>JAOWBC010000458.1:16297186-16318191 GCA_028566105.1 Hypoplectrus providencianus
GCTGTGAACTTGTATTTGGTTACCTTAAATTCGGATGCTCTCTTTGTCAGCAGAGGCACACAGCCAGGTCCAGGCACAGTCAGGTTAGCTGGTATAGGTGAGTCCGCATAGTGTGTTCTGGTTCTCAATCGGCTCCGCCTTCTTATCCAAATAGCTCCAAAATCAAGACGTCAATAGTCACGATGTCAATGTTATGCCTACCCCTTTCAATAAAATGTGTCGATACTGTAATAAAGTTACATTAATGGTTCGATTGTTGTATAGTATACAATTGCAGTATACAGTTCCTTATTTGGTAGAAACAAGGCAAAGCCAGAGGCAACCACTTTATTTTCACACACATTAATAAACGCAGTGGAGATAGACAGTCTGGTGTCTAATCCTCAACATCACAATCAGGGGAACAGTGAATACAGGGGAGACATTAACACACTAACGACAGATAACATGTGAGTCTGCATAGCAACAGTATTTCATATGGACATACTCCAACTCTGTGCCATGACAACAGCCGTGAGTGCATCCAGCTCTCAAGACCCATCTATTACCTCATCAGGACAAATTCAAATCAAAACTAAAGGGTAACAAGCAGAGGAGTACAGTACTGCTGTATGGAAGACGAACTTTTATCAACATGTGAAATAGGAACAAAGCAAAAACACAAGAACAAAAATAACTGTGCATTGGCTTTTAAGTACATTTCCCTGAGCAAAAGGCTCAATCAGCATAGAAATACACTGATTTTCTCTTAAGCATCGCTTTGAAATTTACTCAGAGAGCACAAAAAGGTGCACATGGTTTTATGGAGTCATTTGTGACCAAACATTATGGGACAGTTCACCCAAAGACATAAATACATTTTTTCTTCTACCATTCTATATGTTTAACTCATGTAGAATGATAAGGAGTACAATTATTTATGACTTTAGGGTACACTGTCTGATAAAACCATGTGTTTTTGTCAGTTTACTGAAAACAAAGCATACATTTTATATAACTGCTGGCTATTATTCATTTTTCAGCACGCATGTCTGTTGTATCTTCAAAGCAGCTGTCAGCTTCCATTCACTTTACAAACTTCACTTTCACAGTACAAAACCAAGTCAAGCAGCGCACCACACTGAATTTCGACAAATTTGTTATTGTAAAGTGATGCACAGATAGCAAAGTCCACTCATCTAGTACATTCAAATGCTGGTATAACACTCAAGTTTTAAGACTTTAGCGTTGCATGCTGTAAAGCAATGTGTACACGAACCATACTGTCCAAAACAGGGTTCTGGAGTCCACTTTTAAAACTACACACACTTTTAATTAGACACGTTGAAAGAATCACAAGCAACTGGTTTGCTGGTGTGTGTTCACAGAGGTTTATCTGTACCAGCACTGTTTGCTGTTTTATCAAAATAGTAGTAATCTACCAGCTATTAGAGCTGGTGTCTTGAATTGGTAAACCCTAGTCCAAAATCAGGGGGGGCAAAACAAAAATCAACAAAGCAGAGTGAGATCGGTGCTGCTGCTGCTTGCATTTAAAAAAAGGTTATGGACAGCGTAGATAAGTTTTAATGCAATGCATGTTCAGTCTGTTGCTTGAGTGATTTTTAAATTAAGGGTCAGTCAAATAACATTAAAATAAAAATCGGAATAAAAGAAAACAATGACCATATATACATATGGTATACATAACCATGCAGTTCAACTTCTGCTACAGGCACAATACAGTAGAATTGAATGCAATTTGAGATAATCAGCAGACCTCACTGTGAATGTTGTAGCATTTTAAATACCTTGATTTCACTTTATCTGAACATAGTAATATTAATTTAAGGGTCATAAATTAACCTCCATTAACATCCACTGTCCTTTGTTAACAGCAGGAACTGAAAACAGCAAGCATTTAATTCAAACTATCCTTTTGGCTCGATACTAATAATAGTAGGAAAATGCTTGTTTAGACTTAGTTCCATCCATTCATTTGTACAGGTGTTGACAAACTTCTTGCATCAAATTGTACCATGCAAACTTCCTACAAAAGGTGCAAAAAAAAAACTGCATAAAAATAGAGATTGGGCACCAATAAGCAGGAGTTTGTTCAGTGCTGTCTATGTAGTTGGAAACACATGCAAAGACATCACAGTGCTGAGCAGCCCCAATCATCAGGGCCAGCAAGAGACGAGAAACTGGCTGTAAAAGCAAATTCCTGTTACTGGACACATGTTCCTCTTCTCTTTTACAGTTGAAGCTCAGTCATTTGATAAGAGGTACCGCAGTGTATAACAAAAATCATTTAAAATATAAAGCATCTTTTGTTCAAGTCGGAAAAAAAAGAGCAACACCGAAGGATTTGGAGGAGAGGCGTCAAAATATGACTGAATGCATCAAAGGTGGCTGTCACTTCTTTGCTATTTCATTATATTTTCTCAACAAGTTGCATTTCTCATCTTAAAAGAAATACATTTTTACACCTTTTGATAAGACATAAATAACTTTTAGTAACTGTTACTGTTTTTCTGTCTTTCATTGGATTAGGATACATGTCATCCAGACGTACACAACACAGAGAACATGGCATCAGCATGTTTTTACAGCGCTGGGAAGAAGTGCACCTGCTTTCAGTCGCTATCACACCCACCTTGCCTTCTCCCGCACTCTTTAGTCGTCCACAGTGATGTTGCGGAACAAGTAGGCCATGGATTCTCCGTTGTGGATGCGGCGGATGGCTTCAGCCAATATCATGCTGACGTCCACGGTCTTGATTTTGGGACACTGTAGCTTCTGTACTTCATGGGGGACGGTGTTGGTCACCACAACCTGAGGGTCAAATAATCATAGAGTTTCTTCTTAGACTTCTCTACTAGAACCATCAGGTAAAAAAACTCTACCACTAGTCTTTTAGATGGTTAAAAAAAACAATTATTGTATTGTATTCAGGTTCTTTTTTTTTTTGTTTTCCGTGATATAAGACTGACACTAATGATGTTCTTGTGTTGATGTTGTGTTCCCTCTTTCCTCTTTTAAATAACAGAGAAATATGTAATTTTGATTAAGGCAACAGTTTGTGTCGTGTTTCAGTTGTTCATGTATGCATCAGTGTTGTGGTTATCTGTTACAAACTGTCACTGATAATCTAGTTTAAGACAAGTTTTTACCATGCACACAGTCATCAGATGCCTGGGTCTTAAGTGATCAGAGAAACAGGCTGGGCCTGAAGCCCCTGCTGTGTTTGCCAAATAACTACACTCATTTTTATTGTTAAACTGCTTTAATGAGTGTTTTTTCTTTTTTTTTGCCGCTTTAATCACACTGTCTGCTGTTTGGGAAGGAATAAGACCTCCAAGGATAATTTGGCTCAGAGTAAAACTGTCCTAAAATGAAAACTGAAAGAATCTCAACCGAAAAAAGCTGCAGGTGTGAAAGGCTACAGCCGGATCAAATTCAAATACCATTCTTTGTTTTTGTTTTGATTGAGACCCAGCAGAAAATTACATGTTGTGCATTTTAAAAAAATACCAGGATTTAGTAATAAAGACAAAGACACAACAATTTGTTGTTTTCTGCCTCTTTCACCTCATTCACCTGTAATCGTTCAGTGGCTGCTCATGGCTTTTGAAATAAAAACTGGAAATGGTTAAAAAAAAAAAAAAAAAAAGCAGAGTAGGGGAACTCCAAACTGGGAGTGGAAATTGCCAATAGAGATAAGAAACAAACTGTTATTGTACATAATATGCATCCATGATCTGAATTTAACCAATGCAATAACATTTTATCAAATATATTAAAATACATCATTGCGTTTTAACAACTTTTTCTGAACCCAGGACAGTAAAGAGGAACTGAAAATTAAACTGACTGCTTACAGAAATTTAGCTCCTGGTGAAACATTCCCTTCCTCGTTCTTGTTACTAATTACATGGCTTAACAATTCAATTTAAAACAACCTTTGTTAAGGAGGAAGTATCACCTTTTACATTGTGTTTTTAAATAATAGATGAAATCTAATAAAGCGTATTTTTTGATGGTTCCAAGTACAGTGAGTACATCAGTGTGGCCCTTTTCCTCTTCCCCTGCCACCTCTTGAACTCTTTGTTGATGTTATAAAGGTGTGACACAAAAGGTTTTATTCAAACTCCACAATAACCCAAGTACACATGATGGAAAACAACACTATTACGTAATCTCACCTCATCAATGGCAGATTCCTCGATGAGGCGCGGAGCATCAGCAGACAGTAAGCCATGTGTGGCCATGATATAAATCTTATAGGCTCCTCTCTCCTTCAGGATCTCAGCAGCTGCAACAAAGTCTCCCACATCGTCTATAATGTCATCCTGGAAGAAGAAAACAAAGAAAAATACAGTGTTTATTTAAAATTTAAAAAAATGACACACCTCTTTTTTTCGTTGCAGTCATTTCTCTGTCATCTCTTTGGTCTGTCAGACACAATATGTTATTTATCTTGTTTTTTCTACATGTTTGTTGTTAAAAATACTCAGTTCAATTCATATGTTATTTTTCCAAAGTCAGTGGTTTATTGTTTCATGATCGTGATCTTATTATTATCCAAAAGATTTATGATTAAAATGTTTGCAAGAATCAAACAGCCCCGTCTTCAGATCACAGCTGTAAAATATGAATAACATCATACGACTCAAATGACAAATATGACAAGAAATGCTAAACATTAAGTCAGTCACGTCACTAATGTTCATCCTTCGCTCACTAAACTGAGCAGCTGTTTTCTATATTGCTTACAATTTAACTTATATTCGAAGTGGAAAGTGTTATCACTTCTTTAAAACTAAATACATAGTCTTGCTTTAGCATGTGAAAATGTTACTAAAAAATATGTCTAAATTATATATCTAAACCATACTTATAATAAAAATGCATTTTATTCATACAACAGTTTTCAAAATACGAAAAGACAATTAAGAGGTTTATGACAATTGATGATTATACTAGCCATGAAACCAGGAAGTGGTAGTACGTAAATTAACCACTTGTAAATTACCACTTGTGGTGCAAACCACTTGAAATGCTTCAAAACGCAGTAAATGAAAACTATTATAGTTATGATCAAAAGGCGTACAGTACTTTCACAGGCTCTTACCACAATGATGGCAATTCTTCCTCCCACGTCTCCGACAACAGTAATGGGAGGTTTCTCTTTGGCCATCATTACTGGAAAGGAAAGCAGAAACTGTTACCTATGAGAGCACTTCAAGAGGTTATGTGTGCTGTTTTTCACCTATCGAAGAATAAATCTCAGTAGATTGGGTAAAATGGGTTGAGAAAATGTTTTGGCAATTTAGGCAAATATGCACCCTGAATTGTAGGGTCGTTATTATATGACGGAAGTCATTTCTAGAGATTTTTCGGGGGGAGTGATACAATGTTATAAAAAAATAAAAGTGGCAAGCAAAAGTTTGACTGTTTTCCCCCCATTGTACCCCACCTACCCCTGAGAGATTCAACTGCAATGCCAAACTTAGTACAGCACATGCCATGCAAAAAAAATCAAATGACAGGGTTTTCTGCCCAGGATACCCAATCAGAAGGTACAACTGCCTGGACACACACAACCTCAGGTCCAGGCTGTGGCAGGCACATGGCAGCAGTCTGCATATGGATCAATATGCACCACAGTCTTATTTCACACAGGACAACAGTGGCTGACAAGCACTGATGAGGGATCTTCATACACACTTGCCAATGTTCTGGGGTCAGTCGTCAGTCGAACATCACTGCTGCCAGCGACTACTTTTACATGCACACAGTAATCCCGTCGTGTCTCACGTGCCAATCACAGGAGATGCAACAGCTGAATTTTTTTAACCAATCCCATAAACATACAATGTTGTTTAATTATTCATATTTTTGCATCATCATCATTATGAGTACTTCTGAGGCAGGTTTCTGTGCTCCATTGCATCTACCCCAGAAACAATAATTTTGCATTTAAAATGCTGAACACATTCAGACATTAATATTATGTGATTTTGAGTTGCGATAATATTACCATGCAAGTTCAGTCTGCTAGAGGTATACGTACTGTCATGGCACACTTACTTTATCTCTTCAAACACTGGAGTTGCTGGTTTACTATTGCTTCAATTTGTTATTTTTGTTTGTTGTTTTCTGTTACTTGGCTGCTTTGAAAGTCCAGCTCTAATTCACCAAGGTCACATAATAATACAAACAAACCAACCAATCCAGGCAGCTGTAGAACAGCTACTCATGTGTACAGTAACGTAAACTTATGGATATTGTTAATAGAGTCTGGTGGCCAGGTAATTAGGTTAAATAATTCTAAATATAGCATAAACCTGAACTGAATTTTGTTTGTTTTAAGGTGGCTAAAATATGTTCTGCTACTGACTTTGTCAACAGCAGGAAAATATGACATATGTGCACAATTTACTACTAAGATAAATTGATCTGCACACATGATTGAGTGTATTATATTTAAATTGACTACCCCTTATATACATTTTTGGATTATTAGCCTAAATTTAAAAAACAGCTGCATTTGAAGTACTGTTTTGCATGTAAAAGTAGTTTAAAGGGTATAAGGAAACAATCAATTGGTAAACAATCAGCCAGCCAAGCCGATTGTGAAGGAAAAAAGTATAAAGAAGCAGAGACAGGAGGAGCATGCCTTGCAGAACACTTTGCTGAATACCGTGAATCCCACAGCATCAGAAAACCTGGCAGTGTCACATTCAGTCTTTTATCGCTACTAACCAAAAAACACCAAAAGCCATGTTGTTAGCAGTACACACACTTCTCAAAAATATGTTTTTGCAGCTTGCTGAGATACTGCAACAAGCTACCTGAGAAATGTTTGGTCAAATATATAGAAATGAATTGAAGATAAAATAATAAAATCCATTCATCAACATTATCCTGATAGACTGAATAGCTTAGACAATTTCAGCAGAAAATTTCATCAACAGGTTGGCACTGCATTCCAGAAACTTGTATTGTAAAGATGAAGTGTAAAGGCAACACTAAATATTATTGTTTGTAAAATAAGTTCTGGTATCATACCTGGACTAAGAACCAAAACTTTAAATTGATGCTTAAACGTACCAAGAATTCCATTTGTAAGTTTCTTCTTCCCATCACTTGATGTTAGGTTTCAAAAGCATGCTTTGTTGTTATCATTACATGCAGTTATGACCAAAAGTTAATCAGGTTTATCATAGCGGGCTTAATATGGGTGCACCATGTGTTGATTGGCAAGATGAGTCCAGATATTGAAGAAGAAAAAAAATAAAACAAACCAAAAATGTTTGGTGTGGTTCTGGTTTGATTTATGGATTTCAAATAAAATCAGAACACAACAAAACAAAGAGGAGTTTGGCCATCTTGTAGAACAACTGTCTGGAATCATAGAGGGGTGCAGTAAACATGTGAGCTGCTTATTTTAAGTCAAACATGCCATGCAAATAATATGGAGCACATCATATATGATTGAAAAGGTTTTGTCAATCCAAACTATCTGTGCACGACCAATCAGTTTGTTCATTTTTCCCCCAAACTCCCCCTACAGAATCCAGACTGTATTTTCACAAGATACAACACAAACCCTTTTGACTACACATGCACCAACTGAGGAACCATTTGAAGAGGAATCATTTCATAGTCAGATGTAAGTTATGTTTACGGTCGTACTTGGGAGCTCTATGCCAGGGAACGGAGCTTGTTGTTTGCCTGCTATTTCCAACAAATAAACACCACGTTAACACAAATGCACATATATTTGACATGACAAACACATGATGCCATGACTTGGAAAATCCTCTCCCCTGGATTGACTGAAATTTTAAATATTTAACAGCAACAAACATTAGCTTAAAAAAGAAGTCTATTTATGGTTATTCAACTGATGAGTAATTAGTCTAAAGGAGGATTTTTTAAGTCAAGGATGTGAATAGAAACACAAGTAAGAATAGAAATATTTTTACTAAATAATAAAGTGAATACTGGATGCAAATAGGTCGGAGTCATTTGCCAATGACACAATCATTTGATATTTTCTTACACTGAATAACATAAATGGCCTTACCAGGAATTAACACTCCTTAACACGTTAAAAACTATATTCCAGGGTCACGTTAGTACTCCTCACCAAATATAAATATACCAAAACCAAGACACGTGCGGAGAAATAGACTGATCTTATGGTTATCAAGCATGTCACTCCTTGTATGTTAGGAACTGCAGCTTGCGGAGGATGCAGCATGAGTAGAAGAACTTTATCTGTGGAATTAAAACATGCAGTGACACAGAAAATCAATTCCTTGGAGGATGGTGGATGGTATGAGAGACGGCAGAATCATCAGCTCCAGACGGGTTAGCACAAATGAGAGCTGTATTGGGTTATCAGCAGGATTTATATCATGAGTACACAGAGGTGTTTAAAACCTGAAGCATTTAGGAGTTAAACTAGCAGAAATTGTTAGAAATGTCTTGCTGAAGTTGACTATGGTGTGGAAAATAAAAAGAAATCCAACTATGAGAAACAATTCAAAGGAATATGTCGTCTGTACATGTTAAAATGTTAGACCTACTATTCTGCTTAAAATAAAAGGAAAAAAAGAGCAAAAGAAATGAATGGGTCTCTATAAAAGTTGGTGCTCTTACAAGGAAGCTCCAGTCCAGTGTGTCCTGTGGTGTTGCGAACACAAGGTGGGGAGTGTCTTCCATCAGCCATGTCAGACTCTGAACACTGGGCCTCGCCATGAATCACAGCCAGACCCAAACGCAGGCGCTCTGCATAAGACTGAGCCCTAAACACAAACAAACAATACATAAATAGAGAAAGATCATGAAAATGTCATTTCATCATAACATTGTTAACAGAATGAGAAAACTGTGGCGATATGTGTTTATTTTATCATTCAGTTACCTTTTAGCTGCTGATGGGGACTTTGCCACAATTATGGCATTTCTGTAATCAGGAATCTGTCAGGACCAAGGAAAACAAATGTTAATCAGCATGTGAACATGCACAACGATAAGATGATTATTATGTTATTACAAGAATTACCAGATAATTAAATTGCTTATATAAATACCATTAACTGATATTCTTTATCAAAAAAAAAATCTTTTTTTGCCCAATATCCAGTTTGCAACAATGCATGTATATCATTAATTGAGTTCCTTTCATTCTTTTACACCTGTTAATGTTATTTTGACAGACTGCCATCCTGCCACTGTCTGAGCTCATTACATCCTTCATCAGATTACAAATTTTTTTTTATTTTCAATAAAAAAAAGAGTGTGAATTCAATTTTTAAATTCTTTGCCTCCATTACGTACTTGGAAAGAAATCCCAATAATCAATTATCTCATTGCTAAAGTGTATGTAAACATGTGATTTCAGATATTTACTATTACATGATTATTCAGTTATTGGATTGTTGTACGCATGTAAACACAGTCAGTGTTTGAATAAGATTAGAAGCTTTTACATGGATCCTACTATTCCACTTATAACCACAATAGACCAAACCTGGTTTGTGGCTGCTACAACTACTGATAAGGGATCTTGAAAGATTTAGGGATTAATGAACACTTTGTTGGTCAGAAAGCTCATAACAAAATGATTTCACTGGGTAAAGAAATACAGCCCATGTAAGTAGGGCTACTGATTGATTGAGTTGGTTAATGAGTTTTGTTGCCAAGACCAAACACAGACTTAAACACACTCAGGAGACGATACAATGGAATTATCACCTCTTCTTGGATGTACTGAATCAAGAAAGGGGAGGCACGCAAGTTATCCACTGGGAAGCTGAAGAAACCCTGGATCTCCTTTTGATGTAAGTCCATCGTGATGATGTGTGTTAATCCTTTGGGGTAACAGACAGATGAATAGCATTATCTTCCTCTGCCTAGTTGACATGGGTATTTCTCTGTCAACAATAACATTCATTTAAAAACATTATATAGAGAGAGACAAATATCAGAGATTAATTTTCTTATCCTTACCTGCTTTTGCTAACATTGAAGCTAACAGCTTGCTCACTATTGAGCCCCTTTTTCTCATCTTGCACTGTTTGCTGTAGGGAAAGTAGGGAATGACCCCGATGATGTTCTTTGCACAAGAGGTCTTGAGGGCGTAGGCCATAACCAGCAGCTCCATAATGGCTGTGTTGACATCTCTAGTTGGGTTAAAAAAAAATAAATAAAAAAAAGGAGAAAAAAGAAAACTTAAGCTATTGATACAAATTAAAAACTGTGGTGGTAACTTATACAGAACTCAGACAACATACTGACCGTGGTATGGTCTGGATGATGAAGATAGTTTGTCCACGAACAGATTCTTTCACATCCACTCTAGTTTCTATTGTGATGGAAAAAATGATGATGAAATTATTTATCAAAGCTGCATCTCTCCTGTATATACTGTACTGTGGTGCATACAGATAGAAGAAGATGAAGTCATACAGTAATGAAATTTGTTTCTGGTCCCAAGTACCATTTTTAACAATAAATTACACATGAGGTGCATACAAAAGAAGAGACAAAAATACATACAAATAATATAAAATATAAAGAAACAACTATTAATAACTATTATTATTATGTTTAGTATGGTAGCAGTTAGTGTTTCACTGCTGTGTATAAGCACATCTAAACTATATTGCCAAGTATCTGTTTAATAAATGGACAGAGGGCACAAATTAGCTTTATATTCTGAGAACATGTGCACATATTCAATAACAGTCTTTCAAGGCCTCAGACTCTAGATATTTAACATTCGGATTTTACAGCACAAACGGCTCTTTACATTACATATACTGTTATGGATACCTGAAATGACTCATATGGAGATTTTGACCACATCGGCTTGGCCTATAAAGTCTATTAATGCTTGACATGTTAACTATTACATAAATAATTGCTAGCCCTCTTTGATTGAGACATTTTATTTATTAATCCATTTCCTTCCCCTCACCTCTGTTAGATTCCTGAAACACCACAGATTTTCCCAGCTCAACTCCCAGCCTCCTGTGAAACAACAGCAAAAATAAACACATCATGATGAGAAAAAGCAACATAATGTATTCATTCATTCGTGACCAGAAGGACAGTCGTTGGCAAACCCGCTATTAAAGCTGTTTTACAACATGCAGCCAGCAGAAGACAATGCCAAAAATGTATCATTGTACTTACTCTGTTATCTTCTTAGCCAATTCTGTGCATGCTACGGAGGAGTTTGCGGAAAACACGCGATATCCACTTTTAGCGACATTCATTGTGGCACTGTTGGTGGTATAATTTCCAGACACTGACTGTTTCCGATATTCTGCTTATGACGTTGTCGTTAGCCAACCTGCTAGCTACTTAGCTAGCTCACGCACACTAGCCTGCTAGGTGAGCTAATTATACGAAATGACCTTCAGTGTGCGACATAAACTTAACTACAGCATAGCTACAAAAATAAACTTTAACTCTTATCTTGAGTCCACGAATGTGTCCAACTGTTCAGAGACAAACGGATGCAACCTGTCACATAGGTAGCACTGTAACCTATCAACTCGCGTCACACAAAACTACGGAAAGTCCTTTGGGTAAATCTTGATCGCTACGCTTTGCGGTAATTATATTTGAATATAGTCCCATCAGGTCTCCCCGATCTTTTGCTGTAAGTCTAAGGAATTCTTGACCTTTCAAAAAACTAACAAATAAATACATAAAAAAAGTAATAACATAAAATAATTAAACGTTTGTAATTGCTATCCTGATGACAAATAACGTGCTTGATATTTTTTTTTTAATACAAACCCTATCTCAAGCTGAGGTGTAAACTATCCACTCTTTCGTTCTTATCCACACTTCATAAAATCATAGATTAATGAGAATTTGAATTTTATTGATTAGATAAATCAAGCATATAATCGACATATTGTATAGTGTGGGGAAGCTGACGAACTGCCCTAAGGTACATCTGTTTTGTGAAAATATTTGGAGAATGATGCAACATATTCAAGGGCTACAGATCCCACTGACATGATTATGAATTTTTGTTGGACATTCTGTCGCAAAGACTGACAGGGGATAACAGTGTTAATGCGGAAGAAAACACTATTTATGTTTAAGTAAAAAAAAAATCAGTTAACAGAGATGTATTGCCTTTTCACTGCTTATGGTTGTAAAGCAGTATTACTCCAACTGTCCACTAGATGTCATTAACTATCAACCCTGGATCTACTGAGCAGCGTTATGTCTTTAGATGTGACACGATGAGATCATAAGAGCCTTGTTTTTCTGAGCAGAGTGGGTTAAAGTTAAATGTGATTGTTGCTATTATAACTCTCTTTAACAGGACATGTGAGGAAATATGCTTGCAAACGTTCTACATCACTGAAGCACAGAAATGTTTGAAATATGAGTACAATCCACCTTAATCAGTTTTTTCCAACAACTTGATCGTTATTCATACACTCTCAAGGACTCTGTCAATGTTTAACAGGGGGCTGTGCACTGGTGGCACCTACTGTACATTGTACCTCCCCAGACCGGCAATAAATATCACCTCAACCTTAGCTTTGGTTGTAATATCTGATATCTTTTTGCTGCACCTTTGTTGACAAATGACAAATTACGCCCTCATTCCTGGCTATTCTAACAAGTTTAGCCAGCTGACCGCGAAACTTGCAAACAATGCATAACAGCTTTTTCAAGTTTTGGGCTGTGACAACACAAGCAAGATAGGAATTCCTGCTGATAACCCCATACACAACAAAGCTGGAAAATGTAGCTGTGGCTCTCCTGAGGGTGTGTGAATATAATGAGAAGGGTCAAGCAATAAAAAATGAACTGAAAACAGGCTCATATAATCTGTCAGAGGCAAAGAAAATGAATAGATGCCCGCCTGCCCTATTTCTGATGGACGTCATGCTGCTTAATTTTGAGGTTTTTACATTTACGTCGGCAGGGCTTTGTGAGAAATTCAATTTTACAGGTTAATCTCCTGGATAGTCTGGTATGGTGACGACGGAGGTAAAAGGTCACAGCGTGCTCCTTTATCTTATTCCATCGTCATAATCATACATTGCATGTATTACATATCTGACTCTCTTAATAAGGATTTGTTTCCTATCTCATCATGTTTTCATCAAACACCACCTACAAAGGTGAGGTGGGTAGAGGGAGAAAGAAGGAGGGAGAGAGAGAGAGGGAGAGGGAGAGTATAAAAAGAGAGAGTACAGAGGCTCCTCCTCATTTGCTGCGTGTGTTTCTTGTGTTTTTTCAGCCTGTTCTTCACTCACATTCTCGCTCAGCAGAGATTCAGAGGTGGAGAGCAAAGATTCTCACTAGGAAAAGGAAGGGGGAAGGGAACCAGGTTGGTCTTGCAAAGAAAGAGGCACAAACAAGGCAAAAAAGGTAGAAATTTATTTTGAGGGAGGGGATTACTGTCATCAGCCCTGCCTTCTGCATGTGCTCAGCTCTGCACTACTGTGTTCCCAGATGGAGAGGATGCAAGGAGAGGGAGAGGGGGACCACATGGAGCGGCCAGGCCCACTGACTGAGAAGGAGAAGGTGATGATCCAGGACTCCTGGGCAAAAGTCTATGAGAACTGTGATGATGCCGGGGTGGCCATTCTAGTCAGGTATTTGTCTTTCTTTACTCTCCTGTTTTGTTTTGACACAGTGTGGATGATTTTTGCATTATTCTGACTGGTAAATAACCAAAAGAGGTTTTAAAAGCAGCAGTTGCCCGTCAGACATAACTGCTTGCGTAGTATCTTATATCTATTTTGGGACTTTTCATTAATTTTTTTCCTAATTTCTACAACTTTAATTAGCTCACCACTGATAAGGTCAAATTTGAATTTTTCCCCTCAGTAATATAACTGCACCTGCTGGAGGCAGAATGATGCTTTTCTGCCACAGAAAACAGCAAAGATTTCTATCAAAATCAGCTAAAATACAGACCGTGGACTTCTCCTCCCTCAGAATGCTAAACACAAATTATCTCATTGACTTTACAAGTTTCCAGTCTGTCCAAAGGAACTCAGTGAGTCATATTTCTTCATGAGATATTCTCACCTCTCCTCCTTTTTCTTAATCCTCTTTATGAAATAGTAGAGGCAAGGGATAAACATTATAATTAATCACTCAGACATCTTTGGCACTGGGAGGGCTCCCTCCCGTAGAGCAGGTCATGTTTTGAATGCCTATAGCGGGCCAGGCAACCAGCAGCAGCATGACTCCATCACTGGCAGTCAGACCTTTAAAACATCCCTCTTTTACTCGACAATCTGGGGATGAGAGGGTTTTGTGTTGCTGAATATTTTGCCTCGTCTTTCTTCTTTTCTTTGACACTTCATAGCAAGCGCGCAATCCCGTTGCAGGATTGTTTTTATAGTCACGGTTGCTTTTTAATGTTTACACTGAAATCAATGAAAAGAAACAGATCTGAAAGCAACCATCTGCAGGGAATCGGGAAATGTTGGTGTGAGGCTTTGACGGTCTTTCATGTGTGAAGAGATTCACTGCATGACACAGCAAGCCTTTATAATCCTTTGTGATTTGCACGGGGTGAAAGTTGAGAGGGAGGTTATGGCAATCATGCAGGGCACAATATACATGAGCAGCCACCATCAGTAATGCAATGTATTTTATTTTTATTTTTTTTACAGAATACAGACAAGATTTAACTGTAGCATTTTTCAAATTTAAAATTTTGACATTCTAAATTTATTTACTTATTTTTATTTTTTATTCTATTATATTTTACCTCTGTTTTTACTTGCAGGCAAGAGAGATAGAGACCTCGTTTACATTATAACCAAGTTAAGAAAAAAATATCACAAATACACAAAAGAGACGATGTCAAATGATGATTTAACAGTCAAACTTAAGTGATTCTTCTTCTTATCGTGTTCACGGGACAGTTAGTTACAGGCTTGGCTAGATTCGGTTCAGCATCAACTGAACACATTTCTGTCCCTTCTCAGTAAACTCTGCTAAGTCCGATGCTGAGCGGGGTTGTTCAAGCAGGGGGCAGATCAGGAGGTGTCATGAAAGGATAGGATGGGAATATTGACGATAAACAAGATCGACTAGATCAAGTAGATCAACAAGATACTGCTTACAGTCATTGAAATTGGGTCTCATGTCTGCATATGTGAATTTACTGAGTTTATCAATACAGGAGATCTCCACCAACCAGTTAGACTAGGCGGCTAGTCTGTGGGACACTCAAACTGATGAAGCCACTTGGATAAGGGGCGACTCATCTTCAAGACTAAAGTCTATGTCCAGTTGACCTGATTCATTTGACTTGAGTATACATTGACCTGGACGAATGAGACGATGCACAGATACAACACAACTTAAGTGATTAAAGAAAAGGTGAAATAACAGAGTCTTTAAAACATTATTATTATTATAAATAGAATATAGAAAACCCGCTAGAAATAGAAATTTTTATAGGCTTTTCAAATGTAAAGCAAATGACTTGAGTAAACAAGAACAGCAGGAAGTAAAGAGGAGACATTTAAGCTGAATTAAGGACATCAGTTAGATCAGTTTTAGATTTCTCTGTTTATTATTTTAGGTGTCAGGTGAACAATACTTGAACCGGATTATCTGAGTTCAATAGAACCAGCCAACACCTGCAATATAACCCAGTCCTCAGTTCAAATAAGGGCCCTCATTTAAAGACAATGAGGAAGTAATGCAGTGACCGTCAAATTAATTTAACTCAGTTTTTTTCTACAGCTACATTCCTTCATAAAGACCCCATGGCCTTCAGGAATTTGAGGAATGAGGGAAGATCGATAAGCACAGCCGTGGTAAATTCTTTTAGCTTAGAGCAGATCAAACATCTCGCAGGGAAGGAGATCCCGAGCAGCAAATCATCACCCCGTCTCTGATATGAGGAACTATCCCTGAAATCAGCTCTTCTGCGAGTCAAACCACAGATAAGGGATGGATTAAGAATCCAGTGACTTTATAAAATACTAATGAGGCTATTTATATGCAACCACAGGTCATGCAATTACAAGAGAGAAAGATTAAACACTGCAGCTCCTCATTAGTTTGCAATAAGAACTAGTTTCAAGGTGCTCCACCCAGAGCTCGGAGATTAAGATTAGATCTCAGGTATTAAAACTCACAGGTGAACCTCCAATATCCAGCCATGTGCTTCAGAGCTCATGCAGAAATATTTGCTTGGTTTTGGGTGTTAGTTGTTGCAGAGACAGTGTGAGATGGGACATCAGGTTTTGATAGCTAGAAACCAGATGTATTGGCCCTCTTCCCAGACTGTGGGAGGGGGGAGTTTTTTTTTTTTTTTAGGTTCCTCTTTCTACTTCTGTGATACCTCCGAGGGTCAAATGAGGACATAAATCAGAGGAAAACTCTTTGAATTGACTATTTCTTTTCAGAAAGAGATCAAAATCTAGACCTGGAACTTGAACAAAAATAATATACTCATGCCAAATGAAACATGAAATGTTTCGCTATCTTTTTGCAGCGGTAATAATTCTCCACCATACAGTAAAAGAAAGGCAGCATCAGGTGTGTGGCCTGAGTAGTCATTTAATTCATCTCGCCCTCTCTAATGAGCACATTTCATGTTAGACTTCTTTGTTAGACATTGAGGAATTGTACCAGATCGTGGGCCCTTTTTTATTTTTTATTTTTTTTATTTTTGAGGAATGACAGGAACCACAGTGTTGAACTGTCAGGCACTTGAGCCCACAGTTTCACATGGGGGGACCACATATAGGAACAATGGGGATTGTGGTAATCCAGAGGCTAGATTTCTGGGACAATGTATGCCTGACACCAGAGAAGGGAGGCAGGTCTCCCCAGGGGGGCTTTAAATGCTTCTTGAGAGGCTGAGGAAATGGAAATGAAAAAGTCATTGAATTATAATGTTATTTGACCCCAAAGACACTCGAGGGTGCTTTTAACAAAAGCCAAATGCTGAGCAAGACCATGTAGGTGAACAAAATGTTACAATAGTCCTTCATGACCTGGAAACACGCCGAAAGGGTCAAAGTTCAAAAGGACTTTCACATTGGCTTGAAAATAACATTGTTGAGACATGTTGGGATTTGGTTAAGAGACAGTTCAGTTGTTTTGGGGAGCTGTTTTACCAGAGTTAGAAACAGATAAATGCTTTAGGACAGACATTTTTTCCGTATCATGTCTGTGGGATCAAGTAACATAATAGTGATGAACAACATCACTGGCATACAAAACTGGATATGTATAATGAATTATTACACACAGTAAACCCATAATATATATAGTAAACCCAGTCTTAATTTGTGCCAAATGGATTGATTTTTTTCTTCCCTACTTTATTGGCTAAAGCTTTGGATCAATTTTAAATTCATAAATCAACAAAATATTATACACATTTAAAAGAAAAAAAATATGTATTGTCCAGCAAAGCAACATACATGTTTCAAACTCAGAGCTGAAACAGTAATAAAGCAGAATTCCTCACGGACATTATTAGTGTTTGATCAACATTCAGCAGAAAGATCTGTCACCCACGTTTTATCTGAGCTGGCAAGATTTACAGTATTTATACCATGAGAAGTGTTAAATGATTTATAGGTAACTAACGAAAAGTTTGACTTTACTTTTGCCTTATGAACTTTATTAGATAACAAACGAGGAGGTGTGCTAAGTGCTCACCATAGCTGATACTGATACCGGATGGTCACTTCCTGGGCCAGACTGTAGAGGAATAGATAAGTCAGTTAGGGTAGAAAAGGATGTACTTAAGACATTAGTGAAGGCATCTAAAAGTATGCAATAAAAACCTATATTAGAAGTTTTAAAAAAATTATAACATCTTTAATAATTTGCATTTTTTTTTCCCATTCTGGCTGGTTGTGTAGTTATGGTTACAGAATCTTTCTTCACCTCCGTTCACTCGCATTGTGTCTCATATAAGCAAAAAAGTGGGAAAATTCACCAAAGACAGAGTTTAATATTATTTGTTGAACTTTATTTTTATTGTTAATCGTGCAAATATTCATAAATAATTTAGGATATAGATATTGCAATGACAATGTTATCTTAAGTACTTTGGGCCAAGATCGCTGCACAGTAAAAAATATGCTTTCATGACTGCTCTAGTTCATGGTTCAGGCTACTGTAGTTGGCGCTCCGCCCATCAGATGTTGGGCTGCCAGTGTGCTCTCTGGGCCTTAGCACCGTGTCTTACACAGGACTAACTTGACATCGCTGATAAAATGACCTTCTGTTACCTCGAGCATAATGAGCCGAATGAAACTCTACAACCACCAACTGAAGAACCAGGGCTTTCAGAAGACGTATAGCTTCAGCAGGTCTTTCAGCAGTTTGAAAAACAGAAGTGCTCGAAATCTTGTTGCTGAAAAATACAGAAATATCCAGAATGATCAAAGTCTTCGAAACCAATCCACAGCATTCATTTCTCTGTTGTTCAAAAGTTCTTGGTGTGTTAATGTTGTATTCTGAGGGGAGTTTCTGAACAGAGGGTTAGGGTAATTCATTCTTGGTATTTAACAAAAATGGCCTAACAAGAGATGAAGCACTAAATGTGGGCACCAAATGGTATCAACCAAATTATTGATTACAATTTATGGGAAATAGTTGAGCATAGAAATGGACCTCAGAAAGTCAAATAAATATGCTCCTAACCATTATACACCTTCATGAATTTAATTAATAATTAAATACATTTTTATTAGAGATTTATGACCAGAAGAAACAAACACGACACACAGTGCTGAGCTGTTCACCAGTTCTATGTGGTATTTTTTGTTGACCTGCTATCTCACCCTAAAAATCCACTGCCCACCCCCTCGTCATTCTTTATAAAATTAGCTGAACCTTAATGTGTTTTATGGCTACGAGCCATTTTGTGTCAGGGTTTCTCTGCAGCTGAATATTTCTCCTTCACTTTTAAAATATGGAATACATACCAAACAGCAGATAATAGTTGGAAGCAAACTTTTCAAGTGAAAATATGCAGAACTCTCATGTCAGTGCAGATATTTACTCATGGTATCTTGCCAGCTTTGAAAAAAAAAAACGAAGGCGAGTTTGCAGGATGGAGCTGTTGCAGGCTGACGGGCGATGAGATTAGGGGGAGCTTCACAGCAGCTGCTCATACTCACATCTCTCATTTACTCTCCTTCCTTTGCAGGCTGTTTGTGAACTTCCCCTCATCCAAGCAGTACTTCAGCCAGTTCAAGCAAATTGAGGAGCCAGAGGAGCTGGAGAGGAGCCCCCAGTTTAGGAAGCACGCTCACAGAGTCATGAATGCCCTCAATACACTGGTGGAAAGCCTCGATAACTCAGACAAGGTGGCCTCAGTGCTGAAGCTAATGGGGAAGGCCCACGCAACCCGACACAAGGTGGATCCTGTGTACTTCAAGGTAACGCCTGCATGGATCAAATAACTGGTGACACACACACAGTTACACATGGACTATGATGGTTAATTAATAGTTTTATTAAGCTGCATAAATTAATTTTTGTCTTTTAGTAAGCAAAAGTTAAGCTCTTTAACATTTACAAGAGCAATACCAATGATGATGTAATCACAAGCTGTATAAAAGAAATTAACATAGTCTTTGTAACGGCACCCAGTGGTTTGGGAGACTAGTATTTAGAAAGCTTGCATTTCACCATCTTCATTTTATGGAGCCATATGTGATATAAGAGTATACAACTGGGGAGGAGGATGCTCACTTACCTGCTAATGCTAGTACTGCCTAGCTAGCTTATTTAGGGAGGCGCATATATTTTAAATTTAACAGTGAGCTATTAGAATCTTTTGTTATACAAGTGAATACGGCATTTAACGTGACAAGAATGTTACCATTTACTTTCATGCTGTTGAAGCGGCAATGTTCAAAGATGCAGAGAAATCAACTGACAATCACAATGTTGCTTCACCCTAAAATAACACTGCTTTACTGTCTATTTTATTCTCCATTCCGACCATAAATTACTAAAATGATCATCATAGAGGCTTAAAACTAACAATTTAAAAGCATTAAGAAAATATAAAGCAAACCGTAAGGTAACTTCCTTCAATTTTAAACTTCAATACAATTTCTTTGTGCAACCAGTGGCGTTGCCCCCTGCTGACCATGAGAAATATTGTAGTTTCAAGGCACTTCTGCATTGTATTCAGTTTTCATGGCCGGAGGTTGTTGCTTCAACAATGCAGTAAAACACTGAGAATGACTGGAGGGAGCAAATGTTTGAGAGAAAAAGAGGAAACACATGTCAGGCAACAATTGTGTTGCATAGCATGGTTGTGATAATGAAATAATGATTCACAAAACTGCCAACCAATGAGACATAATGTGTTAATCAATGAGCTTTAGAGTTGATGAAAGGCAGAATTTACTACCAGACTTCCCTCTGTTTCCAGAGTTTGTGCTGGCTGCAGTTTATATCCCAAAACTATTCCTCCAAGTGTCTCTAAATGACCTAAATGTCCTCCCCAGATCCTGAATGGTGTGATACTGGAGGTCCTAGGAGAAGCGTTTTCAGAGGTGGTGACACCAGAGGTGGCCGCTGCATGGACAAAATTTTTGGCTTCGATCTACACCAGCATCGCAGCCGTCTATGAGGAAGTGGGCTGGAATAAGCTCTCAACCTCAACTGGGTGAAGCTCTTCATCTGGGTATATCGGACCAATAGATCTCAAAGATTTGTAATGATTGAGCCCATGGCCTAATAAGAGAGGGAATGGATTCACTGTACTGACCTTTTATGGGAAGAAATGTATCTTCAGACAAATACAGTGTCATGTAATCTAAGAGAGTCGTGGGCTATATGTGTGAGTGTGTGTGAGAGAAATAGAGAGAGCATAGAAGCAAAAATATAAAGCTCCTCTCAGTGTTTTTATACTTATGTAAACGACCAAACATTTAAAAGGTATATTGTGCAGGATCCCCCCCTCAAGAATAGATGTATAGACTCATACAAAATTAATTCCTAACAGTACTAAA
>JAOWBC010000458.1:16437548-16465552 GCA_028566105.1 Hypoplectrus providencianus
TATGTGTGTATTTTTCTGTTTTTCATGATCAAGTTCTTTTGCACACCAAGTTAATACTTTCTGTGTCAGTTGTCAGTTATCCATTGAAATGGTTGTGCACACACATCTTTTACAATGAGTTTGGTACATTTTTGTTGTATTTGCATTTTTTTCTTGTTGTTTTATTTACATGCAGGTAAATATATATGCGACAGATTACACCCCATAAAGTCAAAGCCCTCAAAGCCAAAGCCTAACCTGCCTAGTGCACAATCTATACTCTTCAGTCTTTTTACATAATTTGTACTGACTCCAGAACCCGATTCCAGTGTTTTTCTTTAAATTCTTCACTACATTTGTTTCAGGTGCTGTTCAGTAAACCTTATTTTTTACTGGTCAGTACCCCCATTGTGCAATCTAATAACAAAATTGGGCAATGTTGCATTAAACAAAAAATTATAATTACAAGATTGTGGGCAGTGTTAAGATGTCAAAATATTTTTCCTTTTTACATATGGACAGAACAAATGCCTTAATGTCTGTTGCTGGTCATAGTTTGTAGTTTCACCCACAGCAAAAATGCATTCTTATAAGGAAATAACCAATTTTATTGTGAGCCAGGTTGTGCAGCATATTACAACCCATATTGATGTTTGTTTTAGTTGGTGACCTCCAGTGGTCATAGTAATCATGATGGGATGGGAGTTAAATGCAGTATAAAGACCTAGAAAGGCCGTTGATATAATGGCCATACGTAGCTGTAAGTCATCATTCAAATCCACGTTTTAAGAGTTGTAAAGTTAACACTTATGGTTGGTAACTAATAGGTTCAAGTTAAATTCACATCAGTTAAAAATGCTCAAACTGTTGGAGTACTTTTTCTTTTTGCTCACCTACTTCAGGTAGAGTTTAAATCAGCCCCCAGCAAGCATAATAACATTTGCATGTATGAAAAGATTTATCAAATAAGCTGGCAGGAGTGGCAGGTATTATACATTATCCTGTTTCATGCTTTCTGTCTTCTGCTGCTGTTCTTGTGATTTGGGCTCTGTCTGGAACCACGTGTACCACTGCGGGCCAGAGACTGAATCCTGCCAGTCTTTCCCCCTTTACCACATTACATAACTTTGTAGGTTTCAAAACTGATGCACTAGTTATTCTTGCAGCAGCTATCAGACCTGATTGTCTGCAGTTTTCCTCAAATGAACCGGTGTGTTCGCACAGGCTGCTGAAGGATCTTCAAATTAACATGACTCACATTTGTAACATTTGTGATCTACTGCAGTACGACAACAACTGCTCAATATTGGGAAATCTTGAAACAATGTTTTGCTGGTGGTAAAAATACTAAATAAACTAGATTAAAGAAATTGTGGTGTGAATGCTGGAATGCTGAATTGCTATATTGCAATGCTGGCTTTAAAGTGACAGAAGAAGTTGAAGTAGTATAAATTCTTGAAAAGAGAAAATGGGTAGAATAATAACAATGACATTAAGAAGTTGAAAAATGCTGAAAAAGTAAAAAGAAGTTTAATATTTTAGATTTTTTTTTTTTTTTTTTTATGTTGGTTTAGATGGCTAAAAAGTTGCAGCCGTAGGAATAATTGGATAGATGAGAATGGGTCTTGTTAGTCTGAACTTAAATGAAAAGTTGAATAATATCAATAATGTTGAATATTTGAAATATTTTAAAGTTTGTTGAAGAGCTGATACGAAATAGCAATGTTGGCTTAAATAGGTAAGATGTTGAATTATTAAATAAATAGGAATGGATTAATAAAGTCTGAATGTGATTAAAAAGTTTTTAAATAATGTTAAATAAGATAAATAATGTTTATTGATGAAAAAGTAGAGAAGATTAAACAAAAAAGTTTTTTCATATATAGGCACACTACTGTATTGTGTTTGTCTGTCTACCCGCATGTATCTGTTCGTGTGTCTGTGTCTGTCTGCCTGATATTATGGTATAATAGTTGAGTGCCAAAAAGGGCACAGAAGTAATAATAATAAAAATATGAAAAAAAAATCGTGAAGTAGAAGAACATAGTTGCTTCTGGCATTCAAACCATTAAAGATTGAAAGAAAATGAACTGCAGATGCTTATGAGACCACCTTGTCATTATGCTGCCCAATCCCGTCCTGTTGTTCCTGATGATCCTTCCATGTGCCCAGGAATAGCCTCAGTCAGTGCATTAGGCCTAAGGGTGCAGATAGGAGGGTGAAGGGCCCAATGCATCTTTAAATGGGCACGAGTGTTGTGAATGGAAATAATTATATGAAAGCAGGCAGGCTGCTGTATTTAATGTTAATTAGCTCTAATGACTTTTTAAATTAAGGGTCGCAAGCACTAATTGCATATTAAAGGACATGCATGGCTACGGGGGTTCAGTGAGAAGGACCTCCCAAGTTAGTTACCTTTACATCACAATATCTGATGATCACAAGTGCTATGATAAAGAGTAGAATGCTGCTGCCCTCTATTGGCTGACATTGGACCTGCATGGGAAAGTTGGGATATGGTCTGTAGGAGGCACCCACGCATTGGTAGACATGTCTGAGTGACCTTCACTGCACTCAGGGGCAGTTTGAGATATTTTGCACAGTCCAAATTTGCACAGGCTCAATACACCGTGAGGCAGATGTGATAAAAAAGCACTTACTATAAAGCGATATAAGGAAATAAATGCTCTCAAATGTCAAGGTGAAATTTTTGAATTTGTTATGCTGCTAAATAAAAGATCTGACCCATGCTGACACTCTACATTTGTTTTTGATTACATGCTTTGAAGGAGATAAGAATATCACACGAGTTTGATCAAATCCACCTGTACTCTAGAGAAATATATCTTTATATATCTTATAACACTGAGCCACAATGCCCTCCGTGTGTCACCCTTTATGTTGTTGAACAAACCAGCTTTGGCACATAATCCCCTTCTGAATATGATCATATCAGCTAAATATTGACTGTTCCTGTGTGTTTCTGGATTTATGTTTTTAATGTTGAGGCTTTTAAAGGAACAGGACACCCCAAATTCAGAAACATTTTTTCTTCTTCCCAGACTGTAAAATAGATATGACACATATTTGTGTTGCTCAAATTGCCAAAAAAAACAAAAACAAAAAAAACACAACAGCAATACCCCTCTCCAGAAATCAGTGTATTTTTGCATCCTGACCTGCAAATGTCACCTCTTTTCTGTTTCCAACTATAAAGGTAGTTGTGCTGATAACAGAAAGGTATTGCTTAAACAGCCTGTTCGTGCCATGACGTCTATCTGCTTCTTTCTCTTTCTTTCCCACATGCAGAGACACAATTGGCTTAGGCCTGCTTATCCTGTGCTCTGAACATAGCAGGGAGAGTTAAGCCTCGGTTAGTTGAAAAGACAGAGGATGACAGAACAAAAAGACTAGAATAAAATGTCATTGCCAGCCAAAGGTACAGCAGATGCTATTAATAGTAAGCCTAAAACGTTTACAGACACCACACTGGCCGTGGACATAGCCAACTGTAGTTCAGTTGTTGGCACCTTCTCTATCTGTGCTGTTACAACTGTGACGTTTAAAACCCTACTTCTATTTTTAATCATCACACTCCCCATCTAAACATGTAGAAATCTATTCATAGCTCAGTTTACACTTTTTCGGGGAACCTTTCAAGTCTATTCATAGAAGCTGATTTGCATTAACTAAACAGTGTGTGGTGCATGTGTGTCTGAAACATGTGGGACTGCGTCCCTCCCTCTATTTAAATGATGAGACGGTTGCACAGACACAGTGGAAAAGTCTGAGTAGTGGAATGCTGTCCTGCAATCTTTGTGGCTTGTACAGACACACCTGTAGCACATGCATACACATACACAAGGATATCCTTGACGTTAGCAAATAATGACATGAACTTGCTTGCGTAATAACTAGGTTTTCATATTGTATTACCTGTAACTTTTATGAAAATGAGGAAACTGAAGTAGCCTAGCATCTTGGGAAGAACCTGATTTACCTGAGAGGTCTGTTCAGTAGCTGAACAGCACAAAAAGACACAAAACTATATTTCTTAATAAACAAAACAAACGAACAAACAAAACAAAAAAAAACTACTGGTAATATCTCTCATTCTAATTAAGCACTATTAATATTTTAGAGTTGCGGTCCCCCACGATTAGGGTCCATCCTGTTGCATGTCATTCCTTCATCCAGTTTAGGATTAATTAATTGGTAAATCTATATGGTAGTCGGAAACAGGTCTGCCCTGTTGCTGTGCCGGTGCATTTATACGTTAATGGGTGACATGACTTGTTTTCAGTGGGGAGCAAAGGGGTCTTCTGTGCCCCAGCAAGTCAAGCCGCCTTGGTCACACCCTTCACAGCTTCCCCCCCTCCCGCTCAGCCCGCCATGTTCTGGAGGAGGAGATACGTGTAGCCTGGCTTTAGCTGGCTTAGCATTAGCAACACATAGCTAGGCGGAGGCGCAACAAGCTCCCAGAACGCCGAAATAAGTACTCTATCTTATTTTCTCCCTTGGAACTGGCAACTTTCGTGTATGGGTTTAAATCCCTGGACTAACAATTGAAACCAACGTAGCCCAAAAGAAATGGTAAGTTAAGGTCAGCTTTCAAGACAGTCGAGTTGTTTTGTTTTTCCAGGGTGTCCTGTAATCCAGTTTGCTCTGGTGATGTCTCCACCGAGCACCCGTCTTGGCTGCTAGCTTTAAGGATTGCTAACTAGCTTAGCATGCTAGTTGGCTGTCTTAGCACCTAAAATACGTATAGGAGATGACCGGAATGGTCATGTATCTCGCTGCAGGGCTGACTGTGAATTGATGAGAATCGCAAGCTTTGCATTTCATTTACATGCTAAGTACGCAACAGTTGATATTTTATCCGAACTACGGGAGAAGAGATCTGCCGTTGGCTAACCTAACATAAGCTTTGCTAGCTTTGATCCAACTTTTTTCAAAGCCAAGTTTTGATTTCCCATCAGAAATGGACGTTAGCATCGTCAGCGGTTGAAACGAGGGGCGCAAATACCAAAGTCGTTGGTAAACCGAAGTTATACAGAATATGCAAGAAAATTAACTTTGGCTGGCTTATACGCTTTTCCAACCACCCAAGACAACTAACTATAACAACGTAAGCAAGTTGAGACTGTCTGCTAGCTTATTTTGCTAGCTAAGGACAACTACTTGCCGCAAGTTGGCACTCAACTTGCTAACGTTAGCGGCAAGTGGACTAGATATTCCACCCGATGTAATAAAATAACGTAGCGCAGAGTTTAATCTATGCTTGGCCCAACGTTATTTCACAATTCAAATAGGTAATTTCACAGAAATAAGTCACAATATGATTGAAGTAGTTTACCCCGCTAACGTTAGCTCAAGCTACTTTAGCCTATGTGCTATCAATCACATCAGTTCAATGAAACGCTGTGATTTATTATTTTTCTTTTACTTTTTCTTATGAGCGGTTTAATTGTTTTCATTTAGTCTGCTAATCCACTATGCTTTGACAAAGAATAGTGGCTAGTTAAATGATACTATTACGAGTCATCTAGGTAAAACTTGACGTCCTTATACTTATTTCGATTTTAGGGAAATTCTTTACGGCGTGGGCGCTGTCTGTTTACTCACTCCGTTTCCAATCGGCTAACCCTGCTAGTAGGTAGGTAGGTAGGCAGGCATTAACTCTTTGCTGAAAGACACGGAGCAGTGGTGAAGTTTACTTATTTAATGGTGTATAGCCTGAGATGCTTGTGTTTGCATGTAAGCTTTCTATTCGAAGCTGCGTTGAACCCATATAAACGTGGCCTGAGAGAGGGGCAGGGCTTTGTCTATTGTCAGGATGATCAGTCAGTCACAGTGGGTGACAGATGCATCATCACCGTCCTCCTCCCTTCCCTGACTTGGCTTTGTCTCCCAGCCGGTCAGGGAGGACAAAAGGCGGGGTGACATACCGATCAGAAGGTGGCTTCTCCTTTCGTCCTTTCCTCACTGATTCCAGTTTGATGCTCATCCTAACACAAATACACACAGTCACTTTAAGGCTTTTGGGACACGTGTTAGTGGCTTGATTTTCTTTGGGTTAGACTTGATACGATTGTTAGTTTGGGTTGAAGGAACTTAACCCTTGAGTAGCTTAGTGGTTGAGGATTAATTACTGGTGTATGTAGCTTGTGGTTACACTCAAATAGAGCGTAGAAGAAGTAAATGGATGGTGAAGGAACCGGCTGGATAACTTGATGTCATGCTGTTGTGATCTCTCTCTCGCTCTCTCTTTCTCCTTCTCTGCCTTAACATACAAAGATAGTGTCACACACAGGCACCTGGTTGTGCAAGCCTTCTATCTCCAGATCAGCTTTACTCTTGTGTTGGCCTGGCAAGGTAGACCTGTTTTCACTGTACAGTTCTAAACCCAAATGCTAATCACAGTTTACGTAGGTCTTGCCAAGACACACCCAGACACTGGTGCAAACACACCAGGATAGGCTTTGCCTGTTGTGTTCCTTCATCAGAAAGTACACTTGTTTCTGGTATTTAGTTTCTGGTATTTACTTTCTTGGTGGACAATTGCTCTAATTTTCAACTGTTGTCTCACAGACTATGTTGGTCTTTTGATATCAACACAGACTCTGATTTGATTATTTGGATTGTTTAAGCCATTTTCATATTGCCTGCTGTTTCTTGCTATGCAGCACATGTGTTCAGTCTTTTATTTGTAACACTGAGGTTTCAGTTTTTAAATCAAGTGCAATATGACACCTTTGGTAGCTGATGTTCTGGTAGCAACAAACAAAAATTTATCAAACTTTATATTATTCTTGTCATGCATCACAAAATCCTGGGTCAACCTTGTTAACAATCATGTGGATTGGGTTTTGATGTCCCATGCTGTAAATACCTCTGCCACAGGAAGTAATATACAGTTCAATTATGTTTTTCCCTTGGAAAGTACTACTCCATACTCTAATAACACATATGATAATTACAAATAAATCCAAAAAGTATATTCCAGTTATTTTTTATTGCTTCCAAAGCCATTTTATCAATTCAAATCAAGTCATCAATATGAAAATGTTGTCAGTTAATTTGCCAGTATCTTATTTGTTTAATATGGGATTCCACAGTCAGTTAATTTGAATTTTCTTACTTTGCATGTAATGGTGAACACTTTTATAGTGTCCTAGTCTATTGAGAAAAATAGGTGGTAAGTGTATTGCAATAACATATTCACAAGGTACTTGCTCATCTCTTCCCCAATTTAAAAAAAATCTGGCTCACTGTGGATGCTGGACAACTTTCTGTGTGGTTCCAGGGCACTGTCAGGTTTCTGCTGATGCTACAGCTCTTCCCATCTCTAAACATTAACAGTCAATAATTTCTGCATGAACTTGGCAGCTTGACGGCAGAACAGACAGCCAAATGTATCCCAAGTCAACATGACTAATATTTGGAAACAAAATGTTGGCAGGGCTAAAGGATATAGAGAAAATTCATAATGTTAAATGAAGTCCACTGTGAATCCAGTATTGTCACTAGGGAGTCTGCCTTGCAGAATATCCACAAGTATAGTAAATCCAGGAGCTAGACCACTCATAAAATTCTGTCTTAAGTCGATACCAATATTAACACAACTGTTAATTTCTTCTCAGATTTCCTCAACCTCCATGTGCATCAGTCAGATGGACAGGCCAGCAGAAAGAAGGGGAGACTAATATTGTGGCAGCAGATAAAGTGTGTTTCAAAAGTTAGTAAAAGAAGTAGATACTGAACAAAAAAAGTTGGATGATTATGCTTCTAATCCAGAAACAACAAGGCATAATGGTTTTTTGACAGAAATGACTGACTCACATATTCACACACACACACACACGTCTTGTGTGCTGTCTCTCTTGGGGTTTGAGTGATCTAAGCACAGAAGGGCTGAAGGAAGGCTGGCCAGCGGTGTCTTTCGGTGGGGGTTGTTCCGGGGTGTGGAGGAGGTGTGGGGCGGGTTGGATGGACAAGACAGACTCTCCTCTCTTCCTCCTGTCTGCCATGGGTGAATAGGTGATTATAGCAGCAGATGTGTCATTAGGTCTGAGCTGCATTCATGCTGATGCAGGGTGAGGAGGAGGGTGGCAGGGAAACGTTTTGGGGGGGGCATGCTCCACAGGAATCACATTTCACGAGCGTTTAGCAAATTTAGGGGATGTGCCAAGTTGTTTTCTTACCCCCCCCCCTTCACCCTGACACATACACTCACACTCCTCCTCGTTTCCTTACTGTTACCCCCCCAGCTGTCTGTTCATGTCATTGGGCAGGAAAGTATGCATAACCCTACACATGTGTAAATGTGCATTGCCATTTACTACTTTTATACTTTTTAACTGTTGCATTTAGCACAGGGGCTGCATAGACTGCTAATCAGGTTTAACACTTGTCCTCTGTTCTTGAAAGCACTAGGTTGTGGGACTTGTTGGTGCACGCTTGGCGGAGGGATCAGATTACTCAATGGGATAAGTCATCATGGGTCTCCCTTGATGGTTGTCAGAGAAACAGTGGCCACAAAAAGATCTCAGAAGACCTAAGAACCTATTTAATACAGAGAGCAATGCGTTAAATAAGATTTGATATGTTTGCAGTTGATGGACATTTAGTGCAAGGTAGCATGGTTTGCACTCAAGATTTGTTCTCTGGATTAATGAAACCAGACCTGCCTCTGGCTAATGTGGCTGAGTGGTCAAACTGAGGAGGAGATTTTGCTGTATAGTATGTTTGCATCTCAGATCAAACTGAATAACAATATCATCTTTCATTGGAGTCAACATTTCTCTCCAAGCACCTTGTATCACATTAACATAACTCATTACAAACAAGAGGAAAATTAATTGTAATGAGTGTTTTTACCCCCATAATTTAATGTTGCACTAAAATGACTTTTTCATGCTCAGCAGTTTGAATATGGTGATTAGATGTGTAGGTCACACAGCTGTACGTCTCCACATACTTTCCGTACTTGTGTGTGTCAGGAAGTGATTAGTAGCTGGGCTGCTGATCTGTCAGAAACAGGACAGAGGAGTCATCAGTCACTCCTGTCGTCACCATCAGACTGGAAATGGTTCAGCTCCCCTGCCACCCACCAAAAGGTGGAAACACATTTTAATCACTTGTTCTGCTGTCTCTAACAGCAATACTCTGTTTGTTATTCATGTGATTAAGAAAATTGACACAAATGAAGGCTCAGCAAGTTATGAATTCTTTGAAAACAATGCCAGAATTCATTTGAAATAAATTAGTAGGACATTGAGTCCAGTTTTACTAGAATAAGTGGTTGGTGTTGAGCTTCTGATTATGGGAGGCTAGGAGGTAATGGAGGCTGCTGCTCTTCAGAAAAAGGTGTTCCTCAGTCTGTTGCTTTGTGCTGTGATGACTCTGGATCTTCTCTTGGATGGCTGGGGGGGAAACTGATTGTGACCTGAGTGGCTTGGATTCTTGCTGATGTTGCTAGCTTTCTTGTGTAGACAGCTTGCTTACACTTTATGGAGCATCAGTTCCCAAGATCCTTTGTGCTGTTTTTACTATCTGGACCAAGTCTTTCTGGGTACTGGCAGTGCATCTGGTATAGCACACCATGACGCAGTAGCAGAGGATGCTGTCTGTTGGTCTTCTGTTGAAGTTTATCCACAGCTGGGATGGAAATAAATACATTTGGACTATCAGTAGCTACAGTGTTTGAGCTTTGGATTTAAAATTGATTAACATGTAATGAATTACAGAATTTGTGGCATTCACCAAACATTCTTTGAAGCTAGCTACTTTTAATATCATTGTATTATAATTTTATTATTAAAATTATAAAATGATATTATAATCTTCTTGACTCTGTTCATTTTGGATTATAATTTTTATCTTGTGTTTTTCATGGCATGGATTTTATCATTGACTCCCACTAATCTTGTGTTGCTTTAAATGTCTTGTGTTTTCTGTTTCAACTTCCTGTCATCCAAGCCCACCCAATGAGAAGTTTTAACCATTGCACAGACCTGACTGCCCTGAAATTATTCATTTTCAACACGCTGCCTTGTAATTTGCAATTTACTGTAAACTCAAGAGAGATTGCAAAAGTGGAAACACAATTGTTGGTGACAACACCCCGGCCCTGTGTAATAAGAAGGAGGCGGGTTCTCAGTTAGTGCACGGAAATTGTTTATCTAAGTGTGAAAGTATGAAACATATTGTTTTGTTGGGTTTCAAATAGGAAAGCTCTATAGCTGTTCCTATAAATACAAATAATCTTTGCGATGTTATTGTTTAGGTGTGGAAAACAGGACTGCAGTGACACCTTTAAGAAGTAAACCAAGCATTTACCAGATGTCTCCTATTATGTTTTATGATTTCTGTCAAAACAGTGTCTAAATATTGTTTTCCTTCAGTGTGTCCAGTTAAAGGTGTGTTATATATTTTATGTTGTAATGGTTTTAGTTTGAGATAAATGTGAAGTTGTTATGGTATTACAATGAATACTGAGTTCTTCATCCTTTTCTGACTGCACTCACTCAGAAACTGATGACAACAAGGAAGTGTTAGGTGTTTGCCTTTTTTGTTTGGCTCTGTGGAGCATTTTTCTCTCCTTATTCTCTCGCCTTTCAGTTTTTTTCTTCTCTTCCTTTCACTTACGTGTTATTTGTCTTTTTGTCCCAGGTGATGGCGTGGTCATGTGTGCAGCCAGCACTGTGTGTGTGGAGATGGTTTTAACAGACGCTGTTCTGGAGGACTCAGGAACACTGCACTGGCCTGGAGAAGCCTCATAAACAAAACACACACGTACGCAACAAACACAAACTTGTACAGAAGAAGATTTACATATACACACCACCGCCGTGCCTTGAGAAAGGGCACAGGCACATGGACACATAACACAAGCTTCACCTGAAGCACGCACACACACTTTAGCACCCTCTGTGTGTGTAAGCCTCTCTGCCCAAACATCATTGGTGTTTTACCTTCTCTCCTGTGTGAGAGTGTACATTTTTATTTCTTCCCACTTGTCCCATCTCCACCGTCACCATGCCGAGCTCAACCATCCGCCGGCAGATGAAGAATATGGTGAACAACTACTCTGATGCTGAGAAGAAAGTCAGAGAGGCCACTTCCAATGACCCCTGGGGCCCGTCGTCTTCCCTTATGTCCGAGATTGCCGACCTCACCTACAATGTGGTCGCCTTCAGCGAGATCATGAGCATGATCTGGAAACGTCTCAATGACCACGGCAAGAACTGGCGCCACGTCTACAAGGCGCTCACCTTGCTCGACTATCTGATCAAGACAGGCTCGGAGCGAGTGGCGCTGCAGTGCAAAGAGAACATCTTTGCCATTCAGACTCTGAAGGACTTCCAGTACATTGACAGAGATGGGAAAGACCAGGGCATCAACGTCAGGGAGAAGAGCAAGCAGTTAGTGGTCCTACTTAAAGATGAGGACCGCCTCAAAGGAGAGAGGTAAGAGCTTTAATAATCAAATGTGAGAAAGATGTATATCTAATTCTGCAAAATGGGACATCTTAAAGTTATAACATAGAATACAATCCCCAACTCTTAGTATGCAAGCATGGCCTAGAAGATTTCAATGTCCTGCACAAATCAGCTCATTTTTTTATGTGTGTTCGTTGGGCTAAGAACAGTTGATCAATGATATTGCAAAAATGTCACACTCGCATAACAACAAAAAGAAAAGATTTCAAGAAAATCATGTTGCTTCATATCTCCCTGCGGTTTTGCAATTTACAGTGAGTCTTTGCTAGGGGTAGGAAGTGCAAACAAACTGACGGAACTTGAAATACGGCTACACAGCTGATATCTTTCCCAGCTGAGCAGTCCAAGGAAAGGACTGTACTGTGAACATGAGTTGTCTGCCTCAGTGATTCAGTGTGGCTGTACCTAAAGGTATTGCTGAATAACTCCATTGAGAATAAAACTTAGCAAGACTTATTTGCTAATTTATTCATCCTCCTGTTTTTTTAATAACACAATATCTCAGACACAGATAAAATTTTGTCAACTATTAGGGCATTGGTCATTTCCAGAATTCTATTTAATGGCCCAACTGAGGTGCTTCATAATGTGTTTGGCTGCACCTTAAATTCTAATTATTGACCATTCTATTACATTTTGTAACAAAACATTTAAAACCCTCATCCTGAGGGTGGCTTTGAAAATATACTTCACTTCATTTTTTTTTGGTTTTAGATCTATAAAGACCAATTGCCATTTTGTCATGTTTTTTGTGATCTTGGATGTCAAGTTCAGGAATTTAAGAATCAACCTAAATCAAGACTGTGATGTCTGATACGTCACTATGCTTTGTTTTGATCTCATCAGGTCTCAGGCTTTGAAGACCAAAGAGCGTATGGCCCAGGTGTCCACAGGAAGCAGTCAGATGGGTTTTGGCCGAGGCTCGTCTCAGCCCAACCTCTCTACTTCCTATAGTGAAGAGTACGGCAGATCAGAGGGCTCACCTGCCTCCTACCATGGCTGTAAGTAGTGACTTATAGATGCCACATAAACTGTTCACACACAGGGCTCATTCCAAATGTTTAAGTAACATACTTGATCCAGAATATTCCATTATTCTATAACATGTCCCCGTTGGTGTAACTTTGGCCTACATCCTGAAACCTGCCCCTCCCCCTGTTCTGTCTCTGGCTTGCAGTCCCGCAGTAGGGCTGCATTCCTCAGAACACACACACACACACACACACACACACACACACGCACACGCACACGCACACGCACACACACACACACACACAGAAGCAGAGTTCACTATCATCCACATGACAGAGGAATCTGCTCCTCTTTTCAATGATACACTCACTCCTCCAGAGACACAAAGTAGGGAAGAGTTTTAGGAACCCACAGTGACAGACTGGACAACAAGAGAGATGTCGATAATAGTAAAGATTGCACTGAGAAATGCATAATTGATAGCAGGGTGTGATTGGAAACCGGATTTGGACAACCTTTGATCAAAAAAGAGGGACTACAGAAAAATTTTGTGATTTTTCTTTTTTTTTTGTTTTCCCTCTGAATGTGTAGTGACACTTGTTAGACTTACTTTCTACTGATAGGGTGTGTTTTCCAAGCGTTGGCTGTTAGCTGGATGGCCTAACATTATACCATTACCAGCTTACTGGGTTGTTTTCATTGCATTTGCTTCTCTCCTTACTGATGTAATGTTAAGGTGCTCTTGTCCAACTGAGCAACTGAACAAAATCATGAAAGCAACAGCAAACTGTCACTGCTTAATTTTATGAAAGTGCTTTTTAGCCACGAAGCACTGTGTAATTCACTACGTGACACAACACAGTCCAGTGAGACCAGGTCGCAAAACCCTAGCCTGATGTTACGATAATATAAACATTAGGCTCGGGAGTGGTGGCCTGAGTCAGCCGATTTAACACAGAACTATGGTTCTGATTACTACTACAGAAAGTGGCAGCAAGCGACAAGCACCGTCACATAGCTGCCGAGTTGACAGCACATCAATAGAGGCCTCTCTGAACTGCCACTAGGGCCACTGGGATGTGAAAGCTGACAGAACTGGATTACTCTGCTAACTGAGAGGCTGCTGTAAGTGAGCTGTTGCTGGCAAGCCGCTGCGTGTGATGCGCATTTATATGTTGTCGTATGGGTGCTTGCAGCAGCCAAAAAGTAAAAACAATATGTACACTTTTGATTGGATTGCTTTGTCAAATTTAATAGATTGTAGTGTAAGAAAATATCAGTGAAATCAGTTATTGAGAAATTTAAAAGGAAAGTCATCTTGGTTCAAAGGTGATTATTTGTTGACATTTTAACTTTGAAATATGGTCCCCAGCGGAGGGTTCCACTTCGTGCCATCATGTTGTTAACAATCCTTTTTTTCCTTGTAATTAAATCTCCAGAATGAATTAACATGTGATAATAAAGGCACAATTTTATTTTAGGTACCATGAAAGTTCTTGTGATGAGTCATCATTGCTCTTGTGCTTCTGGACTTGAATTTTTACGAGTACTCATTTCTTCCAGTTCTAAAAGCTTATGCTCACAGAGAATAAAGCAGAGTTTTAATGGGCTGGAGAGATAGATGCAGTGAGAAAGTTGTAGAGTTGAAAAGAAACCAAAATCCCAGTCAGGAAATGGGCTGACATAAAGAGGAAGAATGGAGAAGTTGAAATGAAAGAGTGAACCTTGGCCTCTTTTCCTTTCATCCTCTGACCCTCCATCCTTTGTGCACAGCAGGATGGTGGTGTGTGTTTGTCTGTTGCCATGCATGTGGTTTCAGCCTGCGTGGAGCCTACGTGTTGCATGAAGCGTGTGCTCATCTTTTAGTTTTTGTGGCCCACATTCCTGCATGTGCATTCTGTTTGAGTGTATGGCTCAAAGGCGGAAGCTCCAGCAGCTGAGTCATCAGTTCAGAAAACTGAAGGAGAAACCGACCAATTAAAAGTGAGGCTAGGCTGTCACTGTGGGCGTTTCCAGGGGAGATTTTTGGGATTCCAGTTGAACTTTCCGAGTATTGTTGACCAGGCAGGGTGTGAATGAATGACCATGCAAGTGTGACTGTTGGTGGTAACATAAAATACCCTGTTTCATTCCTCAAATAAATTATAAGGTCAATAAAGTGCCTTTTCTACTTACATCCATGTGATTAGGCTACATTTGTGATTTTAAATTCTCTCCATCCTGCGCACACACAGTCACACATATACACACTTTTGTTTCCTTGTGCGTTGACCTGTGCATGGATGGGAAAGACCCTAAATGTATTCATAGGCTATTCTTTCCCTGACGTTAATGAGTCAACAGTAGAAGCAACTTTTGCTCTATTTTCCATCTACATTTCATAAAAATTCTTGGTAAAGTTCAAATAGTTCAATGTTTTAAAGCTCAACATGAGTTCATTCAAGTTGACTTGAAGGCTCGGCATAAAAACATGTTTAATTCAGATGGGTGTGCATGCATGTGTGGTCTGATCTAAGTCAGGGCTTCTGGGCTCCAAGTATTTTCTTTGTTGGAAGTGTAAATGCAGAAGGTTTATTTTGTTTTCATCATCTTTGGTAATCTCTCATCAATCTAACTAGTAAGCCCCCTACCTTTGCATTAAACACTCAAGACATAGGTTGGGAAAATTAACACTTCCATAGTTTGTCAAAAATGCAAGAAGAAATAATGCATTTAGGCAGCTGCCTCACTAGCCAGGTCACTTAATTCTTTATGTAGAGAGACAATAGACCGAGTGTCTTTAAATGTTGTGGTAGTTAGTGGTCAACACCCTGAGAAAAAAAAAACCTCTGCACCATTATCACCACATAAATCTACTTCATATGACACTGGTGGTCAACAGCCTATTTTACTCCAAAACTCTTCATTCAGATCTTGAACTGTACACTTCACTTAAGTCTTGGCTTAATTTGAAGGGTTTTATGAGATCTGTGCTTATTTGCTGAGCTATTGAACAAGGCACTTTAGAAACTTTAGATGACAAGGTGAGAAATAAATTACCAACTGAAAAGCCAACACAGACCCAGAAGTTCAGACTATTTAAATGCATTTTTCTACAAGCAGGCCGAGCTGTGTCTGTGAGAAATACCAAGAAATTGTGATTATCCATATAAGGCCCATTCCCACAGTAGTAGGCAAGAAACGGGTGTGTTGTAGTTGGCTTTGAGTTTGTTTATTTGTCTTTCTGACTCACTACTGTCAGGTGTGTATGTGACGGAATGTTTTTGTTGTTGGAATGCAGGTTAAAAAACAATGTAAGCCCTTTTTTTGATAGAAAGGTGTGATGCATATATCAGACATTTTGGAATAGAAGATATCAGAATGTCCAAGAAAGCGTGACTTAAGTCTTTTTTTTTTTTCAGTTTAATCCACAATTTTACAGATAAATAATGTCATTCCAGCATATTTTAAAGAGTTGCATTGTCCCTGTGTATGTTTAGTACCTTTGTGTTAAGTGTCTATTTAAGGCCGGCATGTCGCTGACGTCGGCTCGGTGGCTCAAGTCCCACCAGCTAACCAAACACACCTTTACCCCTGGTTCTTGTGGTCACTTTCCCCAGAGAAACTCAGCCTGGGGATGGAGCTTGGGAGACATAGGTTTAAGGAACAAGTAAAGGCCTCTTTGCCCCATTTCTTTTCATCGGATGATACACATGCCAATATATGTTTTGAAAGGGTTGTTTATGCCATGAGTACTTTTACACAGATCATAAATAATGTTGAAAAAGAGACCAAGTTTTGCATTGCAAGAACATGTATTAGAGGAGAGAAGGACTCTGATCTGAACTGAAGTTCAAAGGAAGAAGCAGTGGATTCATAAAGCATATAAATGTTGTCTTTATTAGCCATTTTATGACATGTATAATTTATTTATCAACACTTATCAACACATAATGGGCTTAACTGTAAAAAGGAAATCTTAGCATATTTATTTTTTTAAAGAATTGTTTGTACCATTTGTCATCATGGAAACAGTTGTGGCAGAATATTTACTCTGCAGTGTTTACAGGGAGCTTCTGGTTTGCAGACGTCTTGATAGGGCAAGAGGATGTTCGTCAAAGTTTACAGTTTCCAAGTTAATTGTGTCAAATAGTGAAACTAACCACCAGTGTTTTCCCCTGGTATCTGTGTCAGTGTTGTTATGTCTCTGCTCTATTACATTCAGGCATCTTTAGCTAATGGTTTGCATTCAGAATAGCTATTAAAATGGTGTAACATTATACACAATATCGTCATGTTTTGATGAGTGTTGAGTAAGTGTTTGGGAGTGTCCACATCAGCAATAGCAGGGCATGTCATGACTGGTCTTTGTTATTTGAAGCAAAAATGGAGAGAGAAAAAATTAGACAGGAAGGAGGAGAGAGACTGTTAAGTTGTAAAATTAGAACAACATTAAAGGAGCTGTCTGGCCAAAATCCCCAACGAGACAACCTTTTTTTTTCAATTAATATTGATTGTAGTAGACAAAAAAGATTTTATATTAAGATGTTCCATACAGGTTTGGGCCTGCCTCTGGTTTCAAAACTAGCACATAAAGCACCAACAAATATGTATTGAAGCATAACATTTTTGTTAGATTTAAAACATGTTTGTAAATTTTGAAATAATTACATTAATCTTTTTTTTCAATTCATTTTGACTTTTGGACTTCACAACCCTGACTTTTGGACTTCACAAAATGTTTAAATCATGTGAGGAAGCAATGACTGGAATGTAATTATTTAAATATTATACATATTAATATTAATGCTGGTACATGAATAGTCTTGCAAATAAAAATGCATTTGAATTTAGTTTGAGAATTCAAATATTGAGTTTATGAATGAAGCCCCAAGCTATTCAGTACTGCCCCAGTGATGTGGTGATGCCACTGTGTCTTGTCATGACCTCCCACGCCACGGTGCCAGTGGAAGTTGCTGTTTCCAAACTCAAAGAAACATGGTCATACTTGGATATAAAGAACTTACTCTTTTCAACCTTTGCTAAGCTTACCTTTTGGCTTTGAAACTTTTCTCCCAGCTGGATAATGTATGTGTGTGTGTTTGCCACGTGCTGTGTGTTTTTTGTGCTGCCACATGGCCTGGTCTAATCCAATAAGCTGAATCATGGACCTGTCATCCCTTGCAGGCTGATTGTAGGCCTCTAATCACATCAAGCTACACACACTATATTTTCTATACATTACAAATGAAATTAAAATGTGTTCGCACTGATATTAATTTGTATGAATATTACTGTAACAGCAGAGCTTATATGGGGCTATTACTGCAAAATGTCCTGGTGGTGATCAGTATAAATTCAACAGGATGTGACAGTCCACAAGATTTTAACATGTATTCTGAATGTGTCTGCTAGCCACATCTCCCAACGCCGGTTCAGAACTGGAGCAGGCCAGACCTCAGACCAGTGGAGAGGAGGAGCTACAGCTGCAACTGGCTCTGGCCATGAGCAGAGAGGCTGCAGAGCAGGTACACATGCTAACAGCAAGAGTCTATGCTTCTCATTACCTGTTCTTACTGTTTAAACTATGCAAACAGTTATCATTTCATCTGGGGGAAAGTAGTATTTTAAGATACCTTGTACCTTTCAACTTGAGTGTGCTACTTATGCTAACTGCACTCTTGATGTGTCTTTAGGAGGAGCGTTTACGCAGAGGGGATGACCTAAGACTACAGATGGCTTTGGAGGAGAGTAAGAAAGGAGGTTCAGATTCAGCAAAACTGCCCAAGAAGAAGAGAGAGGTAAAAATACACTTGTGACTCAGTTATTCTGTTATCATGACCTTGCACATGAAACAGTCTTGTCTCTCTATACTCATCCTCTGCTGCCTGATACCGTCTGCTGCTTCATGAGCCGTAATGAAACCACGAACTGGCAGCAGACTACCCAGTTTACTCATCATTATTCTGCCTGAATAGCTGGCTGGCTGGAGTTTGAGTGCATGCAGAGCGAAGAAGTAGAGCTGCATGAATATGCTCTTGTTTGATCTCAGCATATAATGACATGATCACCATCAGTATATTTATTAAAAAAAAAAAAAAAAAAAGATAATGGCTGACCAACAGATGGTCCTTCCTAACTTTTTTTCCCCATCTATTCCCTCTCTGTTTTCCATACTCGCCCACTTCTTATTTCTAGCCACATTGTTTGTTGTTTTATTTCTTATCACTTCAGCTCACTTTCTTTCTCTTTTTCTAGCCACAGTCTTCTTTGATGGATCTGATGGATGTCCCTGAGCCTGGTGCCACTGCAGACCCCTGGGGGGCAGGGGCCGGAGCTGGAGCGGGGGCAGCCGCTGCATCAGAAGACCCCTGGCAGTCTTACGGTATACAAACATAATCACATGAGATCAGTGTACATGCTAACTTTTGGGGAGTATTTGTGTAAAGAGTCAGATTTTCTGAGTGTATCATTTCTGCTCTCCACCTGCAGCTCGTAGGACTGAGACTCTTTGTTTAATAGGAATGCTGCTGCACTGGCTCTGCAGCATTACTGCACAGAGGAGAGGGGAGGGGGAGGATGTTAGAGGAAGATATTTTGAAGGAAAGGAGTGGGGGGGGGCAGGGAAATAAGTCTATGGGGTAGTTAAGATATGTAAATGTTAAAGGGGAAATCAAGCATAAATAAGCAGCAGTTTTCGAATGGGTCAGATCAAATACATGCCAACATGCTGCTCTCCCCAGGTGCTGCACCTAAGCCAGCAGCCCCAGTTGACCCATGGGGGACCACTCCTTCTGTTCCACCCATGAAGAGCAGTGATCCCTGGGCATCAAACCCCGCTCCTGCTGCTGACCCCTGGAGCTCCGCAGCGACCCGCCCCAAAACTTCAAACCCAGGTGACATTCAGGGGAAAAAGGAGCTGGCTTTGTCTTCAGGCATTAACCAGAACAACCGTAACCCCAGTTCAGTTAGTTGGTTTGGGAATGATGTATATAAGTCTACAAGTTGTTTGGAGAATTGTCAAGTCAGTGTGTCCCCCAGGATATTTTCTAGCAGAGGTGCTGAAGTGCGTGAATTTCACTTTGAGCTGCCAAAAGCCATTTACTGCGTCGGCTGACATGGGAAGAACTTTATACACATATTTGCTTCAAGATTTTTTGCCTCTCCTTCTCGTCTCACCTTTTCCTGTTTCACCTGTACTACCTGTTTTCCTGTCAAAAAATGTAATACATTAAGTAAAATGCTTGGTTGAACAGCCTACAAGAATAAACATCAAACAACTTTCACATTTCGTATCCAGGAGACAAAATACCGGCTTTTCCTTATCCACCTAACTTCAGCTTTATTATGACCATCATCAGCCCTTATTTTTTCTTACCAACCACAAACTCATCCCCAAAAAATAATTTTACAAACAAGCTTTTGTACAGCTGAGATTTACAGGGATCACATTCTGGAAAAATGTGCACCATCAAGGTCTGTTAATGTAAATATGAACAAAAAATCATTCTAAAAGTACAGTTGAATTTCTATTTGTGTTTACCATTTATTTAATTGAAATACTACTGAGAGTTATGTGAAATATGTGATTATTGATGTCACTTTTTTTTAATTGCTGAAGTGGCAAACAGGATTAGCTGTTAAGACTTTAACAAAACTGCGGCTTACATTGCTATGCTGGGACCCCCCCAATACACATTATGTTTCACGTTGGTAAATGTCTTTGTGGAACATTGTTTGTCAGCAGAGCATTTGTTGCTGTCACTTACACTATAGAAAGACCGATAACTAATAACAGACCATTTATTATCCTTGTTCGCCCTTGGCTGCTTGAAGTCGAGATAGTGAGTATAATGCGTTTGGGGATTTTTATGGAGCAGTGCATACATATATGGGAAACACTGTTTATTTTTGGATGTTTAATATATTTCAGTTCTCTCTATTTTAAGAAATGGAAAGATTTCTAATGAAATAAATGGCCAGCTAGTGTCTCAAGGAATCAGACAGTTGTCAAAATGAGACCCACACAAGCCGCAGTAACTTATGTTAATGCACTTCTGCACGCTTTCATTTGCTAAATGTGCTCCTTTGTTTGTGTTTGTTTACCAAATTATCCATTCTCATTCATATTTGTGTTGTCTGTTTCCATCTGTCTGTGTGTTTGCTGTCTGTTTTTATGATTTTGTCTGTGTGTGTGTGCGTGTATGTATGTGTTGTCCCCTTTCAGGTAGCTTTGACCTGTTCAATGCATCCAACGGTACGTCTAAAGAGGACTTCTCAGAGTTTGACAGCCTGCGCTCTTCCTCCTCTGTCCCCACTGGTACTCACCCTTGTCTTCGTCTTTCTAATGACATGGTGTTTTTTTCCTCTGTGTCTGAAATTATGCTTTTCTGCAGATACAATGTCTCTGCAGGGCACAGACACAAATTGTCTCGTCTTTTATGTCACCAAAATTACCAGACCCGAGCAAAGACCACTGAAGTTTTTTATTTATTTATTTATAATTTTTTTTTTTTTTTTTTTAAGAAATTGTGTTTTTTCCACTGCAAAATCTCTGTTTGCTCTGGTCTGGTCCCATATCACTTTGGTGTAATGTGATACCTTTAAGGGATAATAGCTAAATGCGTTATTAGACCTGGGTCATTCAGTTCATGGTACCCCTCTATCTGTCTGGTGCATCTGAACCAACAACAACTACTTAAAAGAAAATTATATTACACTAATTCACAACTCCATTCAGGAAGATGTGTGAGAGGGCTCCAGTGAACAGTTTGGCGCAGGTCTTGAGTGTTTTTCCCATGTGGTTTGGCAGGCTCTGGGTGTGGGAGGGTGACATTGGTGTCTGCTGCAGCTGAACACAAACACCTCTGATACAGTCAAGGACAAGGTGAAAAGGAACGCAAACACAAAGTTATTTCCCCCAGAAAGGACAAGTCGCAGCACGGTGTGCAGAGAACACAAACTTCAAGGAAGCAGCCTTCTGCATTATGATTTGTGGAAATGTTGAGATTTGAATCGGCTCTGGCTGAAATGGATAGGAATTATAGGGCGCTAATACACACCAGGCCATTCTGATCTTATCACAAGCCTTTCTACGTCTCAGTTTCTGTTCTGAGAAGGACAGTTTCCATCTTGACATTTTCCTGTGTATGTTGCTGCTGGCATGCTGAGCTTGTATTCATGTGTTATTGCATTAATGAATGTCTCCACTTGCTGTCTGACTGCTTCTGATCATTGCTTTGAATCACCTCAGTTTGATTTCACAGTAAATGTGTAAGTGGGTGCGGCGCAGATCAGTAAGAACAGAAACTAAGATATATTTCTGAATACTTAATTGATATTTTTAAAATAAAAAAGTGTCCTTAAAGTTCAGTATCATAAATGTAAGCAAATCTTTCAAAATAAGAGATGGAAGGTTAAACTCTAATGACTCCAATTTGTATGAGTAACTCATACAAACTGGTGAAAAAATAAGACAATCAAGTCACCTTGTCAGTCACACAAACCTGAGGCAGAGCCAGCTAACTTCCATTTGAGCCCCCCCATGAACTTCAGTGATTTGAAATAATAATAATAATAATAAAGAATAATTTATATTTTAAAAAAAACATAGGAGCTGTCATTAGGACTCAGGGCGGGGGGCGGACTTTTAGCTGGCAGAGGGAGAACTGAATGGAAACAAGTGCCAAAGTGGTTACCTTTTCTCATAGGGTTAGGATAATTAACAGTTACTGTATTGTGGTATCGCCTCCTGTTGGCAGGTAGGAGGGTCAAGTCAATAAATGAGGTACTGGAGATGAGGACTTGTGGCCCCCCCATGTCATTTATAATTGTTTGGTTCAAATGATCCATGGGAAACTAGAACAGGGTTACTGTGTAAGCTGTACCTCTCTTGAAATGTAGCTGTTACAGTTACATTGACCTTTTAAGTTCAAGACTTAATATGAAATATTGGCTTCCTGTCTTTACGATGCAGCAATGGTATCTGTTCATTATGTTTTTATTCCCTAAAATGAAGTTCTGAACATTTCTTCATCTGTGAAATAAAACTGCGCTTTGTTCCCCAGGTGATGGGGGCGTAGCATCTTCTCTCCCATCCCAAGCCAGTCTCGCCAGCAGCAGCAGCCTGGACCTCTTCGACCCCCTGCCCACCTCCATGTCGACGTCTACCACCACAAACCCAACCCGAAAGACTCCAGAGTCCTTCCTGGGTCCCAATGCTGCCCTGGTCAATCTGGACTCTTTGGTGACCAAACCAGCCCAGCCTGCTCCAGTTATCAACCCATTCTTAGCTTCAACAGGTAGGGAGACAAATGGGAAACATGGGGGAGTTGTTCTCTAATCTTAAAATTCTTACTCTTGAGTAAGAGTAAGAATTTTAAGATGTTGTTTTTAAAGCAGTTAAACACACGTAATTCAGAGTGATTGGATAACAGAGAGTGCTAGCCAGGAAGTGTAGCTGGTAAGCCAGGAGACATGCACATACACATGCAGGCCTGAACACACACACAGGCAGACACACCCATCAGCACTGTTTAATGCTGAATCACTGACCCTGCCCTGTCTTAACCAGCAGGGAGATGAATCACACTGGGTTCAATTCACAAAATTGTATGTGTAGTAGAAGTAGTAATAAAGTGTTTGACTAAGATTTAAAAGTAAGAAAAATATGACCATTTAGTTCTGTTTATCACGACAATATTCACCTTATTATGAAATCAACTGTGTCTCTGTCGTCTGTACTGGCACCCTGGGAGCTCAGCAATGCCGCGTTCACACCGTACATGTTTGTGGGAGTTGTGATTTAAATGCATTTTGGATCAAATGTTTTCTGAAATCCCTTTTTTAACACATTGTCATGCGCAAGTCAAGAATTTCCAATCTTAGTGAAGATCGGATTGACATTGAACATTATATTTGCATCATATGCAGGGTTTGTGTTATTCATGTCACCCAGCAACACCTCTGGTGTGATCACACCATAACACTATATTTCTTCCTTCATTCAGGTGGCTCTGCTCCAGCTCCAGCAGCCCATGCCAATCCCTTCCAAGTGACCCAGCCAGCCCCGCCCACCCTCAACCAGATGCGCGTCAGCCCCATGCCCGCCAGCTTTGGCATGGCCGAGCCCATGTCCGTCCCCACCGGACCCGCTCAGCCAATCACCATGGTCCCCCTGGCAGGCATGGCCCCCATGGCCCGCGTGATCCCCGGAATGGGGGTTGGCCCTGTCGGAGGTGTGGGGATGGGTACAGGGATCCCGGCATCCATGTCCATGCCCCAGCCCCTGATGAGCATGCCACCCCAGGCTGGGGGTGCACAGCCCGCCGGAACCACCAACCCTTTCCTTTTGTGAGGGGGTGTCCAGGGGACGACCTGCCCCAGAGTAACCCCCCCTCTGTCACTTTCTCTTTCTTCCACTTTGGCGCCATAAGAAGCTTCAAAATGAACAAGGAGATATCATATCCCATTCATCCCTTTATAACCAACTCCTAGCCAGGTCGTAGTCCCAGTCTGGCGCCCCACCCCCTCCACCTTAATACACTCCTTTACTCCTTTACTCCTTCCTCCTCTGTCTCTTTGTCTCAATGCTACAAGCTGCCTAGTCCTGTGTGTTCCGTACCGATCCCACGATGGTGTTGATGACCACAAAGAGTTTGATTCTGTCTACAGACTTACAGAGTAGCAGCGGTGTTTACAGTTTTTCACAGAGGCAGGACAGTCTCCTCCTGTCATCCACTCACCTCCTCTCCCTTACTCCTTACCTTAGGAATGCTCTCGTTCTTCTTCTGTAGTGGAGTGACAGAAGAGTCTGACCATACTAACTCCAGGATCTTATCTCTTCACTAGAGCTAATCTTTTATAAGCCCTGTTAGCTGTTGTGTGTGTGTGTGCGCGTATGTCTGTGTGTGTGAGAGAGCGTGTGTGAGCACACATCTCAGTACTTTTACACTGTGTATATTCCAGTGGGTTTTACTTGTACACACTGGAGTATGGATGAGAGATGGTCAGATGTGTTTATACTCTTGTGTGTGTGTTACTAAGCAGGGATTTTGCACAATTTTTTTTTTGTTTTGTCTGCGACTGTTGGGCTCACCGTTACACCTTAGCTAAGGGAGGGAGGCCGGCCACTGCAACGGCCTAAACAACACACTGCCTCGGCTCTCGGTACCACTCAGTCACAACTCTCATCTGGTCACTTCCCATCTACATGGACCTTTATCCTGACCCTCCATATGAACTTTGACCTCCAGGGGTCACCGAATTAACAATGAACACTTATCAAAGGGGATGGAACCCCTTGTCCTAGGGGTTGAAAAGAAGCGTAAACGCAATTTTCGTCTGTTATATGTGTGTGCTCATGCACAGGTGTACTGTTAAAGCCCAGATACTAACAGCCACATGTCGATGTATTTGTCACTAAATCTCCCCTCAGAGTGCGTTTAGAGAAGAAGACATGAACTGTGATGTCGTCAGTATTTTGCTATCTGAACATATGGATGCAGTGAGGCATCATGGGACAGTTTTTTTTTTTTGTTTTGTTTCTAGGGTCAAAGGGAAGAGGGTGGGGTTTTTGTGTGTGTTTGCGTGTGTGCAGTTTGCATGAGAGATGCGTTTAGCTTCCAAGTGTACTTTAATGAGCAAGTTTTCCATGTCTCACTCAGCAAAGTGGAAACTGACTTAGACATGGTTGTTTCTGAAGTCAAACGGAGGGATAATGTAGCCTTAAGTGTGTATGTGTGTGTGTGGGTGTGCGCGCAACCATACATCAAGGAGTGTTACTATAGTGACAGGGTTGCAAAGAAGGCTCTGGATTTTAAGAGGATGTCAGCCACTCAGCATCGTGAAGAGAGTTTACCTCTGAGTGGATTTACTGCGGCTAATCCATCCACAAGAACATTACCTGGTGGACACACACACACACACGCACACACTCGCACAGGGTTGCTCCAGGATCGGTCTATTGATAGCATAGGGAATCCCGCAGCAAACAACAGCGAGACATGTCATGCAAACAAAACAGTTGTTCATTTTTTGGGTTACTATTTTGTTGTTGTTATTTACTTGTGTAGTTGGAAATCCATAGCCAAGCCTTTCAGAGTTTTGGAGCTGTGTACTAGCTAAGCCATGTATCATCTTCATTCTCTCTTTTATCTTTATTTCTATCATTGTAGTTTTTTTTTTCACCCTATGGGTAGGCTACGTAATTCTCTTCTCTTAGAAGCACAACTGTTACCAAAGTCATAGCAACTGTGATTTCTGAGGATGTCGTACTTTTGAGTAGTATAAACAGTAGGGTCACACTTCATTGACTATTTTTTTTTCTGTTCATGGATCCATTGTTATATTTTGTTTTTATATTTTACAGTTTGTTCAGGAGTTTGTGTAAGAAAGCGTTACTGTTGGCTGAATATCGGCACATTTACTGACAGCAAGCTGAGCGTCTTTGTCTCTATTGGCTGAACAAAGGTGGGTTGATGAATCGCGCCCGGTGTATAGACCCTTCTTCTCATTAGGTCACTGTACTTCCTCTCTCTCTCTTCAGTTGTGTTTATCACTGCCAATGTCGTTACTGTGGAAGAGTTTTTTTTTTCTTTTTCTTTGGTGTGCGTTGGCGCCCTCTCCTGGTCTGCTGTGGTATGAAAGCAACACTGCAGGACCTTTGGTATTTCCACTAAACACAGACCTTCATTTCTCTCAGGCAAAAGGAGGGGCAGCTTCAACTGTGTGTGTGACTTTGATGATGATGATGATGCTGAGGGAGGTGATGATGACTTTTATGCTTGGGGTCCTGAATGAATGGATGTACTTGCAGACCAGCAAATATTTTTAATCTTAACTAAATATATGCAAAAATTGGAGTTGGAAAAGTAAAGAAAAAAAAAAGAAAAAAAAAAGAGAAGAAGACTTAACGCTTGATGTGTTTTGCAAATTTAGATTTGCTAATAAAGTCTTGTTTTTTTAAAATGCTACTATGATATTCTAGCTGACACTTTCTCACTGGCCTTGATTTCACTGCGGCCTGACCTTTAACTTTACTCCAGCGATTGTGAAAAAGGTGATAATAGACGTTCCTGTCATGAACAAATTCAGCACTCCAAACAGTCAGAAGTCACTGCGGTTTAACACTTTTTCTTGATCCCTGGCAGCAGTTTCTCAGTCGTGGCTATGGTGCAGTGAAAATGTGGCCTGTGTGTAGCGAGCTCCTCTGCGTGTTACTATGTATTCACTATGCTTTTATCAAGAGGACTAACTGACCTTATGGACTGTCTGTCTTTATATGCATAAACGGCCTCCTTTAATCTTTTCCATGTCTGTCTATTTACCCTTCTCATAGTACTGGGAGCAGGCTGCTTTTTTATTGGATACGTGCTCAACCTGTTGGCATTATAACTGTATAATATAATTTATCATTTGTACTATTGTAACATACTGTTCCTCTGTATACCTTATTATTCTGTGTAATGGGTTTTGTAGGAAAAGTCACCGTGGTATTTTAACGGCATCTAAACAAACGAACGCAGCAGGCCGCACCCTGTTGGATGAGGACAACTGTAGCTGCATTGGTTCAAAATAAAATGTGTATCACTTCAGCTCTGTAACTGCAGTGTCTGTATCCTTGCATTTATTTAATCATCTTTAACCACAGTGGTGTAACAATGTATGCAGAAAACACCTAAACAGAAACAATTTAGAGGTAAAGGCCTTTTATTTAAAAAAGAAAAAATAGTAAAACTAATAAAAAATTAAGACATCAGCTGAAACTGCTTATAATTGAATACAACTAATAAAATCTCATTCATTTGACTAAAAAAACAAGAGTATTGCTCTGTGTTTCTGAAGTGACAATGGCATAGCAGTAATGTGGACTCCCATACAAACTGGAAGTAATCAAGTTATTTTATATGAAGCTTGAATGTTGTGCTTTTGTGTGGCGGGGACCAAACATATTTAAGGGCAAAAATATTTTCAAAGGTCCAACAAGTGGAGTGGAGTGATCATGTGGTGTACGGTTGTTCCTCTGTCGACCACCCAGATGTTGCAGATGGTGCGTTTGCAGTGCATGATGGTCCTGTGTCGTATCCCATTTTCTTCATGTCTTTAGTTACGATGTGAAAGGAGACAGTGACAAAGCCCTGGGAACGAACCCGCGTCACTGCAACACATAATATAGCACGCATGTAAAATGATCAAATGCAACCTTTATCTGAAAAAGTATGATGACCATTAAATGGATACAAAGTGTGTACCTCAAAAAAATTGTCAGGAATTTTAGTGTCTTAAACATTTCTAACAATGTAAAGGCAATTAACATAGGCTACCTTGCATTGTACTTATTAACTCATTCATTCATTCATTTTCCGAACCGCTTCATCCAGGGTCACGGGGAGGCTGTGCCTATCTCAGCCGGCTCTGGGCCAGAGGCGGGGTACACCAAGGACAGGTGGCCAGCCTATCGCAGGGCAGACAGACAAACACACTCACGCACACATTCACACCTACAGTCAATTTAGAGTCGCCAATTCACCTAATGTGCAGGTTTTTGGACTGTGGGAGGAAACCGGAGTA
>JAOWBC010000458.1:16477314-16491591 GCA_028566105.1 Hypoplectrus providencianus
TGAATCTTAATGGGAACTGATGGAGCCTCCAGTGCTTTTGTTGTGTACTTTCTCCAGTCCCCTATATCCTCCACTCTGCTTGGGGACTTGGAAGACCATGTTGGATTTTTAAACTTCATTTAACCAGGCAAGCTGTTTAAAGAGCCATTCTTATTTACAGTCACAGCCTGGGGGAGTAGTTGTCGAGGCAGGGTGGCTTACACACATCCCAGCACTCAGCGGCTACAGTAGCAGTTCAATGCTACAATAGTTCAACAGTTTTACAGTTTGAGGTTCTGCAGGCTTGTTCTGAGATGACAAAAGTCTGGAGAAATACTTGTTTGGTAATTTGTTGATTTAGGGAGCCAAATGTGGCGGTAAATACTATGACTCTGAATTGAAGACACGATTCTGAAGGCAGGTGAAGCTGAAAACAAAATAGTTTGCCCATGTCTTTTTGTTGCACTTGTTGGTACATATGGAATGTTCACACCTTCACATGGAGCTGAACAATAATCAGAACTGTAATTCACAATATGTTTTTTTGCATATCCAACTGTACTGTCACTTCTGTTAAAGACAATGTGTCAAAAGCCCACTTCGAATGAATTATTGTTGTACATATCCTCAAAAAACAAAAGAATATTGTGAGACATTATAATTTCAATAATCGGTCAGAGGTTATCCCACATTTGGTATTTGGGTGAGGTGCTGTAAGTTGTTTTTGTTTTTTTTTTCTATTTATTTTTTCAGGTGTACAGCTATCATGATAATACAACTGTACATGGTCTCTGCTGAATATAACAACCCTTATGCGTATTTTGTGTTTTTTGTCAGAGAGTGGAGCAGAGATATCATACATAAATGTATGGTTCGCTTAAAAAAATGGCTTCAGTCTTTTTGAATTTTGGAGACATTATCACTGATGTAGGTTCGGAGTAAAAAACAACAAAAAAAACTCCTTGATAAGGCATTATTAAAGACAGTCTGAACCTTAAATGAATTTATGTAAATACTGGAAGTGAAGTAGTTGCAAGGATGATGTGAGGCATAGAAGTTTCTACCTACAGATCCTGCATTCGTATGGAGGAAACTTTTCTGAGAACTGGTTGGTTGTACATTAATAATTTTACACACTACCAACAACTTTTAGGTGGTTTGTCAATGCTGTGGCTTTTGTTTTATTCCGTTATGTGTTGTGTATTCTTCATTGTCTAGACTGCTGGTCAGGGTCACCAGGGTGTCACAGACCTCACAATCAGTCACATCACACATCCAGTCATGTTGGTGTCTGATCCACAAACCTCTGTCTTTGCACTATGGATACACACCAACACACACACGCACGCACACACACACACACTGGACATACCTGCTGACTGGCTGAATGCATTCACGCATCATCGATCTGTCCTTTCAGTAATATTTCATTTGACTGACATGTCTGACTTCCAATATCAGCATGGCCAGCTGACCAGCGCTCTTTAAGAAAACACACACACACACACACACACACACACACACACACACACACACACTGTCCCTTAATATACAAACACAGTTGCTCTTTACTGTCAGCTCTTTAGGATGCGCCCCTTGTAGCATTTCCCTGACAGAGAGAAAATCATGATATGACTGATAATGATTTCCATTTGGTCTGTGTGCAGCATGTTTGCCTGTGGATGTGTTTGACTGTGTGTGTGTCACAGATGATGATGTCTATTATAGCAGCAGACGTCTGCATCTCCTTGCTTCCAGATAAAAATGAGCCTCAATCAAACTTTAATCAATAAATGAAATGACTCAGGTAAACAGAGCAGCTCTCTGCGATTGTGTACGAGTGTGCGTTAGTCAACGAGTAAAGGAAAAAAAGGAGGTCAGATAGAAGTGTCATCGATTTATGGCTGGCGTCTGAGGAATGAGGAAGCCATTTATTATGGAAGCCCATTAGTAATGTATGCATATGTGTATGTGTGTGAGGAATAGAGGAGAGAGAGGGAAGGAGGGTGGAGGTACAGCGCATCATCATTTATACGGCTCCTCCATTAGCCTGAGTGCTTCCGTGACAACATAATGGCGGTTGCCCAGACAACAGGGTCACCATACTTATGAACACACCCTTCAACTGCTGATGTCAATGTAGCAAAGTGGGTCCCGAAGTCCCACTTGGATGGAGCAAACACTCACATAGAAATGCACAGACACACACACTCGGCCCGGGCAGGGCTACTCGTCGGGTTCTGAGAGGTTTTTGAACTAATCAATAATGAAAAAAGGGATGATGGGAAAGGAAAGAAAGAGCTCAAACGAGAGAGTGAATGAGAGAGACTGGAGGGAAATGGGGAGCGGCTGAAAACCAGAGTGATGGAGAGGCATCCCAGGAGAGTTGTTTGCAATCCAGCGTTGCAGTTACAATGGAGTTATGGAGTTATGGCAATGGAGCCCATTTGCCCAAAAGCATCTCAGTGGTTAGATTATCTGTTCCATTATATACCGATGCGCTGAGAAGTGCTCAAGATGTTTTGCGTATTGGCTCATATTTACTGTAACTGTGGTCAAATGGATTCTGATCTAACAGGAAGAGGGACAGACAAACAGATGTAGAAAGAGAAAAGTAAAGTAATTAGAGAGGGAAGAACCGAGTGCTGGAGCTCTGAACTCTTGCTCTTTGTAGATGTTCAAGATCAACAATATGATGTTTAAGGTGGAGAAATATATTTTTCTGGTGCAAACCATTTCTATGATTTTAAAAATCTGATCTTTTTAAAATCTTGGTTGTCCAATCTAAAGAAAAAGTCTCTTTCCTCTGTTTGAAAACACTTTTCTCTCTGCTGAAACAAAAGTTGAATGCTTTCGCTGTCTGTCACTGACTTTGTTTGATTGTGTACTGTAATGATTTATTGTCATTTACTCCTCATGCATGGATAAATATCCTCCACTAATCAGCAAAAAGGTCAATTTAGTTTTTATGTCGATGAGCTGAGACATATTGATGCTTGCTTATTGGCAGAAATCTGTAAACAGTAAGACAGGATGAAATGTAAATTGGTAGAACCCTGAATCTTGTTTAGTCATGTAGGAACAAGGGATGTTGATAGTAGCTGTGACGTATGCACAGCAACCCTGAACGTATCAAGACATGACCCGAGGCAGAAAACATGAAGGGTCTCAATCCGATTTTTAGTAGAAAGACCGTTTAATGTCCCATTGAATTCATGTGCGAGTAGAGCTGGTCATTCCTGGGAGAGTTGGTGACATACCAGTCATGCAATTGAAAAGAATACAAATATCCAATGGTTAATAAGAAGGATTATTTAAACAAAGGCACCACCAAAAATGTTAAACAACTGTAAAATTATGTTGGCCAAAATTGTCATTCAAATTAAAACCAAATTATCAGGTACTTTTCACATCATTTCCAGCCTCCTGCATGCTTGACCCAGACCCAGGGCTTCTTTGTAATGGCACATAGTGGCACACCCGGTAGAGTGCGTACCAAAAAGGTTTGCCCTCTCCAGCAGGTGGCATCATATTGGATGGACTAGCACTGAAATTTGGACAGATAGCCTATCTCTGGTTCCAAGACTGCATGTCTCTGTAACCTTGAGGATCCATTAACAAGTTATCTATCCCCATCATCAGATACAATATTAAATTTGTCCATCAGTTCTGCCTATCAACAAGTTGCTGCAAAACAAATTGGATTTCTTTCAACCATAAATGCTTGACCATTGTCAGGGGCCCATAGGAAACAGGACTTGGGCTCAAGGGTTTAGAGGGTTCCTGGATCAGAGACAGTTTTTAGGGGGTATTTGTTCGAAAGTCAGTCGAACAGCAACAAACAAGGTAACACAGTAACAAAGATGGAAATCAATCACAAAGCTACACAAATACATAAAAATGACTACAAAGATGCATGAAAAGACCATTATACAATCTAAACAACTACCAACAGAAGCAAAACTGCTACAGAAGTAGTCAATAGCTAAAATGACACACAAAATGATTATGAACCGATCAAAACAACCAAAAGGAGATAGAACAACTCCACAGAGACATAAAACAAAATTGTACACAAAGGGACACAAGAAGACCATTTAAAATGCTGCAAACAACTTCAAAACGTCAAATAGAAGTAAAAATGCTACAAAGATACTTTAAAAACCTTCATACAGACTAGAAAATTATGAAATGATAATAAACCCATTAAAACACCCAAAAGGAGATCCAAAACAACAACATAGACGCATAACAACCACAAAGAAATTTGAAACGACTACAAAGAGACTTAAAATTACCAAAACTTACTGAAAACAACCACAAAGACCTGCTGAGCAGCTTATTGTGAGCATGTGTGCATGAAGCCCACAGCCCAGTGTACCAGAGCACAGCCTCACAGCGCTGCTGGCTTGGCTTGGCTGTAGTCCACAGAGCCAACAGATTTCGATAGTGTATGAGATCGTACCGTGAAGTGTGGAGGAGGTGAGAAAGATATTAGCAAAGGTTGCGGTTTGTTCCTCACTGATCTGCTCATAATGCCAAACCTCTGCAGGAGTACAGACTTTATTACAAAAGGACATATGGAGTAACATCGTGAGCGTGTGTGAGGAAATGCACAGCAACACATCCAGCTGTATCACTGTGTGTGTTAGAAATGTGCAGAGCAGCATGCACGGTCCCAAAGGCAATAAAATCTATATTTCAAGAGCTGCAGAGCTGCTGAAGACTTCTGCCTGCCGCTTTGAAGACCAGCACGAGAGGGGTGGGGGTGGTCATGGTGGCTGGAGCCAGGGAAGGGGAGGAGGTTGGAAGTAGAGGCCAAGGACTGGAGGGAAAGGGATGGACTGGGGAATATGACACATTTAATGAAACTAGAAGTGGGAAAGGCGGCTGAAAGACATCAGAGGTGATCACAATCAGCCGATGCACGCAGCAAGAACAAGTGCTGCTGAAGCAACACGGGCGGATCTGACGCAGGAAACTAACGCCGCACATGATAGCCCGCTTCAGACGGTGCTGCTCGGCAAATTAGCGAGGAGATTAGATGGAAATGAAGGCTCCATTATCTGTGCCTTTATTGTCCTCGTCTGCAAACACACCCCCGGCATACATTACAGACAGGGTTTACAAAAGATAAACTCCTCCAGCTCTCTTTGTCGCATTATTGTTTTAAAGTGCTGTGAACCCGAGACTTGTAGTCGCTGACTTCTGAAGTATTCCAAGCATCACAAATAATCAAATAAAAGCTCGCTGAGTTATGAGAATAAACAAACTATTAGGATTAATGTACTGTTTGATGTGATGTTGTGATTGCTAATTCCTTCCTTTTTATGGCTTGCTAATGCCTCGTGCCATTAGATCACAATCCCAACAGTATGGAGGAAGAATGTATCTCTGTCCTCTGCAGTGAGTTACAGTTTTTATCTTCTCTGAAAATGTTAAGTGTTTGAAGTGTTTAAAATGTCAGCGCTGATGGTGGAGGCCAGCCGTTGGCTTCAGCCCGTCATTCAGTTTGTTGGCATAACCTTTCAAGAACCTGCATTACCTGCCAGACCGATAATATTGTTTTATGTTAGAGATTCATTATCCCTGTGTTTTTGAAATATAGTTTTTTCCCTGACACATAGGAGATCTAGTTTTTAGGAAAGTTTTCATAATACACTGAAACTTTGTTTGCCCTGAGCTACAGGTGGTAATGAACTGAAGCAGTTTCTGGCTGTTGGTATATTCATATTTTGTTACTTTATTCTCAGTCTTTATCAGAATTATAGTATTCCTAGTCCCTTTCAGACTGCTGCTTAAGGATACGACGTTTATGCTTCTGTGAAATTTTCTCTGCAATCTGAACACATCAGAGGCATAGCGATGGCACCAAAAGATCCAGGCCCTGTTTTGCCTTTGCAGGTAGTGACAGAGTTGTTGAACTGGCAAGAACGCACTCTTAACAATTGTGCTGCATGGCAGGTGAACTGCAAGTACAAAGTGTACTTAAAAACACCTTTTGGTTCAGTGTGTGCCTCCATATCCTCACCTTGCTTAAATATTGGCCTACGCTATTTTGTGACGGATTTTTTTTTTTTTGCCTTAAAATCCTATATATTTAATAATAATAAAGATTCATTCTGTTATTTTATGAGGGTGACTAACATTGTTAAGGAAAACATTAATTAGATTGTATAACTACTTATTGATTTGGATTCAGTGAAAAATGTAAAGGTTTCTTCCCCGGCATATACAAAACTCAAAAATTAAAAACTATATTTGGAATAGCTCCAATTTAAACTTTACCTGTCGTGAACTAGAAGTCATATTTTAATATGTCATCCCATTACTTGCATTCTGTTAATCCCCTCCATAATGCCATGTTGTAATGTCCTTGTTGTATCATAATACTTAAAGAGTGTCTTAACACCCACTTAAAATGTTTACTTTTTCACTTTTACAGACCATCCATTGCACTCTCCCTTACCCACTTCCGCTCCATTTGTGCTTTCATGTTGAGGGTTTGCCACATTAAGTGCCATCCAAAACCAATTAGACGGGAGTGGCAGTATGTAATTAAACCGTCCCAACAGCAAATGTACATCATTTGTTGTGTTCATCATGGGAGACAGTCTGAACAAATATAATTTCATCTGCCTTCTAGTTTAAACATTTACTCGTGAACTTCCCACTTTTGAAATTGCATGTCATATGGAAATCCAGTTTTTGGATGAATTATACCCACACTCTATTCTAGAAAAAAGGAGAAGTGTTCATTTAAAATTGTTCTATATTTCTCAGGCACAAGCTAAAACCAAGTGACTCTTACACACAGTTAAAAGAAGTAAGAGTTAAAATTACAAAGAAGAAGAAATGTCACCAAAGAAGAGCTAGAGTAGCTAAAGGATGGAGATATAAAACTATAGTCACAAAAAGTCTGATCACTCTTGCTGCAGTCGTAGAGAGGCCAGTTTGTCCTGATGGTTGCTGCTTGATGTAAACAGTACACCTTAATGTAGGGTGCTTCACTCTGCCGTTAGTGTGACCACAAACACAGTTACACTCCCCACATGATAAAGTGGGGAGTGGGGAACGTCCGGTTTGAGAAGGGCCCTTAGACTCCAGGAGCCTGTGACATCACTGAGGGAGTTCAACAGAGCACACTGAGGATAAAACCCAACTGAACCTGAGGAAAGGAGGAAACTTTCAAACAAAGCTGGCAGCAAAACTTTGCTTTTTCTGCCTGATGTTGAGTTGCTCCTTAAAGGTTTTATTGAAAATTCAATACGATATTATAATAAGCCTGCATTTAAAAATTCCCAGCACAGGATGTGGGAACAGAGCTGACCACAAAGACATTCCAAGCCCACATTGCTTTGTAGCTTACACAGTGAGATTCACATCCAAGCTGCCTAGATGACTTTCTCCATGTTTGAGTTGGTCCGTGTTTAGTTCTCCCTGATGTCAAACATTTCATAATACCCTATAAATGAATAACTCTGTGAGGTTAAAACAGGCCGAGGCAGTGGCTAGTAGCATTGGTAGCGGATTAGCTATGCTGGTGTGCAGCACACAGGGGGCTGTATGAGCTGATGTGTGAAGGGTGTTCAGATGATCTCCCCGCTGACAATGAGACTCTTTGAAACATGCAAATGCAAGGTATTGCACTGCCTGAAAGAAAACACCATGGGACGGGGGAGTGGTATAGAAATGAATAATAAGAGGTATTCATGCGTTTGTATGATTTGTGCTGGTGGGGCACATGAGAGCAGAATGATGCCCTCGCTGAATTTACAATATGCTTTGGGTCATTTTTAAATCCCTGGAAGGAAATCTATCATGGTAATGAAAGGGGTATTATTGTGATCGCTTTGAGAGGGGAGCCAATCTCTGATAACCAATCAGCCACTGAAGACTTGAACATGCAGTTGAACTGGAGAGAAATCCTGACGTGACGTGAGCTTGTCACATATTTTAATGTGTCTGAACACTCGGTGGGAACCAGCCACTGGTGTGTTTGTGTCTGTCTGTGCAAATTCCCACCTTTCCCGCATGTGCGTGGGTGCATTTGTGTGTGTGTGTGTTAGTGCACGAGCATGCGTTAACTCATTGCAGAGTGGATGGTTATGTTCTCAAACAGCACAGTCTGGTCGCATAGCAACAGACTCACTCCACTCCCCTCCATCCCTTCCTTTTTCTTCTTCTCCTTTTTTTTCTGCGCGAGTGTTTGAACTACAGTGTAACCTAAAAACATTCTTAAGGCTTTCACACACTCACCTCTCGGTACGCCGCCTTGCTTTGCAGCGCGTGTGTGTGTGTGTTTGTGTCCCTCTGTGTGTGTTATGTATGACTGTTATCTGTGGATTCCACGGAGCTGAACACATGAAAGAGGAAGAGAGGGGAAGAAGTCCTCCTCCCCGCTCTGCAGTATCACGGACAGAAAGAGAGAGAGAGAGCGAGAGAAAGAGAGAGAGAGACAGGGAACTCAAATCAAGCCTGCAGTTCAGGCTGAATATTGATGTTTTTACTCTGAAAATATCAGCGAGGGCTTTAAAGTCTGCTCTGCCCTCTTATACAGTTGTTTTTCATCTTCTTTCTTTTCCTCTCCTTTCCATTCCCTATTTTCTTCTCTTTCACACACACACACACACACACTCTGCTTGCACAGCAAAGTGGGAATTCTGCATGTCTTGACAATCACATTACCCCCCCTCAACTCCCCCCACTGCTCCCTCCCCACCTTCCCTGTGGCCTAGATAGAAAAATATGCATAACTTCTTCATTTACCCCTGCAGCTAAAGGACTACACTAGATAACTCACAGTACTAACAGATGCCTCAAAACTGAGTTTTTATCATCCACTTGAGTGCTATAATAGCCTCCTGATGTCACGCTATTGCCGCCAACCCTGGATAAGATGCTGCTCTGATGTATGGATATGTTCGACGCATGCAGCCTCGAGGCATCATCCCCAAATCGAACAGTAATCATGACACAGAGGATAATCGACACAGTTCAGAACAGCGACACAACCACAGCTCCAGATTAGGCTTATCTGGGCTGTAATTGTGTGTTTTACAGATGTGTGTTTGCCGTTTGAAGTGAGGGAATGGCCCGTGTTGGCTGTGGCAGCATATAGGCAGTTTTCTGAGTTCGACAAAATGAGAAGATTGGATTTGGATAGACGTGATTGTGATGTGGTATCTCGCCACGCAGCCAGCGGAGAGCTTGTTATGACCCAGTAATCCAAACATTAATAAAAAGTTAAATCCTGCCAGAGGAAGGGAAAACAAAGCAGGATTGGTGAAATGCTAATACTGTCAGCTACAGTGCGCTGCATAAAAGCCACTTCATAACATCTGGAACAGAATGTTGTTGTTTTAGTGACTCAACAATATTGCTTTCTGTACTCAAGATGGTGTTGCATTTGAGTGTCATGGTTATATTTGGTTATGTTTATATTATCAGGGCTTTCGCATCCTGGGAAGCTTACTGACATAACAATGTAATGTCTCCAAGTGCTTATTTTGATTGAAAGACTTACCACATTCAATTAAGAAGTGACTTTTCGAATTTCCAATTTGTCATTAAAGTGGCTAGAATTAATATTTTCATCATAACCAGCGCTTAAAGTAGGCCAGTACTCATCAGTATACAGTACTGGCACTTCTTAAATTTACTCTTTGGCGTTCTGTGACCTTTTCTAGGTCACCTGCATTTTGTACAAACTGCCAGTAGCCACTTCTTCTTCTTTTCTGGCAGGCTTATAATGGCCTTAAATCAACTACATTTACACCATAAGTTGATGAACTCAGCTATGTATTCATTTTTAAAAATGTGCATTTCTTTATATTAAGCAACAGAATAAGTGATTGTGTAATGTGAAAGGTGTTGCTCATCATGACAGATCCACTAAGAACTGACACCTCACTCGCAGGCTATCATTACCAGCTGCAGCAGCGTATAGTTGGAGTTGTCTCCACCTTGTGATTGTATGCATGTGTCACCATGGCACAATGTGTTCCTGTAGAGATGCCTACTAGCAGGTAATATAACAATAGAAGTTCTGCCAGGTGTTAATACGTCTGTCAATCTGTGGACAGATTTTGTCAACACAACGGTGGAAAATGCAGTGACAAAACTTTGGAGGTGTCTAATTGAGATCAAAATGTAGGCTGGTGTGGTTCAAGCATGGTGCTGAATCTAGGGTGGCAGTAAATGCACCCCTGGTCCCATGTGGGGTCGCAGCGGGTGTGATCCCATTGCAAGATGGTCTGTAGTTCAAGATTTAGTTTTAAAAAGTGTTAAAAATTTTCAAAATAAAGTCTGTTTTTCTGTACTATAAAAAAATGTAAAAGAAAAAAAGGAGGCCTGAGTTGTATCTGCCACACTTAACCTCATACCAGAGGGGAGTTTACTAAGCATTAATAGTAATTCAGTTAAAATCTGAACAAGGTGTGATGAACATTTTTTTTAAAAAATGTGTGTAAGTTCAATTCATATAATTTATTGTTTCAGTCGTGAATGCTAACGTTTACCCACCATTTTCACAAATTTGAATTAGGTTGGTGGTCTTTCCGCTACGTGGCAAAAATGGCGATTGCTGAGGGTGAGAATTGTTCAGCGTCCCAGCATTATGAGCACACTGCAGTTTTTCATACTGTCAGTGTAAGCACAGGAGTAAGCAAATACAGACACAGCTATAGACTTATATAGTCCATAATTCTGCTTCTGCATGAAGATGTGTTCATGGTGGAGTGAAGCAAATGTGATTCAATAGGTTTAGCAGACTGGAAAGAAGTTGCCTACTTTGAACACAGCAAGAAAGTGAATCAGTCCAGGTGGCAGTTTGAGCACAGGTCAGTTTGCTCTGCCAGGCTTTCTAAGCATGACTTACTGTTTGGCTCTGAGAGGCCAACATCTGTCCAGGCCTTGTTGATGGAGGGTTTTTTCAGAAGGTGGATCCGATCACACTTCAACAAACCGCATCACAGTGTGATTAGAAGAGGGAGACAAGATCACTACCTGTGCAATCCTCACCAGATAAATGATGCACTACACTACTCTGTGGAGCTGGAGCTTAATGAGGGGGAGCAGGCCTCAAATGTCTCAAATCTACTGCTATATGGCTCATATAGTCACAATACAAGCACCATCAGCACCAACACACGTCATTTGTTCTCAACAGCTTCCTGTTCTTTGTAGCTGTAAATCTTCAGATGGCTGTTTTATCCCCTTCACTGGTGAGGGTGACTTTAAAGCTCTCCCCACATCACAAACGGCATCCTCGCTCCCAGGCAGGTGGGTGTGGGTGAAGGAGGGGAGGTATATACGAGGGGGACAATGGAAACAAAGTGGGGGAAGGAAGCAGGGATGATGTAATGAGAGGGGGAGGACGGGCAACTTCAGCATCTAAACTTCACTTAAACGTTCTTGGCCTGGCTGACAGGATAAGCTGTCTCTGGGTGTCCTCTCCCTGTCCGCAGCCACTCACGCTGTCACGAGAGCTGAAATTACAAGACAGTTTTGGGCCTGGAGTGTTTTTCACGCCACACTTTGCAGAGATCATTTGTCAAACACTGTCCGGCCTTGTGACTCGAATCTCTGAAGGCAGCGAGCAAGTTGCTCAAGTACCAATTTGTACTGACATGCTGTGGAGTTGTTGCTAGAAGCTTTAGGAGGAATCTAGCAATTAGGTGACTAGTTTGGCCACAAGGGGGTGTCCCTTTCAGCTGGTTGCACCGGGGATGGTCAGAGTCCTGTTTGAGTGTGGGCGTCACAGGGTCTAGAGTGCAAGAAGACATTCAAATTCATGTTAAACTGAGCCGACAGTTAAATAGAATAGAAGTAGAATATATATGAGCAGATTATGTAAAGATACAAGTAAGAGGAGCAGGAAGGGAAAGTTGATGACAGGTTTTTCTGACAGGTAATAAGTCTACTGAGTGCACTGTCGCTGTCTCGCCTACGGCACCAAAGAAAGTCAAACTGCATTGGTCGTTACCGCCAGAAATAACAACTGTCTCATTTGCTTTGATGACAGTTTTTCACCAGAAAAAAAAAACACCTAACATGAGTTAAGGGAGAAAAAAAAACGGTAAATGCTGTCTTGAAAAGTCAATGGGGCCGTTAGTGTCAGGAGCTTTTCTAACACCTGGACTTACTGAGCAGTACCTGGTTGGTGTGTGGCGTGTGCACAAGTGCTGTGATCCATATTCATCAGCCCCTGTCTAATCCAGACACAGGGATGTCGCCTCATGAATTAAACAGCCAAACTGGGGCTCATTCAGCCAAGTGTTAGCCGGTGTGGTAGCCTAGATAATGCACATTAACCACTTCAATAATTGACATACGGGCGATTAAACTATCGAAGATGACTTTAATAATGCAGAGAGGCTGAGGCGGCAACGTTTGTCTCAACAGGTGTCAGTTTATTGTATTATGTATTAATCTATGAACTCATTTTTTGATATGGTTTGTTCATAATCAGAACTGTGTCCTTCTCAATAGGGTAGATATACATTTGAAAAGAAGTAAATGTGTACTGTTATCTAAAGATTGGATGTATGTAAATATTTACATCAGCACTTGTGTATATATATACAAACATATATATATATCCTCACTGGCCACTTCATTAGGTACACCTTGCTCGTATCGAGTTGGGCCCCCTTTTGACTTCGGTACTGTCTTAATGCTTCTAGGCATAGATCCAACAAGTTGCTGTTAACATTCCTCAGAGATTTTGAAATTCCCCTTGAGGATTAATAAACTAATTTTGAATTTTGAATTTGAATAAAAGCCTCACACTCTTGTTGGAGATTGGTTGGCTGCAAATCCTCGGTTCCACCATGTCTCAAAGGTGCTGTGAGGCCGCTGGAGCCCAGTGAACTTATTGTCATGTTTGAGAAACCAGTTTGAGGTGATTTGAGCTTTGTGCCGTAACGTTATCCTGCTGGAAGTAGCCATCATGAGGGGGTACACTGTGGTCATAAAGGGATGGACACGATCAGCAGCAGTACACTGGTGGACTGTGGTGTAAACACAATGCTAAGTTGATACTAAGGGGCCAGAGTGTAGCCTGACTTTCTTTTTCTTAGCTTGGCTTATGGTTGCCTCTGTCATTTTGGATCACGAGATATTTACCCTTTTTGACCATTGGCTATAAACCCTAGAGATAGTTGTGTGTGTAAATCTCAGTAGATCAGCAGTTTTTAAAATCACATAAATCACTTTTAGGTGTCAATTAAATCCCCTTTCTTCCTCATTGTGATGCTCACTTTGAGGTCATCATCCCCATGTCTACATGCCAGAATTGATTTAGTTGCTGTCTTGTGATTGGCTGATGAGATCTTACATTAGCTGCAGTTGAAAAAGTATACACTATGAAGTGTCTGCTGAGTGTGTATTTGATTTATAGATGGCTAGAATAAATAGATTTATACATGTTTACAAATCTATGCACTCTCTAATCTAATGTACTGACATGAATGCATTGCATTGTGTTCCTAATTTGTTACTCAAAAACAACAACAACAACAGCACTTTTATTACAAATAATATGGGGAATAGTAAACCTGCCACTCGACTGGTAATAGGTTAATTACTGGGCCTGTAGTATTGATTGTTTCTGCCCTGTAGCTGCTTGTTGTAGCAGACAATTGCAATCATTCAGTCCAGCTGTAAAGTGAGTGTGTGTCCCAAATTTATTCAGCTCTAAATTTACAGGGACACCAGGTTTCAGTCATTATTGATCAACCAGTTGTTCTAAATGATTAAGGTCAAGATATGTGCCTAAAGACAACGTAATAACCTGCTTCTGGGTTTGCCTTGGGTTGAAAATTAGCTCTAGTGGGGGCATGATATGACCACATGTGCATTAAGCCTGCATAGTATGTGCAAGCGTCTGCATGTTTGTGAGCATGTGTGTGTGTGAGGAATCGTAGCATTTGCAGCTGTTGGATGAAAGAATTCAGGACTGGACAGAGGACAGGGGGAATTAGGATCCATTACTGTGGAAAGCCAGGCAGTTTGACTACAGTGTACATCTCCATGACACGACTGTATGTGTGTGTATTTATATATGTCCAAGGTCATGTGATAGTATTGTTCCGTATGCAAGTTTTATCTGGTTTAGGGTTTGGCTCTGCGGTAAAAGTCTGCATGTATATCCATCTCTGCACCTGTTCTTTCAGCACGTGAGCACCAAAGCTGCAGAAATGATGAGATTAAAAACACACAGAGAAAGGCAGGTTTTGTACTCACCTTAATACACCCACAACATGACTGCTCATTTCTCTTCCTCCAGCTCCACTC
>JAOWBC010000458.1:16499076-16509512 GCA_028566105.1 Hypoplectrus providencianus
TGCTATTGGACAATAGAAACTTTACCGGCCCAATATGAACAATTTCTTTCCTAGGGACTCCACATACTGCCTGCTTCATTAAAGAAATTTAAGTAATCTAGGAAGTGATGTGTAGACGTAAGGTAAACGGTTTCTGAGAGATTTTACTGTCCCACTGTGCTGAGGACTGTTTTACACACGCGCTATAAACCTCTCCCTTTAATTACCCAGGGCCTTGAAAACACACACACGCACACGACTGCAATCACACATACAGTGTCTTCCTCTTACTGTTGTGCACTTAACTGTATATAACATGTTTACACACCAACACACACCATTAGCTACACTTGGTTTATTATTGACAGCTGAGTGACCACATCTTTCCAGCTCTACTGTAACCAGAGGCCCGAGGGTTCAATGACAGGTCACCTAGAAACCCTATCGAAAACACCCACCTCTGTTTCTTGGGTGTTTGTGTGCAAGTGTGTGTGTTTGCCGTCATTCCTGTAGGTTTCTTTACGTGTGTGTGTGTGTGTGTGTGTGTGTGTGTGTTTGTGTGTGAGAGAGAGAGAGAGAGGGAGAGAGGAGGAAGAGAGAGTGAATAAGTGAGTGATTGATTTTATTTGACACTGTGGAAGAAACATAAATAAAAAGACTGCAGGCGGGGAGGCCTGTCAGTGAGAGCGGGGATAGCTGTCAGAACTCTGGTGACTTCACCGTCGCGCTTTAAATCCCTTAAACCCTGACTCACAATGCACAACTTTTAAGCTTCAATTTACTGCAGAGTCTCCCAGTGGTGTCATGGTGCTAATTTAATGAAAAGTCAGGAAAGGATGTGGCGTCTTTGTAACATGTCTGCACCATTGCTCCTTTCTGAATATTTGATCCAGGTTTCTTTGGGACACAACACAAGAATAATTTAACTCATATTGGATGTATAGAGCTTATTTTGTTTCCATCCTAAGTGACGCTGAAAGCTACCGCTGTGTGGTGATCCGCAGTTATAGATACTAGAGTATAACCATGTTTGCTTTAAAGCCAATAGGAATTTTGAAGGAAATTTGTGGGATGTTGCATGAAAGAAATTAAAAAAGCTATGTACATGTACTTTGGTCAGTATTGTATGGTGTTTTTTGTCTATTTCTGTAGGCTAATCCCTCAGTAAATGGTACAAGTACAAGGGATGCACAGGAAATTTAAAAAAAAAAAAAAAAACAAGAACAAAAAAGGTTGCTTATCAGCGACTTGGGCCATCCACAAGAGGAAATGTTGAGAAGTATTCAAGAAGATGCTGACCCAAAATATCATCTCTTCTGGGTTTTCCAGCAAAGCGGAAACAGCCCATGGGAAACTGGAGTTGAATCTTTGCTGAAAGTCTCCCTTAACTATTTTTATTCAAGCATCAACGTTTTTTTCTTTACATACAAGAACGACCTCAAGAGCATAAAAATATTTGTACACATATGTCTTTAGTTTTATCAAAATTTGGTGTTTCCTTCAACAACTTTTTATCTGATATAAACAAATGGTTTGATGGAAACAGCTTAAGAAAAATGAGGAGAAGGGCAACTTCAGTGTTACAGTGGAAACTGTTCAGTTTACAAGAACACAAACTGTCTGTTTCATAAAGTTGTAATTGGAAAGATGCAGTGCTGAAATGGTCCATTTCAAAGTGGTAATTTATGTATAATTGCAGTCCTTCCCAAACTGGGGAAGTGGGTCCTTTAATGGTCTGTAGAGTTGTAACAGAAGGAGCATCCGTGACCAGAGGAAAAAGCCTGAGCAGAGCAAAGCTTAATGAATCTAATTAATTAGGGAGCTTTAAACAAACAAGAATGTTTTGATGCTGCAAGGCTATTAAGATTCATATTAGCAAGATTTATCTGTAAGTAAAGTACCATGGACAGTAATGTATGAGATGGATGTTTGAAAAGTGGGGGGAAAAACAGTGGTGATCATTCATGGTCATAGATTTGGAGCCTTATAGAACCTGTTTATGTGGGCTTGCAATCAAAACATCCTCGGCTTGAAAACAACTACAAAATTTTTCTTGAATTAATCTTAAAAAACGAAGCCTATTAAGAAGCCTGTGTGCATAATTTCACATAGCCGATCAAAGTGAAAATTTTACCTTGTAGATGTAGGTCATTTTCGGTTCAGTTTAGAATGAAAACGCGATGGCTATCTATATAGGAGGCTTTTATGTAGCAGATGTAGTATGAAGTTGTTTGTTGCTTTAATTTGTCTAATTTAACTTGGATGTTAAGAAATATAAGAAATGGAAAGAAGCATCAGATGAAATTCTCAAGCTTGAGGTCCAAAAATCCTTCAAGAATCATGCAGGTTTAAAATGTTGTCATAAGAAGGATGATTAAATACAAAACAAATGTGGAAATCAGGTGCCATTCTATATTTAGGAGGTAATGATCACCAGATTTGTACGAAACTCTGATGATCCAAGTCCAAAACTGATTAAATATAATGGAAGAGCTTGTTGAAATCAGCCCAGATGTTCAGTGTTTTTTTTTTTTACCTCTCTAGAAACAGCAGAGCCCACAGGACAGGCAGGAGCCACGCATCACTTTCTGAATTTTGCTCAGCGAAGCTTATCACGTCAAAAGGGCTGATAGTGTCACCGGAGTGGGCCATTTGAATGGCAGAGATTTGTTTTCCATTGTGGCCCTGTGCGGTGACGTGTTTCCTCCAATCTGTCTCCTCCATTGTGACAGGACAGGCACTCACACAGTAAATACATTTTGAACTTACACTGACACTGAGGATAAAAGGAAAACACTCAGGGGCAGGGGATTTACGTGGGAGTATTTGTGTGCACACGAGTTGTGTTTACACACGATTGCACTATATGGTGTGAATAAATTGTGTGTGTGCAGGTGTTTGTGTGTGAGATTCGAGCAGCTTTGTATCTGACTGAAGGCTACTCCAGGCTGAGAGAAGATAAACTTTGCTGATGCTGAAGCTGCTGTTGATACTGCCACTTGTTGCCTAGCACACACAGCCTGACTCACCTTCTCACTTACATGTATTACGCATCTATCAAGGCTTTCTGTAGTATCACTTGTTATTTGGCTCCATTTTTAATGGTAGCTTTGAGTGAAATCCAAAGCTATGAGGGCTCACAGACCACAGCGGGGAAAGAGTTTCAGCTCCCAGCAGCAGCGCCTCAGGCCTGGATGTGGATGCGCCAAACTCAGCTGGCAGTATACAGTAGCAGGTCTGAAGGAGGCACGCAATCATTGCCCTCTTGCTGCACCACTGATTTGTCCTGGTTGGTCAGCATGTCTGTCCAGTGGTGTGGTTGGGTGGGATGGAGGGCCTGAGGGAGAAGATGTGAACTTGAATATCATGTCCAGATGAACGTCCTTGCTAAGAAAAGATCTAATACTTTTAATTTCTTATTATATATTTAAATGGCTCTATTAAAGCAGCTCATCAGGACTGACTTTTTGTTCTTGTCACCCTTTTCCATTTTTCAAGTACACACAATTCATTTAGTAAAGAACATGTACAGCTTTCTTCTACAACACACACACACACACACACACTCACGTACACACCGTTTTCCATGTAAACCTGAACCTGCTGCGTTATCCTTAACCAACCAAAGTTTCACATAACACAGTAACACTAGATGACAGTTGACATTGTACATCTCAGACAGACCGGAACTCTTGATTGACCAATTGCCATATGGTTCAAAGTTCTTCAAGTTCAAAACATACATACATTTATTTAATATAACCAGCTGTTTATGTAAAAAAAAAACATTTTAAAAAATAAGGTCAGTTTGAATTGCACATTAGAATATATACAAACTGACAATCTCACTTTTTGTCTAAACCTGACTATGCTGTTAGATGCCTAACCTAAAAGAAACTAAAAATCAAATCTTATAAACTGGCCATTTCATGGACTGATAACAGCCTTCTACACCTACAACTAGGTGATGTTGAAATTTAAAGTATAAAAGAAACTTCAAATGTTCACAGGCTGTGAAATTACAATTAGAAAACAACTTTTGACTATTATAGAAGGAAAAGCACAGCTGCACTTTCTTGTATCTGCTGTGATAAAAATCTGTCATTTATTTCTTGAATGTCCTAAGAGAGCCAGATGTGTATTTGAAATGTTTTTGGCAGTGACAAAGTATTCTTTGTCTACCCAGTTTCTATTATCGACACTCAGGATTACTAGGCAAGAAAATGTGAAGCTTGATGGTTCACGTGAGCAAAAAGCAAATGAACACAGAGACGAGGTTGGATCTGTGTGTTTCCAGCAGCGATATATTCCTCCCTCTGTTGGAGAAATACAATCCCGCTCTGTGCTCTGAATCACAATCGCTTTATTTAACAGAGTACATTTATGCGGTGGGGGAAATCGTGCTAACAGTTTGGTGCCAGGCAGAAAGAACACGGGCAATAAATTAAAATCGCAAGCTTGATATGAAAGCACAGTTTCTGCCCCTTTATTGCAACACCCACCTGTGCGCACACACACACACTCAGCGTCTCACACACCTGTCAGAGAGCAATGTTTACTCACAGCGTGATCTCCCAGAAGAATGTTTTTCCTGGTAATTGGACCTGACCATCAGTTGTCCTGCAGTCCTGCGTCTGTATGTGTATCTGCTCATGACAGTTTTTTTTTCTTGTTTGGTTGCTGTCTCGCACATTATATGACTCACACACATTTGATGAGTTCATTTAAATTCATCTCATTTGTAAAATAAGTAGTCTTTGATATCTTGCTCCTGTTACTGCACTTCTGTGTTTTGAGCTAATTGAGACATTTTCGTCATTATGGAATATCTAAAGGACCATAACACATTCACATTTACATTAATATTTTTTTCTCTAAAAAATCAATGCGGTTTCTTCAACTAAAATGCCAAGTGGGGGGAATTAAATGCTTAGCACATCAGAAAATAACTTTTACAATCACACATACTTCACATACTTTGTGATCATTGGCTTAAATTTCCCATCTGATACTGTAAAGCCCGCCCCTCTGGCTGTCCCAGTGGTTTTAAATGAGTACCAGGAACTATTTCCTGTCAGTATCTTCCCCTTGCATGTGCAGAAACCCTTCCATAGCCCCCTACTACATAACTCCCACTCCCCTGCTCTCTGAGTCAGCCTCTTTTCGCTGACCGCATGTTATCCCACAGTCCCACTTCTGTCTCGACAGTCCTAACACTTGACACCCGCCTGTCTCTCCTTTGTCTCTCCCTCTTTCCCACTCCTGTCCTCCCCCTTCTCTTTCCGGGATCATCAGTTGTCTAGTGTTGCACTGACATTCATTTTTCTGCTCACAAGTGTGTAACTCTTCTCTGTCTGCCTTGTCTTGTTTTGATATGTTTTAACCCTGTAGTACTTTTTTTTTTTTTTTTACTGTCACAAAGGCTCAACTATTTTTAATACACCTTACCTTGTATTACACCAGCTAAAGTGGCCAATATCAGTGTTAGTAACTAAACTTTAGTTTTTGGATAAGGTATTCTAATCAGCATACTTTGGAATGTCAGCCATATAAAAACTATGAGCAAAGAAAGAAGAGGGACAAACTTGATGAATAAAAGTGTCTGAATAAAGAGCAAATGAAATGAAGTATCTTTGTAGGCCAACCCAGAAGTTGGTATTGCCATGGTCTATTGAGCATTGCCTTGGATTTTGGATCAGCATGATAATCTTCACAAATGAACACCACTTTTATGACGTTTTACGCATTAATGCAACTGACGGTGGCAAAAATTTAACAATTTTGTGTCATGAACCACTCCATGGTCGCATGACTTCAATGCTGCTACTGTTCCACTTCAAACAAAAATTAATTAACCCAATCTACAGTCCAAAAGGTCAGCCCTTTGTGTGTGGTATCCAAGATTTCTACTCCATATCACCATCAATCACTGCTTCTACATAAGCAGAATGGTGGCGGAGGACAGTCTGAAACAAGAGTAAAAGTCATATTGTGCTATCTGTCTAAACACCCTATAATGATGTTTTTGAGGGGAGACCAGCCTGGGTGGTAAATATGCTTTGTTCCATATCTATTAGCACTGTGAAATAAAGCAGACCCTGCTCTGCTGTCCTTTAGAATTGCCAGTAGTAGCAATGACCATTTTTTAAATCTCTCTATCAAAGAAATACCAGTTGTATAGAGCAATAATTTGTATTCTGGCAAATGTCTTATCTGAAATTATTTCCAGTGTATGGGGTTAACTCTGGTGTCCTGGGGTGATTTTTACTGCCATCTGGATTGACGTCTGCTGTTCCGCAGAATTAGCGACTGACGCACCAATTGGATTACACGAGCTACATAACCAGCAGCAGGGAAGAGCAGCATCATTCTGTAGATTAGATTACATGATTAATGATCATCATGAAAATAATGGGCTGCTGAAGCAAATATCACACAAGGAAAGAAAAGAACAGCATAGGCCCAAATTAAATATGAAGTCATTTGCAAGTTTCTACACCTGGTAAAAATTAATCCAGTCTTATGGCTGCATTATGCTCATAAAAAATGCTGAATTATCCTCTGGTAAAACCAAAGCAGTCCGTAAGTGCCTGCTGGCCTCAACTCTGTTGCTTTCTTATATGTTATCCATGAACATACATATAACATTGATTCACCTTAATCCAATGGTCTCACAAGTGCATATTTTTATACGTTTTCTTTGTTATTGATTGCATGGGTGGTCCCAGTTGGCAGCCCTCTAATCCTTTCTGTGTGTAATACTGAGCTGTGGCCTTTAGAACAAGGAGTTGTCACAGACTGATCAGCTAAACACTGTGAGGTCTTAAGGGTCACACTGTGGGAGCAGAAGCAACCTCTGAAGTTCAAAGATTCAATACAGCTGACAGCAGTGCTGCGAGCTTCATTAAGTTCTCCTCACTGCAGCAACCTCTCCCCTCCTTCTTCTTCCAACATGTCCCCTCCATCTCCCCCACCCCCTCTGCATCCAGCCTGTCTAGGAATCCCCTTTGATCTGTGGTATGACAGCAGCTGCACTGTGCAACTTCCCAGAAGCCCATATATCAACTGACAAGAGCCCACTGCACACACACACACACACACACACACACACAAACACACACGTTGGTTACAGATCTCGAAGGAATGCTATAAGTTTTAGAGACCGGCCTGTTGGTCAGTTTACAGCATAAACGATGAGAACATAAATAACAGTGGAAGTGCACATGAAGTCAATGGAAAGCTTGGGGCAGACATCGATTTGCATAATGTTGAAGAACAGTAATGTCAGGGAGATTTATTACCTGTTTATCTTAGTCCATGTCTAGCTTACATTTCGCCAATCACTCTGCAACGCATGGCGCCTGTGGCTCAGGTGGTGGAGCGGGTTGTCCATTTGTAGTTAGGCTGGTGGTTGGAAGTGTCTTTGAGCAGACAGATGAACCTCAAAGGCACTTTGTTCTGCTCTCAGGCATCCCATGTCATATGAGCACCATCTTTTCCAGCAAATTAGCTCTGGTTTTTGAACCGGTTCTATCCAGGAGCCTGATACTTTATCCTGATAGCATCGAGCATTTCCACTTTCCACCATTGTAACTAGGGATGTATCGTCAACAGAGTAGAAGAAACAGTTGTCAGATGACCAAATAACATTGATTACCTTCAAGCTGTTGTATATCACAGTTTTTATTTTTATCCAACAACAAATATGGGCCAACTATTAACTTCTTTTTTCCCAACTACTCCAATGTCTTTTTCTAACTTTTAGAATATGACACTCCCACTGATGCTGCCGGTCATACTACAGGTCAAGAACAAAAACGATTATATTTTGTTTCAGGCCTGGGAACAACTTTTTGAGTTTTGAACCAGTTCAGTTTTGGTTGAACTGGAATTAAACACACATTCCAGGTTCATGGAAAAAGGGGAACCAGTATGCAAGAGCTAGTTTAGTAAGGTACTTGAAGCTGAATTTTAATCAAGCCAGCTACATGGTGCTAAAGTTAGCTGTACCATAGGCTGTGCTAACAGTATAGCTAGCAGCCTATGTAACTTCTGCAACTTCACCATCTTGTTTAAATATGGTGACAGTATTTAAGTTATGTATATTTTTTCAGTCAAAAAAATGTAGCTAATAATTTGTTGCTAGCTAGCCAACTGCAGTAAAATGGTATTGGGTTTCTATACAGCTATCAGGATTGACGGTTTGTGACTCGGTGGTTTAGGTTTTCTTTGAAACAAGGATCCTTAATTTATAAAAAAAAACAACAACAAAAAAAACTCAAAGAATATCAAGCATTTTTCTAATCTGTGTCCATCATTGTGTGGAAAACTATACAGACAAAGCAACCTAAGGGAAGCAAGGCTTAGCAAGTGTCAGCAAAGCAGTTTGAATAAATTCCTCAACACAGCATCCAAAACCCTGACGTGTACATGCATCAGCTACATTTTCCGCAACCACCACACTACTGCGTCGATGATTGACATACATATTCTTCAAGAAAGGCAACGAATTAAAGCTCAAGATAAAATCATGCCCACAGATTAGAGTACGCGCCATCTGTCCCTGGAAGCAGCACTCTGATTCGTTCGCTCTATGGGAAGGTGATTATCATTGGGTGATACGTAGGTCCAGTGACCCAGCAAAGCCAACCTCGCAGCCTCTGTAGGTCAGGACTGTGTGTGTGTGTGTGTGTGTGTGTGTGTGTGTGTATGTGTGTGTGAGAGAGATCAGTATCAGCAGGTCGTTCTCCTGCAAGGGCTGTATTCAGATTAGATCACACCACTGGACAGTAATCCTTCTTTGATGAACATATGTTTTAATCCCACGCCCACTCACCCACCCACAGACACACACATGGTCTATGCTATATGTGCCAAAAAATACAACTTGTGCAAAAAAAGGACAATAGCAAAGGAAAGAAAAACAAAATACGTCTTTCTGTCTAAAAGATGGAGAAAGAGTGAAGTATTCAGAAAAAAGGGATAAAAGGCATGAGGTGCCACAGAGAGAGCCAGAGATGGTGGGGATTAACCATGAGAAGCTGCCAGGACAAGGACCTTTTGGCCTCACACACTCTCTCTCTCTCTCTCTCACACACACATACACACACTTACAGTCCAGGAAATGGATTAGTGAGTGGGGTTGTTTGGAGGCAGATCGGATGAAATGGTGATTCACCGTGTCTGTTCGGAGAGTTTCGCAGAGCTGCCGCTGTGTGTGTGCGCACGCGAGTGTCCGTGCTCGTGAATGTCTCATTAGTGAGAGCAGTCAAGCCAGCTCCATGGAGGCGATGCCGCCACAGACCTCGTTAGAAATCCTCTCCTCTAACCTCACGATCCTCTCCGAACACAAAGTCACATACACACACGTGCACGTTTACTCCCTCACGTACACACAACAGCACATTCGAGCGCTGTACATCGTAACAGAGCGTAATATTTGACTATCAGATCTAATAAGCCATATTTACTGGATTTTAGGTCCTCCGCACATGCGCCTTTTGTGTGTGTTTGTGTGTGTGTGCTATTCTCTGTGAAGAGAAAGAGGGATGATGAAACTCAGCTGAAAGTCTAGTGAAGACGGAGCAACTGAAGCAGAAAGATGAGAGCAAATGAGAAGGAGCATTTCCTGTTAGTACACAGTAGCTCCCAACTTTTAGCTCAGTATTGACTTTTTAATTGCCATCCATTATGTGGTTGATAATATAAAGTTTCTACAAGGAGCTTTAAACTGGCTATGAAAGAATCTCAATGATTTATGGCCTACTTAAGCAATCAAGATGACCGTTGAAAGCACTGGCTATTTCTCTATAGTTATTCTTAATTCACCACAAAAATCTGATGAAACTAGGGTTGCTGGCAGATACCAGCACACTTTGGACAGTCCCACATCCGGCTTTGCTGTCAACCTGCAGTTGAGCTCTCTTCCCAGCAGAGGCGTCTCCCGTCTGCAGCAGAGCTTCGCCTCGCTGCCGTTACCCATCTTTAGAGTCAAACACAGCAAAGTTGTTGTTTGGAAGACTGTTGTTGTTTAGATATCCCACACGGCCCAAGACGACCTGCAGGTCAACTTGGATGGGAAGTTCCACTGTGTGAGCGCTGGGTGTTAATTTAATTTGTTTTTTTGTTAATTTGACAATGTGGCGAAACAATTGAATCACAACTTGCGGGTGCGTCATATGATGGCAATGGTTCCAGAAAGACTTTTCCCACAGTTATCACTGCTAAAGAAATGTGTAAATCAGAGGAATTTTTTTTTGGGATGGCACAACCCCTGGGAAATGACTCAGTTCTCTCTCAGAGTTTAATCCATTAGGTCTGATCTAAAGAGGATGGCTCAGCTGGCGGAAGTCTTTAGTGTGCATGTCCTTTGGGCCCAATAGATTCAGAAGAGCAGAGGAAGATCTGTGCATGGAAGTCAAAGTTTTTTGGCATAATGCACCACTGAGCTGCCCCCC
>JAOWBC010000458.1:16509999-16526196 GCA_028566105.1 Hypoplectrus providencianus
AACACTGTGTATTCATGTCTCTTTTTGATTGATCTACTGGACCTGGAACTCAAGCCCACTTCGGGCTTAAGTTCCAGGCATCAGGGACTCCAGAACCAAGACTGTGTGGGGAAGACTCCCTTCTATAGAGATGGGACCCTGGTCGCTCATTAAAAAAAATTATCTGACTAATTGATAATAATGCACATATGCACACAATGTTAATTGGTTATCAATGCTGTGGAGTCCTGCTCTTTCTATCTGTATTATTGGTTTTGGCAAAATGTAGTTGAAAACATGGAGGAAAAATGTTGTTTTAATAAGTTTGGCCCTCATTAAATGGCATAACAATGAGCATGTAATTATACAGTTTTGAAAAATATGCAGAGAGGATGATGAAAATGTTAATAAGCAGTACTATATTGAGTCTTTACAATACCTTATAAATATACATAAAAAAACAATAAGCCTACCACCATCATCCGCACAATTCACTCTAACTCATTAGTGTGTTTTAAGTGAAGGTCTCAAGACTTTTCACTCTTTGCAATTTGAAAATATTGCTTGTGCTACCAAGTCCATTATGAGTTGAAATCTCAGTCTGTATCTTACACCCTGTTAGTAAAGTGTGAATGGTGGCCAAAATGGACACGCAGGGCAGCTGATTATATCATATAACAGCAGCAGTAGCCAGGGGTGGTCAGTAAATAAAATGACTTTCTCAGCTTAGGAAATAAAGTGCTATCCTTATCAGCTGTAGGTGTCTAGTATTACATTACACAGTCATGTAAACCCACTGAGCATAAGCATGTTGATTGGAATAAACAGCCTGTTGTATTCTATGTAATTCCGGTTTATGTAAGGATAGCAGGGGAGGACATAAACCAGCTAATTCTCTTTCTGCGACTCTGAGGCTGGAGACAGACAAATACTCACACATGCATGCTGACTGGTAGCAGTGAGCGGTCCAGATGGTAGGAAAGCAGCGGGTCTTAGTGGATAATACGAGGGAGCCGGTGGGAGGGGGGCGGGGCCCGCAGCAGGGGCGAGAGGGTTAAATCTCTCTGATTGGAATGCACAGCTGCACCAGCGCACACACACACACACACACACACACACGAATGCACTCGCATATCATTACACAGCTGAGTATGCGAGGACTGCGCAGAAGTTTCTGGAAGTGGAGTGAGACTTCACAGATCTGTGTGACTCAGCAGTGGAAGTGTGCTTCCTCCTGTCTGTCTGCTCATCTTCGTATTTACCTCCGTGTCATATCCATCTCCTTCTCTCTTTCCCCCCACGACTCAACTTTATTAGTGTGCTCTCTGTTCAGCCTGCACTCGCTCTCAACACGAGAGCTCTTATTTACTGTCTTTGTCTCACTTTATGTCTGTCTCTCTGCAGGAGCTCATAATGTGACAGACAGTGCAGACTCATCTCACAACAGTCGCAGACACATTCAGTGGAGTGGAAAGTCAAGCTGAAAGACAGTGATGGGTTTGAAACACAGATGGTAAGTGAGTAAAAGGTAATCCCACCAAAACCATGTTTCCTGCACATCTTTACTGTTGTTTCATAGAGTTCAAACCACACGAACGTATTCATTCACATTTATGGTATCCAACTGAGATGAATCTTGTGCGCATATTTTTATTTATTTGTTTTTCTATATCTTCTGATTATGAAGTAAATGTTTATTGCATGTAAAATCAAGCGAATAATGACACCACCTGTTCCCTGTGAGCCTGTACCTATAAAGGTAATAAAGTAACAATCTGGAGGCTTTATGCTGCTCCACAATTTCAATTTCCTTCTTTCAGAATAAAAGCTTACCAGAGAGCATTCTGCTAAGATGCAACTCAACAATATAGCTCACAACAAAGATAAAAAGGCATAGAGTGGTTGTCCCCAGGTGCAAATGGCAAGCAATGAAATCAAAGCACTGAGATCGGGGTTCAAAATAGGATTCTTGTGGTTGTTTTTGTTTGTTTTGGACTACATGAAGATTTTATTTTATTTTTTTCCAAAATGTAATGTTGGTTTATTATTGTTGATGCATTTATGACTTTACTTTTAACAAAGGCCGCTTTTAACGGTTTAATAGGCTGTTATGTATAATTTTTTTAAACTGATCAATTTTAATGTTATATCTTGACCTGGAATTAACTAAAGCTGACGTCTAAATGTAGCAAGGTTTAAAAGTACAATATTTGCCTCGAAATAACATGCAGCAGATGTGAGTTTTTGATCGACTGTTCCCCCCAATAGAGGCTCTGTTTGTTGTGAGGTGAAATCAACAAGAACATCAAAGATTCCAATGTTTTGCCACCATGACTTCACATCAGCTCACATCTGTGCAATTGTCCATGATGAAAGCGTAGCTGGAGCTTTAACCTGTCACAGACACACTCTATTAGCTGGTTGCTTCCCCTTTTCTCAATGAATAATAATCATCTTAATGGCAGGACAGTTAAAATCACATAGAAGTTACAAAAAATAAATAAAAGTTGAAACATAATCATATCAACTTTTGGCATATTTCACAATATATATTGATAAATTTCCATCATGGCATGCTGGGCTGTATGCTTGTCCAAAGAGAAAAAGCCATTATTGCTTTAGGTCTGCTGTCCTCACACAGTGGTTATATTTTAAGCGATTTAATGACATCAAAAACACTTTTATGTAACCACGGCATTATGTATTCTCCTCAGTTGTTTGTGTCCCCTTATTTTACTGTATGTGGTGAAAATGACACATCTTTTTTTAGGTGTTTTGACAATGCCATCATTTTCCTAGTTATATAATCTCATTTATACCAAAGTGAGACGGGGAGTTATAATTTGATAATTGAAGAAGTGTCTTTACAAATTTAATAAATGGAAAATCAGGAAATTAACTGGCAAATTTTATGGCACCCTTCACACTGCAGCTTCAAGTGTCCCAGTTCCGTTCTTGTTTTGGAACTGGACTTTAGGGATAATTGGCCCAAAATGGGTCATAAGGACCAAAATCCTTTGATTTTTATTTTAGTCCTTCTACTGACATATTATTAAGAACTGACCAAATACAGCTGTCACGAAATTGAGACTTTCATATGCTTGGCTACAGTAAACACTGTTTAAACAATGGGAAGGCAGTAGAGGTCATTAGAGGTCATTTCATTGCTCATGTGATTTTTTTTGCCCCTCCCTGCCATGCAAATGCTACAAGTGTGTTGTCTAAAGATTTTCCTGGGTGCATTGTCCTTGGTGGAGGTCCGCTCTCTCAGAAGTCATTCTGGTTAAGTTTTGATTTTGGTGCAGTCTTTACACCCAGTCCAAGCTTTTTGGCCCATGATCACCTATTATTTGATTTTAGATGGTTTTCATTTAATTCAGTTATTTTGTAAAAAGACATAATACAATTTATTCTGTCGGACCAAAGATGAATGTGGTACTCGTACAGTGTTATTTTTCCATGTGTATGCTTGTCAATTCGATGAGTGTCAGCAACATCTGCATACATCTGCTTTTTATTTTAACTAAATCTAAGATTAGCATCTTCCTTTGTTTTATTGACATTATGAGATTATATGCCGGTATTACATCCAAGATGGCTGTTGCTTGTATGTGACTGTCCATGAGAACATGTTAATATAATGTCACGCAGAAGGCTGCCAGATGCTGTTCTACAACACCAGATTATAATCCAGATGTTACTTTCATTACTGCTGCTATGACACATCATGGGCTCGCTCTCTCCCTGTCTGTACCTCTCCCTCCCTCCATCTCTCTTTCTCTTTGTATACCTCTCTATTCACTCTCTCCCCTGTTTTGGTCTCAGCCTCTCTGTCTCTCTCTGAGCCGGTTTGAAGTCTACCAGTAGGGGTGTGTGTGGGTGAGGACGCCCTGCAACCTGTGAGTCTTTGTATTGAAAATGAGTTTTATATTTTTCAAGAGGCCAGCAGGCAGTCGACGCCTGTGTGTGTGTTTATTCTTTTTTTTTTTATTTTTAGTAGATGAAAGCAGACAGGGTGCAGACACAACAGAAACACACAGCAGAGGAGGCAGCAGCCAGGAATCTGATCCACATCACATAAAGACATTGCAACATGAGCGTCAACAGATTCATGGCTATTTAAATACCCAGGCGCAAATATGATAATTTGGTGTTCCAATAAACAACCTGAATTATTTATTCATGAGAAGGTTACTCCCAGTCTGGAAGGATTACATAAAAGAGATTAATTTAATGTATTTATTTACTTATGTATTCATTTAACAAGGACAACACAGATTAACATTGTAATATATAAAGGGGTCTGTAACTGAAGCTATTTTATAGCCCCAGTCCCTGCTTAGGCTTTTAAAATCACGATAGAACATCTTAACAAATGTATATGAATGGATAGATACAACAGATTTTATACAGAATGTGAGTAAATGTACTTAGTTACATAAGTGGCATTCCTGCCATTGCACACAACACTGGATTTAAACTTTGTTTTTCACCCCTAGCAAATATTTTATCATTCTGGGCAGACGGATCACAGAAATACCTTTGAAGATGCAACTCTATGCTAGTTAAAAATACCATTTCCTTTGTGGTTGCTAGAGGCAACACTGTGCAACCTAATCACAGAGCATCATAAAGAGGGTTGCTCTGGTCACCACTGGGGCCAGTGAATATACTGCTTCAGTCAAATATGAAGGAAATTATAGTTGGTCATCTGCTACTGACTTCATCTGATCTTTGGTTTTTTTTACCCCCAGGCCACCAGTTATTCTCCTGGTTGAACAGGAGGGTCTGAGTGAAATCTGGAAACTGCATCACTTGGCTGTACAAAACATCAACTTTACACAATGCCAACCAGAAAAAAAGAATTCTTAGAATAAATAACTGGCCACAAGGTCAGATACACTAGCTTCCTTTGGTTGCATCATTCTGCTTAATAATTAGCCATGAGATTCTAACCCTAATGCTATTTTTTCTATTTTTTTTTCCATGGGCTTTCAAAACAATGGTGATTGTTTTCAGGATAATGGGCTGTGGGTCCACTGGACTTTAGGTCCAATAGAACATTTTCTAGACTATTGGGGCTTTGGAGGCAGACATCTCTATATTTAGATGCATCTGCTGCCAATTTAGCTTTCATTTCAAATTCAAACTACTGCTATGAACCTACAAAATATAACCAACCCCTTTCTGCTTTTGATAGAATGGACTTGGTTATGTTGTTTGCTCACCAAAGCAAAAATAAAGCGAAAAGAGTTATAGGGTCCAAAAGGAAGTTATCCTATTTGCTGTGTTGCATAATTTCTAGTCAATCTAGTCATGTCTAGTTAGCAACCCCAGTATCTTGAAGTGGCATTATGGCTGGCTAGCACTAGCATTCTCCCAGCTGGCTGGCATGTTGCCTTTATTTGCAGAGCTACTTTAGTTGGCTGTCAGATTCCTGCACTACACACATTATCAGCAGCTGGAACAAAAGCACCATCATCCAGAGAAATTAGGACTGAACGTGATTTAGCATAGACACACACACATGCTTACATGTACATACCTACATGCAACTGAATGTAGCTGAGCTAACAGATGATGCATGCTCAAAGACTGTATGCAGATGAAAGCAGAGTTAATGCTTTGTGTGTACATATATATATATATATATATATATATATATATATATACACACACACACAGGTATCTTTCACATGTCCACATGTATGACTGAGCTGCATGGTTGAATGCACCCTAGCATGACAGATTTCCTTCTAAAGCTGACGGATGTGTGTCTGTGTGTGTGCACAAAGTGGTCTGCTGGTGTTTGTGTGATTATGTAACTGTTTTCTCTGTTGCTGTTGTGTTTATGAATGCATGGATATTTTTTCCTCTCCGATACCCCTAATTAGAATGATTGCTTTGGCATGCAGATGGAGAGGGGGCTGAAAAAAAAAACACCATGAAAGTATCTTTCCTCCTTTTTTCTTTCTGTCGAACTACTTTCTCCTTCACTATGTTATGTACCTCGGTGTACTTTTCTTAGCTCAATTTCAATAATACATTAAGTGTATGCATATTTCAGCGGTTTTGTGCAATACACTCGTGACGCAAACTAGTCTCTGCACATGTACAGTATAGAAGTGCCCGTGCTGCTGCAGGGGGAAGCCCTCTGAAGGAACACTTGCAGGGTCTCCCCCCTCCTCACATACGTCAGCAGGACTTAATGAGAAGACTCCCGTCCCCGGAGACAGGTGGAGAGAGAAATATGGATAGATCACAGAATAAGCTGCGATAGAGCAGGAGAAATCTTGCTGATATCTTCTTCGACTTTGTTGTTTTTATTCATTACTACAGAGAGGTCTTTGATGTCTGTTGTGTTTCTGCCCTGTGCCTCTCAGGAGATCGTCTGTCAATCAAACACTGAGTGCATGGACAGACATGATTTTCCTTGCGGTTACTTTCAAAGTTTTTTTTTATTTTTAGAGGCTGTGGTTTTTCATTGTGTTCATCCATTTTTGCACTCGCTTTAGTATTATAGAATAAAATGCATGTTAACTGATGTTCACGAAACTGAAACAATAAGCCAGCAAGCTTTCCATGAAGATTTCTGAAATGCATAGCGCGCTACATTCAAGACAGACATGGAGAAAAGTGGAATTGAAATCACTTCTCCTTCTTCCTGTGAAATTGATTGTGTCTGATTAGATGTCTGGTTTTTCTGCATTTGAAATTAAAACCCATCCCTTTGTGTGTGTCCGACGGCTTTCCTCCTACTTCAGAAATCCCACCTAGTAGAATCGAGTAATGGTCGCTGATGAGTAAGAGATGAGAAAAGCAGGGAGAAAAGGCTGCATGATGAAAGCGTGGGAGTCAGAGTGGAGGGTAGGAAGGGGGATGATGGGATAGGGGGATGGGAAAGTGGTTGGGACAGCCAGAGATTGGAAGAGTGCAGGCTGACGGAGGACTATTGATTATCTGTGGGACGCACACGCTTTGCTATTGATTTAGACTGGTAGCAATACGTATTGTATAAACGAATTAAATACAGTGTGTGAAAAGAGATCTTTTCTTTCCTAAAGATATAACACCGTGTCTTATTTGTCCCCTTGTGGATCTTGTGACCAAATCTATACTGTACATATCGGCACAAAAGTTGCCAGCTCAGGAATGAATTTGTATTATGAAAGAAAAGAGAACAGACAAAACCAGATATTGAGTGTGCCGCTGAGGGTTGGTACAAAGCAAATTGAGCAAATTCAAACCAGGCTTTCAGGCTTTTGTACACACAGCTGAGAGTGGTGTGAAACTGGAGCCGGCATAACAGCAAAAGCCTCATGGGAGCCATTTTGGGGCCAAGCCTTCTAGTAATGAGGATACGGGCTCCAACTCTGTACATGTGTGAAAAGGCATGGGGGCAATGGAGACAGACAGGTGGGAGAGAGAGACAGGTGTGGGACGCTTGTGTGCTGCAATCTGTCTGCTTGCTTCGGCTCACAGCTGAGAATGACTGGACATGCGCACATGCACAGAGCATTTAGCTCCTGTAATGACTTCGGCAGGATCTCACGATGGACATTACTTTCGATAATGTAATGTCCCTCTCTGCAGACAGATAACAGGAAAGTGTGATTCAACACGGCTTGGGGTTCATGTGGGCCCTTCAGTATTAATCACAACACCCTATTAGGAAACCTTCGCTTCAGTAATGCTACATGACCATCAAGATGCAAACTATCCTCTTTTATGATGGATTAAGCGTCCCCACTTTTTAACACAACCCATGTGTGTCTCCATTGTCCCGTCAGCTACACTACTTCAAACGACTCCTTAATTGGCTTTCGGGGACACGGCTCAGCTGCCAAGGGTCTTGAAGGAGAACATCAACCTTTTGGCAAATTATTATTTTGATCGGCTTAGCCTTGTGCGACGAGAAGGTTGGCAGCAGCCTCACATTTGTGTGCCCAGCATTTATTCGGTTTGTTCCAGCGTAGCTGATGCTTTTGAGTGATCTGTGAACTGTGCAAGATAGCTCCGGGGCAGTGCTGTTCAATAAAAGGCTGAATTACTGGCAGTGTGTTTACAACTAATCTTATTGTATCCTGTTACATTAATCAAAGAGCAGTGGGCAAAAGGGTTGGTTGACTGAACTGTAAACATTTCCCCAACCAGCTCAAGTGTCCTAAAGATCTTCGCTGCTTTTTTAATGTGGACTTTCAATGCCGGTTCATTTTCTGATGAGCAGTGAAACAGTACTGGTGTTTAAGATAAGTCAAGACAGTTTTTTGGTTTGAGTAAGCCTGATGTGTGTATCTGGCTAAATTCACTGATTTAATGCTACTAACTTTTTTTTTTTTGTTTTAACCATGGCTTGAAAAGTGAAGCCAATGTGAAGTGCTTTAAACCAGCATGCTATCTAATGGCGCCTTCACTTGCTGCAATAAAAGTCGTTCTGTATAGGAGTTTATTAGAAAATGACACCACTTCCCAGTTGATTTATTACCTCAGTAAACATTTTCATAACTTTTTCCTGATGAGTTTGTGGGTCCCAGTCACTTGTTTCAAGTCTTCTTCAAAACATTTTGTACCTTATGGTCTCATGTAGAACAAAATATACAATGAAGCTATTGATAGATGAGTTGCTACCATGCAAACTGTCAATGAGGATAATTTTTAATATATAATTACCAGATAAGTTTAACAGAAAATATAGAAATTGGTACACATAGAAGTGAGAGCAGGATCAGGAAGTGTGTAGATTAAAGTTTTCATATCCTTCTGTTTGGACGGATGGAAAGATTAAGGGATTACGTCAGGTTATTGAGAGCCTGGCTTGGCCGCTCTATTTGAGCACAAAACAATCCATACCCTAACCTTCACAAAGCATTTTATACGCTGACTACAGATGAGTAGCATTATCCAAAGTAAAATTAATGACCTATCACACATTTGTAAGCAGTTTTTTGTGTGTGGCTTTTCATCTCTTCCATATTTTTTGATTAACTTAACTTAGAATATCAGACTAACCATTGTATTGATGTTTTACGACAGCTGATTTGTAACCATAGGTGCTTATATTTGTTTTGAGCTGTGACTTTGCTCCCTCTCCTTAGTTTCCATTGAGAGCAGTAGCCAAAATGGTAGTTCAAAACATTTGTTTCTTTTTTTCTGTGGTACTATAAAGTGCGAGAGTAAGTGATCTTCCAGAAACACATGGAGGACTCTCCTGCCGCCCTGCCGTTATCACCCACAGACGTGGTGTTTGTGAGCAGCTCGACACTTTCTCAGTGGCCATGTTTGACTGATGGGATTCTCAGCCTATCACCTGCCAGATCTAAATCAACCCCCAGGGGATTTGATTCAAGAAAGGAGTTTTGAATCCCTTTCATTCTCCCCATCCAGATATCAATTACTGTCAAGTTTCTGGCAGGTTCCTCTAATGGTGTTGATGTCAGCACGCGCTCCACCATGGGCCCCGACAGCGAGGCTGCTCAGGATCCAAATGTACAGCACTAAACTCTGCCCCAGCATAAACCTCGGTCCAACACCCTGTCTTCTTCACTCTGTGATTTTCTGCCCCCCTCTCCCTCCATCTCCCTTTCTCTCACTGAAACACTCTTCATTAAATATAGTGTATGTATTTGTGATCAATCATCCAGGCAGCATGGGAGTTTAAATTGATTGTCAAGATCAAATTGCCTATAAAGACGTTGACGCAGCACAGAAGCAGCAGCAGTTTCCTGATTGAGTACAGGTACTGAACCGTGACGAATATGCCGAACACGATATAAAGGATAATGTTGATTGTGAGTAAATGCATAGACAAATAATTTAGAAACCTCAGTTGATTAAGCTTTAGTCTAACATGTTAGCTATGACATGACAGAGAAAAAATACGTCTCTGCAAATAGTCCGGACATGCTTTCGATGTTTTGTGTGTATTATAGACTGTATTAAACACACTGTGTTGTTATCCATAGGTTTGTGAAAAGCCAGAATCAAGCTCAGTGAAGCTCAGGCCCATGGAGCGGAGAAAGAGATATCATGGGTTAAAACAGCATGACTCTGGGTACAACATATGACAGAACCAAGGTGTTCTATGACCGTTTTTCTGATCTCATGTTTTACCCCATTGCTAAAACACAATTAAAGCCCATGATATCTCCTCTTTCTACACTCCTTGCTCTGACCTTTTCATCTTGACAGTGCCTGACACCTCCCAACTCCAATCTTACCCAAAAAATTAGCAAAGAGTTGGAGTGTGGGTGATCTGAGGCAGGTGAGTTATATAATAAGTTGCCCTGTCAAGTTATCTTTGCACGTCCTGTTTAAGCCTCAGATGATGCCCCATGATTTGTATATAAAGTTTAATCAAATTGAATACATTCATGGCTGCACTGTTTTACTACAGTAACTGATTATTAAATGGAAAGCTCCTCACTCCAAAACAGTAAATCTGAAAGATGCGGATAAAATAATTGTTTTTTTTTTTCCAATATGGCTACCTATTCACTCTGCTCATTGGACACATAGCCACAGAAGTTTCATAGGTTTCTGTGCTTTTTGAACTCATACACTACTTTCATGCTGCGCCAGGTGACATCCTGCTGACTCCACTCACACAGGAATCCCGATAGCATTACCTACTCTGGAATGGATTGGTTCCAGAGTTATCATAAGTCCTGAAGTCCTGTCACTGGCACAGCAGGATCAGATCTGACCAACCCAAATCTGGCAAAATAAAATGAGCTGAATGTGTTTTTACGAAATACGCTTTTATTACTCTTCTTGCTTAGACTCAGTTTTTAGTGGCTCTTAATCAGATCTAACCACTCAGCTCCCAGCCCATTTTTGTATTGAAATTATATCACAAAGAGTCATTGTGTTTGGGACCCATGTAGGCTTTTGGTGTCATGCAAGAATAACTCTGACCACTGCTAAAATAAAATCCTGTTGGAGCGCAGTTTACAGACATCCATGGTTTATTTTTACCCCTGTCTGCAGCACATCTTAAAGTGTAGTTGAAAAGCCAAACCCGTCTATTTAGCCCAAGGGGAAATAATCTTTATTTATTTATTCCTACCTTTCTATAAAATGTGGATCAGAAGCACAAAAGGACGCTGCTGGCTGGCTTTATATTAGAGGAATGCCATGGAATATAGTAAATTAAAAATAAATAAACCATGATATTATGACTATTAATAATAACAAAGATAATGGTTCCTTGTGTTTCCCGTCGCAAAGACCCACGGTAGGTATGTGCTGTTACATTTTTCATTCCTCTTCCATTATCTACTGCTGACTGCATGGTGATGCGTGAAACAACGCGGGGCGTGCGCGCCCGGCTTTGGCTCCTCGTAGCATTTTCGCGCGCGCATGTGTGTGTGTCTCCTACTGTGCGCTACGTCCCTATAGCCGAGGCATCACGTCACGTGTCAGGACTCCCGGGTCCTGGGCCAAGTTTCTCCTGTGTCAGATCATCCAACGGAGCTTCAGCACAGCACAGCAGAGCCACACGGTGCGACCCTCCCGCGCGCATCTCCGCTCCACGCTGCGTAACCAACACCTCCAGCGAGGATGGACGGATGGATGGATGGATGCATGGATGTGGATGGACGTTTAACCAAAAAATGAAGACCACTTCGAGTGATTCTTTGATGACTTCCAGTGATTTATTGAACGGATTACCTTTGAGCTGTTGCAAACAAAAGAAGTAAGGAGACATTTTTTTTTTATTTTTTTTTTGGGAAGAGAGGGAAGAAAGAAAGGAAAGCTCCGGGGGTTGCTGAGAAAGGCTGGGTGCGCTAGAAACACGGAAAGTCGCGGATCATGCTTATGGGAACTTCCGATTCCGTCTCGATAAGGTATTTTTAAAAGAATAAAGTTATTCATTTTTGCTTTTAACGCTTTAATACCCACCGCGTCAAATATTGACTGCACTTTTTAATGGTGACAAAACAAAAACAGGTGATGGGCGCTCCGCTCCCTCGGTTTGATTTTCCCTTTGACACCATTTGAAATACGCAAGTACTTTTAAACAGCTATAATTATAAAAGCATGTTTAACATTTCCCCGTCTTTGTCAGGAGAGCACACAACTGCCTTCAAGCGTCAGATGCGCTTTTCTCTCCAACGATGCACAACAAAGCCCGTTAAAAAGCCTTTACAAGAGAAAAGTCTGTTAGCTGGATTATGATGACTAATGTTTGCTTCTCGATGTTATTCTACTTATTATAATAATCGGGATTAGTGTGGCTCTTATTATGTGTGTGTGTTTTCATTTTTTTGCGCATTCCCTGCCCACCATTGCGTGGTGTGGGCTAAAAAACCTCCAGTAGACCAGAGACAGAGCAGTCCATCTGTTCAATCACATAGCAACAGGAAGAGCGAGGGAGAGTTAAAAAAAAAAAACAAAAAAAAATCCCCACTATTCTCACGTTACAATCTGTGTCACTGATGGAGTTTATTACTTTATTATAATTGTTGGTGTTGTTTAACTATATGGTGTCACTGAAACAGCAGATAATTGTCTGCCTTTGATCAGCTTATTGTGCTTATGTATCTCTATGTCATATGACCACTGTTTATTTAATTTGCCAACAGGAATATTCGTTTTGTGTGATTATTTTTGTTATCCGTCAGAGGTGTTTTTCAGTGCAGACCGAGACAAAGGAAATGTTTGAGATAAATGCTTATTAGCTGCCAGCTTACTAAACGAATATTGATAGTTGGTGTCTAGATTGATTAGAAGCAAGTAGTTTAGCCGCTGAGCGATTGGAAGAGGAAACAGTCTGAGCGTTTATTTGGCTCATTATGCAGTTTGTCTCCAATTGCTCTTTGCTAAGTTGATCTCTCGCTTCCGCCCTCTTCCTTTTCTGTTTCTCCGTATCTTTGCTAAATCCTCCCGTCTCTGCCTCTGTCATCATCACACTGTTGTCCATCTTTCCACCCCTCCCTCTCTCCACCTCTCCCTAACCCCTCTCCCTCTGACCTCCCCTCAGAGTGGCTCTGCCTGATGCTCTATCATGACTGATGGCGAGGGGAGAGCGCGCTTTCAGTACGCAGAGTGCCCGGAGGGGCAGGAGCTGGAGGAGGTGCAGGAGGAGGTGAGGCTCGCTATACCGACGCCCTACAGGAACGACGCCCCGGGTCACGATGCTGACCCTGGAGGAGGCGATGATGATGATGAGGAGGAGGAGGAAGAGGAGGAGGAGGTGGTGGAGACGGGGAGGAGCAGGAGCGGTACCGGCCGGAGCGATGGAGCCGAATGGAGTCCTGACGTTCAGGAACATGAAGACCAGGAGCCGGAGCTGGAAGTGGAAGTTGGGCCAACATTGGGAGTGCGCATCAGGGCTCCTATTCGGGATCCAGACTGTGTCTCGGAGGAGGAGGAGCAGCAGCCGTACCCGGCCCTGGCCCCTGTGGCCTTCTTCTGCTTAAAGCAAACAACAAGGCCTCGCAACTGGTCTCTGCGCGTCGTCTGTAACCCATATCCTTTCACATGCTGGGAACCCTAACTGTCTGATGCCTGGTAAGACCAAATATGTCCTCTCTCCTGTATATGTGAGCGTTGCCAAGCTTCCATGTATCCCTTGACTAAAAGGTATGTGATTCATATGCTTTTAAGTCCAAAACATGATGTTGCAGTCAGCTGTTGCAAATGGGTGCAGCTTTCTAAAAGCTTTATGCTAGCCATGCACATGAAGCGACTTGCTTTCGCCTATGAGACTAAACAAGCAGCGGGGTTTGACAGGTCATTTGTCCAACCCGTGAGGTTGATTCCCCTTATTGTTTGGGCATACGAGTTGAGTAATGAAGTGTGTGGCCGCACATGTAGGAATGACTGGTATGGCTGAAGTTGTCTTGAGCTTGTCTTTGTTGGGGGAAAATAGACAGTGTGACGCTTTCTGAATTTCTCTCCTTCACTGGCTTTCGATGGTACATAGTTTAAGCTTGTGTGCTAATTTGTGCTTTTGGTATTTTTTGTGTTTTTGGATCGATTAGGCACCAATATCAGAGAGTTGGTGTTTCATTCGCCCAAACATAGACAGAAAGGGGAGGGAGTGGGGGGCAACATGTAGCACATCCAGGCCACTCCCAATGAATCAGCCACAGTATATGGAGCATAAGCTATAGCAGGTGAGCAACCAGGGCGCCCAATGTGGCAAGGCTAAAGAGGCAGCATGACCTCTTTGAGGTATGGCTCAACTCTACTCACTTTGACTCACTTTTTATTTGGTTTTCCAGCAGCAAAAATTGTGCGCAGTATCTGTTACTTTGTTGTAATTTCATCAAGGTGTGCAACATGCAATATGCTGCAGAAACCTGCAATTTTTGAAACTTTTGTTAAAATCTGCAATTCTTAAAAATCAAGGCTTGCAAATTACAGTATACAAAGATGATACAGATGTAACTGCTGTAAAGATGATGTCATGGCAGTTTCAGGGAGCACTTTTTGTAATCAAAAACGAAGCAGAGAACGAGACTTAGTACAAAAATGCTAAAGTAGAGCGCAGCAGTACCTTGCAGTGGAAACATGGCAGAACTGCTTTGAGGTGATTTAAAGCACAGTCACATATACATAAAAGCATAATAGACTTAATTTGTGCAAATCTTACGACTTGTGTGTTTTTAAACTGCATTTTAGGATGTGTTTTCCACACGTGTCTGCTGCATTCTGCAGGAAATCCCAGCACAGAGAATCAAGCTCCTTTCTGCTCACATGTTTAAACTGATGATGTATATATCTATTTCAGCCAGCTTAAATTTTTTCTTGACATTGTTTCTTGGTGTACTTTATTCATTGTATACGTTACCTGGATTTATCTTCTGTGCAGACATGAAGTGCTGGAGAACATCATTGAATCTCTTTTGGACCAAATTCAAATCTATTTTTCTTCCTGTCTACTCTGTATGTTTGATGTCACCGTCATAAATCACACTGCACAGATTAAATACCATCTTTTAGGTGACAGTGTCCCTCTGCTTACATTTTCTGGCAGCCATTTTGTGCTAAAAATCATTCATGTTAGTGTGGGGATGCCAAATAGTCCAAGTGGAATCAGCTTTAGCTGCTCGTGTCTGTTTTAGTATCTATTATTACCCCTCAGCTGAACATCCCGCCTGGTTAATTTTCATCTGTGGGATGTTTTAACACACTGGAGCAAAAAGAACAGAATGTTCATCCAAATCTGAGCACTATGAAAAGAATTTAAAGATGAACCACTGCAGTATTTGTGTTTTTATTTATTTTATTTTTTCATTCCTGATGCGGTGCAGTGGGTGGTGTAAAAACAAAATCAGGACCTGAGTCATATGTATTTGCTAAGTACATTCCTGTGCACCTGGAATCTAATAGGCAGAGCATTGAGAGTATAAAATATAAAATTAGAAATGCAAACTAGACTTCCTCTGCTCATATCGTCACTTTGTCTTCTAGTGTTGTGGGTAGGTGATAGCTGCTGAAAACTGACTGACTGCATCCACAGAGGGTTTTGTAACAGTACTGCATGATGTTTTTATATCTTCCCTGTTTGTACAAGCCTATGACTGTGGCAGCTTGGAGATGGAGCTTTACAGAATGTTTTGGAGGGGAATCTTGACACGGTGTTTGAAGTTGGAGATAGATACTGCAGACAGGTAGATAAACAGTCAGATGCATATCCACAGTCGTTTCCTAAGTACCTAGCTGCAAAGCTGCATGTAAATATTTATTTACTTCTGCTTTATGAAAGGGAGTTGATGACTCATACACCATTCAGAGCGACACTGTGAAGCGGGTCAAACCCACGTCGATGTTCCGTCTGATTGGGTCAGTACGGGTTTGCCAAGTTTTCTTCAAGACCGTTGACCCTAGAATATGGACCTGATGCTACCTGGATTTGGTAAAAGGCTTTTTCTGTCGGGACTAGAACATGATTTACTGATGGTGTGAAAACAGTATTTTAAGCCTTTTTTCCGCTGGACAAAAAGCCATGACAAAAGATGATTCCTTTGTCATTTCAGCTACAAATCTCTGTCCAAGCAGCACTTGAACATTGTTCCAAAGCAGTTAACATTGAGTTTGGAAGAGAGGCTGAATAAGTTACAGATATAGTCTAAAATCGACATCTTGATAGAAATACCAAAATCTGACATTTTTTTAGTTTTCATACCAACTGGGGTGGCAGAAGCCAATTCCAGCTGACTATGGGCAAAAGGCAGGGTAAAAAAAAATGTGTTTTAAAGTTCGTAAGCT
>JAOWBC010000458.1:16623453-16633767 GCA_028566105.1 Hypoplectrus providencianus
CACACACACACACACACACACACACACACACACACACACACACACACACAAGCGGCACTCCGCCAAATAAACTGAGAGGCTTGACTTTGGGCTGTTTTTAATTAGAATCCTAAAGTACTGTACAGAAGCTGTGCACCTAAGCTTCCCTCTATTTGTTTTATTAGAAACTTTAATGAGTTTTACCACACTTGGTATTGAGCTTGTGTTTGAGCTAAGCTTGTGGTGGTGGAGCTATCTCTTTCTCCACATATGCAAGAAAACACTTGTTTGTTGTGCCCCCACAGATTTAAATGTGAAAAGGCTAGCATCAGCAACACTGTGGAAACTCAAATTAAACTTTGTTTTGTTTTTGTTCTTTTTCAACCTTAATTTATCAGTTTATAGCAACAAACATTTAAGCATACACAACCAACCCCCTAATAAGTAAACAAATTAGAGAGAAATATAAAGAAATACATTTTAATATATTATAATCCCAAATATTTCAATATGCATTTTTCAGATAGACTAAGATGCTTTCTTTTAGTAATGCAGGCTTGGCAACAGTGTCACAGCCAAATTATCTTGAGTTATGAAAGCATCATCCATTCCCAGGACTAATACTGAGAAGATAAAGAGTAGTTCATTAGGAGGGAAGAGATTTATAGTTGTATATATGAAAAGAAGAGCGTTGAGAGTTAATTATACAAAGGCGGACCAGGTGTCCCTGATTTTCAGACAGGAATTATATCTGTTATGTCTCAGTTTTCTAAGCTGTTGGGGTGAGAGTCAGCACCTCCAAGTCTGAGGCCATGGTGCTAGACTGCACGAGACTGAACAGAGTGGAGCGCTATAGATGGGCGGTGTGGTATGGGAGTTGTACTGGACCATTGTGATGAAGAAGGAGCTGAGCTGGGCGGAGGAGCCTCCAGCCCTCACCAGTGGTCCTGGTCCAACTGATGCTGTCAGACAGCTGACAACCACTCTGTTCCTTGACAGCAAAGTTATTAAACATCCATTTAAATCATAATTAAAATCTATGGGATCGGTAAATGTTCCTCTAAGGAGAAAGATGCAGTCTCTCCACAGCTGATGGTTTGACACTGTGTGCATCCAAGCAGATCTTGAAGTTGGTAAAAAAAAAAAAAATACATACTGAATACTATAACTGTGATATTTCTCATTTTCTGTTTCTGATGGTGGAATAGGGACAATGAAATTACATTGCAACTTCTAGTTTATCTTGAACAGCGCTCCATGTTTGGAGAGGATTAAAGATGCATTTCCTTTAAGGAAAAGCTGTCACTTATTCAAAAGACACTCTCTCACTATAGTATATAACAAATATGCATGGGAATATTGATAATTTTCTAAAAAAGAAAACAAAACCAACAAAGAACAATATTTGCAAACAGTTTGTGGTATTTTGCATTTTTTGCTTTCCAAATTATAGTATTTGGCTTTGACTGAGTGGTGGATTTCGTTATAACGCCTTAATGAAAGTTATGATGTCATCGCTAACATTAAATGAGGATTGTTGCTGTTGGACAATGGTGACGTGTAACCTCTCACATCTGCAGAGTTCTTTCTGGTTCTGGGTCAAAAAAGAGCTGCGTGACATGAAGCCGCGCTGGTGCAAAGAGCACGAAGACTGGACGCTGTACTTGTTCTCTCCAGAAAGCAAGTGAGTCTCACATACACAAACACACACACACACACACACACACACACACACTATCAATCTGTATGACTCTGGTTTCAGTTGGCTTCCTTCCTTCCTCCCTTTTTCCTCTTCTCTGCTTCTCGTTGCTTTATGTAATTATCTCAGTTCCCCATTCTCATTTTTCTTCTTTTACTGCTTTCTCACTGCTAATTGTTTGGTCAATAGCTTTAACCGACCATAGACGCTTTATAGATGACTCTGTGTGTGTGTGTGTGTGTGTGTTTAGATTCCGTGGGTGGTGCCAAAGTGTGATCTCTCACCACTGGTTTGACCATGTGGTTCTGGTTTTCATCTTCCTCAACTGCATCACCATTGCTCTGGAAAGACCTGATGTAGTCGGCAAGGTAACACAAACACCTTTCAAGTCCGGCTGCGGATCAATTCCTTACTGACATTTTTTTACATTTAGTTATTATCAGGTTAATGTATGACAACAAACATCAAGAAGCTATAGCTGTGGTGGCCTCACATTATAACCTCACATTATTTAGTTTTTTGGGGGGGTTCTGTTCTCACAAAACAACTGTGAAACTGCATTTTTCGACCACTTGAAAGAGAGAATTCCGTCCATATTTTTGAAAATTCATCTTATTCCCTTCCATGCAATATGTAATGGTACCAATGGATTTCTTAGCTCCTTCTATGGCCAGTGTGTTTTATATAACCTTAAAAAGTTAGCCCACTACAGCCTCTGAAATGGAGGAAAACTGAAAAAAATTCAAAAGCAAAAAGATTATTGTCGTCTTTATACTAACGTCACTCTCTTCTATAGGAGCGCGTGTTTCTGACTATTTCCAACAACATTTTCACTGTGATCTTCCTGGCAGAGATGGCCATTAAGGTAAACACCATTGTCTCCTTCCACACCATTTGGTAAATAACTGTAGTTTGTGACATGTGCTGAGTAAATGTTCTCGAGTCTTGTAATAATTGTAATATTTCTATAATGTTTTGTTCAGGTTATAGCTCTCGGTTTCTGCTTTGGGAAGCAGACTTACCTCCAGTCCAGCTGGAACGTTCTGGACGGTTTGTTGGTGTTTGTGTCTCTGATCGACATTCTGGTGTCTCTGGCCTATTCTGGCGGAAACAGGATCCTGGGCATCCTCAGAGTCCTACGCTTGCTACGAACACTACGCCCACTGAGGTACACAGTGTATTCGTGTGTGTTTATGGAGGTGTGGGTTTGTGTAGATATGTGCACCATACACACAGGAAACAATCCGCCTTCTTTCATATTCCTATCACTTGTATTTGTGTCTGAAGGCACTGGACTATATTTTCTGTAACAAACAAACATGCATTTGTGTTTTCCAGGGTGATCAGCCGAGCCCCAGGACTGAAGCTGGTTGTGGAGACACTTATCACCTCTCTTAGACCCATCGGAAACATTGTCCTCATCTGCTGCGCCTTCTTTATTGTCTTCGGCATCTTGGGGGTGCAGGTAGTTTGCATTCCTACACAAACAACTAGTGCTTCCTTTAAACAAGTCACAAATTGACAACACAGTCAAGTATGCTAGTTCCAAAGCACATGCCGCACTGATGTGTCATTAGCTGTTTCTAAGCTTGTGGACAAAACCTTTTTACCCTTTATAGCTTAAATGTCAGTGTAGTTGAGCAGCTGCATATGTGATTATAGCTCGAGGGCAGATTGGAGGTGTCTGGAATATCCGATGGGCAATTGTACTTTAAGAGTGTGAGTTTTACAAAAAGGACAATTGGGTTAAGTGTGAAAAGGGACAACATGACCCTCAGGCCAGCTCTTAGCTAAGCACTCAGGGAAAACCACCGATAAGAATGCGCTCTACGAGACATCCTTTTATTGCTCGCATTAACAGTTAGATGTTAAAGCTCCGGCACAGTTGAGCTAATGTGGAAATGGCAGCCAAATAGCCCCACAGACCTTTTTCTCTCTCTCTGTCTCTTTATGCCGCTGTCTAGCTGTTCAAAGGAAAGTTCTACCACTGTGAAGGTCTGGACACGAGAAACGTCACCAACAAGTCTGACTGTCAGCAGGCCAACTACCGCTGGATACGCAGGAAGTACAACTTTGACAACCTGATTCAGGTACGGATTAGTACGGGGAGCGAGTGAGGAGGAGAGGAAGGGAGGGAAGGGATTAATGTCCAAGCCAACAGAGGCTACAAAAACAAAACCAGTAGCAAAAAGTAAGAATAAAATAAAACTTTTTTTTATTGCAGCAGTACACATCGTATTGACTGCATTAGTGTAATTATATTATTGGCTTAGGGATTTGTGGAAACAGGAGTGGTACAGTATGGAACACAAAGTAAAAAACAGGAGGCGATCTGTGATTTACTGAGTTCATATTCAAAACAAATTGCCTTACTGATTAAACAATGCCCCACAGTTTGAAACTATATTTTGAAGATTTTCTGATGACAAACAGCCCTTTCCAACTGGGAACTAAAGCTGTTATCTAAGTTTTTTCAAAGCCACCACTCCTTTGATGGAAATAGTAATTGTACCTTAAACTCAGGATTTGCTGATCTACTGCTGCCTTGATGTATGTGTTTTTTGTGTTATTATGTGACTTTGTTTTAAATGTTAAGTTTGGTCTTACCAAAGCTACACAGTAATACAACAAACGATTGAGATAGTGGTAAACCACCAAAACCTGCATTCTGAGAGGTAAAATGTTTTTGTCAAATGAGTCTGGTGACTTTGAAAAGAGGATATCACAGTTTGGATCTCCAGTGGAGAGAGCTGTCTAACATTAAGGTTAAGCTTTATTGAAAGTGAATTTGAAGCAAGATTATATCTTCTACTATAAAAAAAAATGACACTGCACAAGATACAATGTTTAGACTGTCAGTGTGATAACATCAGGACCAGCTAAACCCCTGTGTTTTGAATTATTTCTCTCTGTTTCCTCTCCAGGCTCTGATGTCTTTGTTTGTGCTGTCCTGTAAGGACGGCTGGGTCAACATCATGTATGACGGGCTGGATGCAGTGGGAGTGGATCAACAGGTAATGATACGAGGAATGTGCCAAGTCGTTCTGCAGAACTGGTACCAAACATTTTTTGATGGCTCTGTTTCAGCTCCATAAAGCCTGATGCACATTCTACAGACACTCTCCTTGGACATTACACAACACATTTTATGTCACTTTATAAAACAATATAGGCAACCAATCTCCCCAAACTGTGCTTCATGCTGCTTATTTTATTGTAAGCCTATTCTTGGTTAAGAGCACACTGTACAGTTGTATATAACATCATAAAATTAGCTATTTCTTTGTAAGAGGTAGTACAGCTGTACTGTTACCAGGCATGACATAGTAGAACTGTAATGCATGTTAGGGTAAAATGATCTGTACTGGGTGCTTTGAAGTGAAAAGGAATGGAGTTTAATGGCAGCAGAGTAGTTATCAAATTCTTAGCAAAAGGTGACTTTAAAACACTTCAAAGCACCAACTTATGAGGCTGTCCTCAGATGCAGGACCGCCTGTGGTGTAATGTGCTGAAATAGTCATATTTGCAACAACATAATAAATCTAGCGACTAGAAACCGCAGGATAAAAACCTTAATTTGTGATATTATCAGCAATCATAAAACTGCTACACTGACTGTGAAATGATCCTCTTAAATTCTATAAAGTTTACCCAGGTATTTTCAGAGAATTTGCTATAGCGTACTGTGAGGCTTCACTCTATTATGCCCCAACCTGGTCGAAAGAACAAGGACTAAAACATAGCTCTGTGCTTTCCTGTCCCTCCTAAGCAATAAACACATGAAAGATATATTTTAAAGCTTAATCTTCTCCGAGTCAGTGAGAGCAGTTTTTAGCAGCCTTGCTGTTTCCCACTGTGGGCACCCTGTGGTTTTGTGTAAGCATCCTGGACAGCTCGAGTCGTCCTGAGGGTCTCATGATCCCACACAGATCTACAGTTCAACATACTTTTTGTGAACAGCCTCTCAACCTTAATCAGAGTCAGAGTAAGTGCCCTCTGTCTGTCCATTTAATGCCCCGTTTCTGTGAGTTTACTAAAGCCAAGGCTATTGATTTCTTGGCTGACTTGCAACAATGGATGAAAAAAGGTGGATGAAGCAGTTTGCATAAAAAGTCTGAATGTGCCCTTATTTCTCTCTCCACTCCTTCTCTCCTCAGCCTATAAGGAACCACAACCCCTGGATGCTGCTCTACTTCATCTCCTTCCTTCTCATCGTCAGCTTCTTCGTCCTCAACATGTTTGTCGGCGTTGTGGTGGAGAATTTCCACAAGTGCCGGCAGGACCAGGAAGAGGAGGAGGCCCGCTTGCGGGAAGAGAAGAGGCTCAAAATGATAGAGAAAAAGCGCAGGAGTAAGGAGAATGGAGGGGCTGGTCGGTAGTCTATTTTTCTGAGCACTGCCTGCTTTCAGAGCCTGAAAATAAGAGCAAGAGAATGACAGAGAAAGAAAAAATGGGAAATGTATTCAGATGGAAGAAGAGGGAGAGACTGGCTAGCTGACGCAGACAGTGATTGATCACTGACAGAAGGCGTAGGCTACGTCAGTCTGATGCATGTTACTGCATGACTGCAGCCCTCCCCTAACCCTCCCCTAACACTGCATGCATAACTTTGGAAATTGGGCCAACCTATCCAACCTCTCAGCTTTACATTTGTGTTAACCTTTTCTATAAATTTGTACGCTCACCCTCAAAGAAATCAAACTGCCACAACTAATTAAAAGTCTCTATTTAATTTCTAAGATGATTGTAATATTTCCTTTTGAGATCAAATCTTTTTTTTTTTTTTTAAACTACTGCTAATAATTAATGACAACTATTAATGCATGTGAAGCCAAACAAGGCTGCTTTCCTCCATGTTTGTCAGGAAATTTTGCTAGCAAAATTTTGATCAGCGAAACACCAATGCCCCTTCCCTTCCTCCGGGTGCATGTGCAAACCTGATCCTGCGGCGTGTCTCGACACAGGTAGAAGAAAGGACATTTCCTATACATTTGCTTTGACTGGCAGACTCAGAAACATAGCAGACGTTTTGGCTGCTATACCTGCAAATACCCTGGGTAATAGAGCTGTTAGAAGATGTCAAGTGTGTTAGATATGGAGGATTTTTTTTTAGTTCCAGCTTGCAGAGTATACAAGCAAATGCTGGCAGAATTATCAGAAACACACCACCTATTGCAAGAGCTGCTCACACTACAAAGCAGTATTTTGTGAGGACTTCTTCTTTTATTGTGGTAATATGTTGAGCTGAAGGAAAAAGAGGAGAAGAAATTAGTAGGAGCACATGGTTTTTATTGGCTGAAACATCAAAAAGCATCCACATTTGGCTACAACACTGAATTATTCTCAACTACCGAACACATCAATCAGAAAACTCCACTAGAAAGGCAGTATATGGTGTGAGCAGAGTGCTGGTCTTTTCATCTCGTGTTACATGTCTCACTGGTCTAAAACTGCTGTAATCTAATCAAATCCCATGCTTTGGCCATGCAACCAGTCTAGTCATCAAAAGAAATGGAAAAAAGAAGTTTTAGACTATTGAGATTTTTGCGAGGGGTTAAAAATGTCTGTAGTGATGAAAAGTGGCGACAGTGTGTGTTCAACATCACAGTCATGTTGTAAAACTACACAATTTAGATAGAAAATTGAAGATTAAAATAACACAGAATGAATTATTTTACTATAGTTTTGGGGTTTTTTATTCAAAGTACTGGTGTTGTTGAACGTACCCTGCACAGCCTTGCAGCTATAGACATTGCCCTTTGCACCAAAGGCATGTAAGCATGTAGTCGGCAGACAGGGCATGGCATACTTGGGAAGTTTACATAAACATGCACGTACCATAAATGCAATCATCTTTCTCCATATATGGACATGTGAGTGCACAGTCAATCAGAACAGAACTACATACAGTATGCTCATAGCGATGTTAGCTGCTATGCTTCTTTTTGTTATAGACTGTAAAAGATGTGGATTTAGCCAACATTACACGACCCGTTTGTCTGTATTTTGGCTGTTGCCATCATGGAGCTTTAAAGTGAGATCAGATTTTGATTAAATGGTGGAACAGCGAAGGAGCAAGGGATAGTCAACACCAGTAATAGCACTAGTACTAGCTAGCTATGATGATTAGCAAGGTGCATATGAACTTCACATTTACATTTACTGTGATATTAATTGGGATGCTAATTTTAGCTAGCAATCATGGCTGGAAAATTAAACAGCTTGCTCCGTAGAGGCTAAACGTAGATATTGACCAAAATGAAAAAGTTACCGTTAACTTTCTTGACCTGTAAACACACTGGGTCAAAGATAACACACAAAACCAATGACACGCTGAGTGAGGCTCGGCATACTTCAGCATTGGCTTCACTTTTCAGATCCGGAAGCTATGTCCACTTCTTTTGACTAGTCAATGCTTCTTGCTTAGTTCTTCTCCACCTCTGAGCTTTCATCATAATTTCAGTTACACTTAAAGTCTGCTTATTATTCAGAAGCTGTAATGCATCTCACTGCATCCTTCTAAAAGGAGCATCACACCTATCAGAAAGTGTAGTCTGTCGTCTTGATTTTAATGGAGACTTCCCAGTAAGTTTCAGAACATGTAGCAAGACCTTTCTGCCCTGACAAGAATATCATTATTGCTGAGGCCATGACTTTCACAATAATGCTCCCATTAAAGGAGCCTCTGAAATATTTCAGAAATCAGCCTGTCCAATACAGAATAGGGCATGGACCTGTTTATCACAGATGTGCAGAATAAACAATTTCATTATTGATAAAAGAAAAGTCTTGTAACAGGTGAGGAGTGGTTGTATCCATTCTGTATCCAAGACTGAGTCAGTGGAGCGAATGAACAATAACGTGCCTGATATGATCCATTAAACTTCTGTTTACAAACTATAAAAGTAATAATAGAGCCTCGCTGTGACTCTCATGTCCTGTCTTTTTTGAACATACCATGAAGGCAGTGGTGTGCACAGGCTGTGTGACGGGCAGCGGCAAGAATGGAAGAAGGGCAAACCACCACAGTGAGAAGGGAAGTGATCGGAAGGGGAATTTTTATGGAATGCTATACATGTCAATATTAAACAAATAAATAAATATGCCTATGAACTAAATGGCAATGATATAAACCCTGAAAAAATAAAGCTATACATGTTTTAATGTCCTACTTTCATTTATTTCAGGGGACTTTTATTTCATAATTCCACATGTATTTGTTTCAGGGGACGTTTATTTCATAGTGCCATTGAACTACATTGATTCATTTATATTTAAATATTTACATTTATTTGGAAATCTACATCATATGCATATTTATTTCTTTATTTATGGATTATTTGTTTAATATTGACTTTTATCAGCCTGAGCAAATAGAGCAGTGGTGGTTCCCTTTCCCTGGCCCCTGCACATTCCTGTGCACAGAACTGGACACATTTAATATTTGGTTTTCAGAGCACAGTTACTTGAAGTTTCACTCTCTCTGTCCGTCCATGTTCTGACACGTGTCTCTCTTTGTTGTCCTTGCATGTATTTGTTTGTCTTTTGTTTGTGTGCTCCAGAGGCCAAGCAGAGACCGTACTATGCCGACTACTCTCCCCTGCGTCTGTCCATCCACACACTGTGTACCAGCCACTACCTGGACCTCTTCATCACCTTCATCATCTGCATTAACGTCTTCACCATGAGCATCGAGCACTACAACCAGCCACAGGTAATGTTTCAGCACACAGACACATAAACACTGAAGTTATCTGGAGATAAATGTCCCAGAATGTTCTTTTCTAGCTAGAAAAGTCACTTAAATGAATTTCAATACAGCCATAAGGACATTTTACATTGCTCACTATAAAGCATCTTCTGTATGTTTCTCACCTTTCCTCCAATGAGTGAAGTGTCGGCTCTAACTAATCTACAAAGTGATCTAAATCTGCAATGTTTTGCATTTGTGCCAAGCACCTCTGATGCCAGAATAACCATACTGTGTTGACCCAGCATTAATTTAGTATTAGTTTAATGCAAAAAGTTTTCAGTATATTTGTGGAGAGATGCCACAATCTTCTTTGAGAACAGCGTTAAACTTTTTGGGGGAGCTGTTGCTTGTAATTGAAATTGGAATTTACTTTTTCTACAAATAAATTAGAATTTTATTTGCCCTCAAGCAGCAACAAATCTCACAAACATTCCTTTTTATTATTTATTCTCAAATTAAAAAGTGTTAATTGCTTTCTGAACATGTTTGTTATAAACTATAAATAGAGAATTGCCACAGAAAATGAAAAAGCTGTAGTGTGGGAGAGATAATTCTAGATAAGATAATTCTTTCCTCTTGTTTAGCTTTCCCCCACTATTAAGTTCTCCTGTTCCTTGTCCTCATGTGTGCCAATGTGTCTTCAATGTTCTTGGACAGGTGTAACTGTAACTGGAATTTCGTATGCTGTTCATATGGCATATGACAATAAATTTTCATTCATCATTCTCTGCATGTGTTTGTGTTTCTTCAGTATTTAGAGGAGGTGCTGAAGTACTGTAACTACGTCTTCACCTGCATCTTCATCGTTGAGGCCCTGCTCAAACTTGCAGCATTTGGAATACAAAGGTTCTTCAAAGACAGGTAAAACTGTGCACATAATATT
>JAOWBC010000458.1:16639888-16655865 GCA_028566105.1 Hypoplectrus providencianus
TGATAAACTTTTGCTTATGCTTATCCTGACTCCGCTCTGCTGTAGCTTCTTTTTCTACTGCAGCAGATCACAATGCGGGTTCAGACACTGTCAAAAAGCATAAAAACCTGCCCTAAAAAAATCTGTGAAACAGCGAAGCCGCGAAACATGAACCGCGATAGAGCGAGGGTTCACTGTAATACAAAAAAAAGAAAAACCATTGAATGAGAAGGTGTGTCCAAGCTTTTGACTGGTAATGTGTTTATTTGGTTCCACTAACTATTGTGGAAAAACTGCGTATGCTCTTTTCTCTGAGCTACACACTTCACAAATTGTCTCCTGGGGGTTCATCCTTAGACTAAAAAGCAAGGTTCACTGTCTTGTGTTCCTCCAGCTTCCTTCTAATGTGACCTGTATCTTGAAACAAAGGAAGATATCTTGTGGTGCCTGTTTCAATCCTGTAATCCTCTTTTATGTCCACAGGGACGCACTGCTTAAGAGCTGTTCATGTCTTCAGTCATCACTGCTTGTACACCTACAGACGATCATTTCTGCTCTCTTTTTTTTATGTTTGTCTGTGTTGATCAGTGTGCAACGAGGAGAACCCGTGTGAGGGTCTGAGTCGCCACGCAACATTTGACAACTTCGGCATGGCCTTCCTCACACTGTTTCGAGTGTCCACCGGAGACAACTGGAATGGGATTATGAAAGTATGAGCACACACACACACATTTGCACGCACACACAGTCTCATATAAATGATGAGTAGATTATCTCATAACCACAGAGAGAGCAATGACCTCCAAAACCAATTATGACATGAGCCGAGCAATGTCAATACTTTCACATCTCCAGTTTTTAGTAAAATATGCTATATGGAACAGTACTGAGAAGAATTAGTGTTAGATAACAAGAATCATAGGAATCATAAGAATATTTTGTAGATTTTTCAGACTTTCTTTGTTTTTATATCTTTTCGGGAGACATTTTTTTATGCCAGCAGTCATGTGAAGTGGAAATTGATCCAGTCCAATAACACCCTTCCTTAGTTTTCTGTAGAACTTTCCAATCTACCACCACCACTAACTTTTCTACAGGGCACCTCATTTATCCAAAAAATTAATATTCGTGAATATTAATTTCCCATTCACATCTACCTGATGTGAGCAAAGGGGCAGGTTAAACATATCCGTGACAAAGCACTATCACATATATGCAGTCAGTGACCGTATGACATCATATACTCACTTGTGAATTTTAGAGTTATAACACAGCATTACAAATGCAGTTGTTGTTTGTTATTAAGTGGCTAAATTAGAGTCATGCAACAGTGGAGTAGTTAGAAGGTTTAACGTTAGCATTTTACTTCTGTACATTTGTGAAAATTATATATCAGAAATTTGTGTTTGCCTCAGACCTTATTTTCTACAATAATCCAAAATCCAATACAAAAATCCCACAGGGGAATTCTCAACAGAGATGTTAACTTTTAGGTCTGTCGACAGCAATACATCATTTGATTTATTCTTCATATTGGTTGTTGCTATGGCTAACCAGCCACCACCTTTCTCTTCATATGGCAAACTAAAGCCAAGTATTACAGCAGCAGCGGCAGAGGTTTACACCTGCAGATGTAAAGCAGATATGTGTGTAAAAACAGTCGACTCAGCTGTAATTTCAACACACACTGCTGCCTTATATTCCTCCCGCTGTCCTTGTTTCTCCTCAAATTCTTCCAAATTGAAGAAGGAGGTTCTAAATGTGGGTCTATATAATCTAACCAAGAGTTTAGATTTCAAAGCTTTGTGATATAGCCTCTGGTGTATTGGACAGATAGTGGTTCAATTGTGCACATTCAGCGAGAATAACTGATTATGTGTGTGTGTGATATTCATTTTTATTCCCCTCTCTCTCTCTCTCTCTTCCTCTTTCTTTCTCTCTCTGTGTTTTTAAGGACACATTAAGGGAGTGTCACCCTACCGACAAGAACTGTCTCCCCTACCTGCCTGTAGTGTCTCCGATCTACTTTGTCACCTTCGTGCTCATGGCCCAGTTTGTGCTGGTCAATGTGGTGGTGGCTGTTCTGATGAAACATCTGGAGGAAAGCAACAAGGTAAAAAAAAAAAGAAGAAAGAACTAGAAAGCCTCAGTAGAAATACTAACACTACATATTTTCACTCGTTCTAATACCACAGACTACTTAAAGTCCTGCACTCAAAATTCAATAAAGTGAAAAACAAGAAAAAAAGAACCAGAACTATATAATTTGATTCAATAAAGAAATTATATATATAAAGTTACATAGAATGGAACTACTCAAGTAAAGTACAGTTTTCTCAAAATTGCCATACCATCAGCCATCAACGTTTGATGACAGTTATGCAATCTTTTGATGGATATTGACATTGAAAACATTATAATGGTGTTAAATGTGCTTTTGCAGGAGGCTAAAGAGGATGCAGAGATGGATGCAGAGATCGCATTGGAAATGGCGATGGAGAGGCAACGCAAATTAAGCACAAACTCCAACAACAGTTCGACAGCAGGAACCTACGTTGGGCCATGTCCACATTCACCTGGGCAGGTATGACATGACCTTATACAATGTCATGTTTCAATAATGGGTGAATGGAGCAACAGGTTATTGGCTGTGATCTGTGTGTGTGTGAACAGGCAGTGTCACTGAATGAACATACATTCAGTGGCAGAACGTTTGGTCTCTGTCTCCCCCTGCAGGAGGAAGACACACAGTACGTTGACGACAACCTGCTGTCCGCAAAGAAGATGTCTGTATCCAGGATGCACTCTCTGCCAAACGACAGCTACATGTTCAGACCCGTGCGACCCGCCAGCGCTCCCTACCCTCTGGAGGAGGTCGAGCTCAGTCCCCAGCACCAGCATACAGGTAACGTACCTCACAGTGTGTATCCATGTGTTCAAGATTTAAATATTTTACACAGACATGGATGCTTATGATATTCAACTGATTATTCAATGATATAAAATCAATGCTGACACAAATATTATTTATTTTTTATGTGTTATGTGTTTATCTGTTAGTTTTTTCCTATGCATTACAATATAATATGTTTTTTTTTAAATAGCAGTGTCTTGACGCTTGACACAACAGAAATGAAAGATGAGTCAGTAAACTAAACTTCATCTACAGTGCTAATGCTATGTTTTCATTTTAAGGCCAATCAGTCCATCACAAGTCTATAATCGTCAGTTGAGTATTAGGATGCCATGTTCTATTTTAGGAAAATGTCCTAAAAATTTAATTTAGATATTTTCCATGAGTCCATGAGCCATTTGCACAGGGTCAAGCATCATAAGAACTTCAGTGGTTGAAGGCTAACAAAATTAGTGAAGGAAAAACAATTACTGCAGCCCAGATTTATTTGGCTGATTGATGTAGATTGATCACATTTGGCCAGAAGCCTTAAAACAAAACAGATTTGGGCTTAACATGTACAAACTCTGGAAAAGAGCTGGTAAAATGCTCAAGTGTGAGGCAGAAGGTGGAAGAGCATGAGAGATTTTGGAGTGACAGTCGGATAGTTTGTCAATACAACAAAGCAGCACATGTATCTTCCAGACAAACACTTATTTAACATAAGGTCACTCCTCACACACTGACAGATTTATGTTTAACTTTGTGTCCAACTGACAAATGATGATCACAGTGTTAAAATGTTATATAATTTATCCTTTTATGATTTATGCAAGTGCCAAACAATGTATTTTGTACATCTAACAATGGTTGACAGTGGTCCTTTGTAAACTCAAACTTTTCAGTGGGAAATGCATGTTTTTTTTCCAGCTGGATTTGGCTGCTAAACACAAGGCATCACAAGAGACAAATTAACTAGAAGCAGTATTAACATGCTGACAACACAACTCTCAGCACTGACAAGCACTGTTTTATCTGCAGTCAGATTCTAATGGCATGTTGTGGCCAGGCTGTGGACAGGCCCAGCTCTGTCCCAAGGTACTGACTGCAGTGGATGAGCCGATCACACTGTGAATCTGTGCAACCTTCACACAGGCTCATCCGCTCAGCTGTGGAATGGCTGAACACTCGACGAGAATGATGGTTAACTTAACGGCCAAGCTGCAAAGTCACAAAAATATACAATTTTAAAAGTAGTCATCACAGCTGTGGTGTTTTGTCTGTTGTTCACTTTTTAAGATTAAAACCTGGTAGATTTCCAATCGAGTGGCTTCACAGCTTGGCCTGAAAGAGCCAACTGAAAATGGACTTGTTTTGGATTTAACTCTGACTTTTGCTGCAATGTTTTCTAACCTGTTTTACTTTGATTACTTTCGAACCATAGAATGTATATAAATATGGATCAAGAGTCTCAACCTTCTTCCGCTTTACAAAAATGAAGCAAAAATATCCCAGACACAGATGCCGCCATCTTGCTCTAGTGATGTAATTTGTGGCCAGGGTCTGCAAAGTAGTGATTGGCTGATGGAGGCCGGTATCGAGGTCCCGCCTCAAATAATCAATTAAACCAATTTTTTCAGAAGAAAATAACCATCTAACATATCAGAACTACTCAAAAGGACAGAAGCCATCTTCAGGAAATATTTATTTCATGCAAACTTTGATATTTTTATTCAGCTCAAGTCCCATCAACTAACAGGGAGGGGGTGACTATTCTGCTGCCAGCCAGCAGGGGGCGAGCCAGATGGTTTTGCTTCACTTTTGGGAAGCTTGTGTCGTCCATCTTTATATATACAGTCTATGATTTGACCTCAAAGGTTTACTGGACCTGTGTGTGCAGAACGTTAAAGGCCCTGGTTACACAGTCTCACAGCAGTTATCAATCACGCATTTGATGAATAATCTCTTTGCAATCACATCGGTATTCAATGTTGATTGTTATGGACGTGATTGCCATGATGCATTAGAGTGCTGTATGTGCACTGGCCTCTAAATACAGTCACATGGAGCTGTGAATGTAACCAGGATCTAGTGACCAAATCAGCTCAGTTCTGCTACTTTAGGGTTAACATTTCTGTTTGTATGAGCAACCTACTGTATGTGCTGATGACTTTTCATTTGGAAAACACTTTATTTTGATAGCAGATTTGAAGACGTTGTAATTGTCTGAAGCAACTTTGTTTCTGTTGTTGCTCAAATCCAAATATTCTATCAAAATAAAGTGTTTGTGATAGTATACTTTTGAAATTATCTCTTAAATACAGTAATTTACCAAAGTCAAAGGAATTAGTCTGTAAGAGAGAATAAGTTTGTACACAAATGCATGTCTTTCTGCAACCATGCATGAGTTTGCATCAGGAGTGTGTACTTGTGACTGCATTGTGTGCATGATTCAAACACTTTACACGTGTCCCTTCAGGCTCAGTGACGTCAGTCCACTCCCAGCCATGTGAGAGTCGCACACTGCTGCAGGTACCGGATGTTTCCCCCAATCATCCTCGGTCAACTCCCACCTTCACCCTGCCCCGCATCGCCCCACCCACGCCCAGCCCCACCCCACAGGCCCTGCGCAGACAGGTGAGAGACCCCGTTTCATACTTTCACAATTAGCGGTAGAATGAAACTATCACTATAACTATTTCCATTTAATGTAACTTTATACTTCACTTTCACTACATTTTAGAGATTACTATTGTACATTTTACTCCACTACATTTAGCTGACAAATGAGTTACTTTTTAGGTCAAGATTCAACATTTGAATCTGGACTCAACTAAACATTAAAATTATTACTAATTTTTATATTTTTTTATAATTTAAACATCATAACAGTATATTAAGTAGTATAATGACCGCTACCATGTTGGTGTGTTTGTGTGTTGCAGGTGGCAGTTAAAGTGGATTCTGTTGAGTCTCAGGGTTGTGAACAACAGGAGAGGCCCAACCCCATCCATCTGCCTCCCCTCTCCCCTTCTCCCCTTTCTCCTCACACCTCCCCATCTCCCCTGCCTCCTCCTCCTCCCTCCTCACCCTCAGCCCTGTCTCTCCCACCCTGCTCCCCGTCCGCCTTCTCCCTCCCTCCTCCCTCTCCGCTGCATCCCCTCCTTGCCTCCCCCTCTCCCTCTCTCCCTCCACCGCCATCTTCCCCCTCACTTCTTCTCCCTCCGCCTCCCTCCCCCCGTCTCCCCCTGCGGCCCCCAAGCCTACGAAGACCTCGACCGCCTTCTGCTGTCTCCCTCTGCGACCCGGCGGACGAGGAGGTGTACCACATCACCAGCTCGGCCCGCCACCGGTGGAGAGACCAGGAGGGGGGAGAGCAGGAGAGCAAAGTGAAGGTGGGCCGCAGCCACTCCCTCTCCCCATACGCCGCTCTCAAGTCCAACTCCTCACCTCCTCCTCCCCCGCTGCCGCCCTCCTCCTCGAGGAGCGCGCTCAGTCTGCTCGGTGCAGGACTGACAGACTTCAGGAAGGGTTTAAGCATCGACAACCCAGCCTTCGTGGACAAGCCGTCATCACTGTCTGCTGGTCACCCTGAGGACCAGCGGCGCCACTCTATCGAGGTGTGCCTCCCGCAGGCCGTCCTCACCGGTCACGACCAGCACTTCACACGAGAGGCCCACCGGTTGGAAAAGGGCGGACAGGGGTTTCCTGTGAGGGTGCAGTCAGTCGGCGGCGGCCACAGGAAGAAGAAGATGAGTCCTCCCTGCATATCCATCCACCCGCCCTCAGAGCGGGAACTCCCACAAATCGCCTCGCCCCCAAAACTGGCTGACTGCAGCATGATGCTGAGGCGCAGGACGCCGTCCTACGACCTGACCGCGCACACACAGTCAGATGCAGATTCACAGACGCGCCCACAGATGAACTCCCCGATGCACACGCAGCTCACACCCATCCACGTCCCAATGCAAGCACACTCGCCCACACACACACTGGCACACACCCCACCGCACGCGTCCACGCCCACACCCACGCTCCCGCACATCCCCATCAGCCCCAACATCTTCATCCAACCGCACGCTCCTCTCGTCCCGATGCCTTTCTCGCAGTCGCGCTCCCTCTCCCCCGCCGCCAGGAACTCGTCCCTCACAGGGGACTACATCCCCCTGCCTCAGTTCACCTTCGATCAGCCGCAGTCCAGATACCTGTCAGCCGGCCTATCAGACACCGACACGGCCACCTGCTCTTCCCCTTTCGACAACAGACTGGGAAGCGGTGCGGGGTTCAGTGCAAAGAATCGGAGGACCGCCCAGTGAGCAGCGGGCTTTGCTTTCAGGAAGTGATTTCATTGATTTTCACATCCTAAATCTCTCAAGTTGGAGTAGAGGGGTGTCGGCCGACCTCAGCAGAGATTGGTGCTGGGAGAGTCGACTGGGAGAGGGATTTTTTTTGTTTTTGTTGGGATGAATACTGAAAAGACTTATTCTTTCCAGAGAGACGCTGGTACAGTCCCGTCCCCAGAATAAAAAAAAGACAGTGGATCGTTTTTCCCAAACCCAGCTTGAAGGACAGCAGATCCACCAGGGCTGTACCAGTCAAACAGTACCCACTGTACATGGTGTGTTTGGGGACTAATACTGAAAACACACCAGGACTAAAGCCACCTAACTCCGTAGCCAAAGTTTTTTTGTCCCCACCCACGCGAGCCAATCAGGAAGCAGCGTCTGGCTGACAACCTCTGACCTTTTTACAGGAAGTGGTTTGTGAAATGCGAGCGTTGGGGGGGGAATTGTGGGATATGCAACTTCAGGTTTTCTACAGAAGTTCTGCTTGCCCCTCCTCTGCTCCTCGATCACATTGATCAGAGCAGAAGCGTGTGTGTGAGTGAGCGTGTCTGCGTTTTCCTATGTGCGAGTATTGTCAAATCTGTCGTCATGGAAGTCGGCCATGTTATTCTTACGCCTGCAGCGACAGAGAGGGGAAGCAGGGCAGAGCTGTAGTGTTTGTTTATTTGTGTATCTGTGCAGTGTAAATAAAGGAAAATACTGTATTTGGTGAGATTTAAAAATAGCTCTATCCATATGCACATATTTTTATAGAGATCTAAAAATGTTTTTTGCACACAAATTTGAATTTCAAGTTGCTTGTTTTTCCTCTGTTGTCCTCTTGTGAATGTATGTTTCTTTTCAAACCGGAGAGAGCAGCGAGGGAGACCGGGCCTCGTCTCTGCAGGCTAGCTGAGGTCCAGGAGTGGGATTTTATTTTTCTATTATGAAAAAGAGAAAGAAGAGAACAGGGGTGTGATGTGTTTCTGTAGCTTTGTCTCAGATTTCTGTGTATTTGGTGTAAACAGTCTTTAGAAGCGGGCTCAGTGATGCAAGCCAAATTCATTTTAAAATAGTTTACAACCAGAGAGTCGCTACAGAGAGAACAGTCAGCGACTTGCTGTTTCTCCACACACTCAAACCTAACTGTGGGGATTTTCCCAAAATAATATATATATTTTTTCCATTGAAGTGAGTTAAAAACCTATTGCATTTCAATTTAGAGCTGCAGCGATAACTCAACTTATCAAGTAGTCATTTTACAGAAAAATAATTAACAATTTTTATAAACAATTAATTGTTGAAGCATTTTTAATGTTATAAAATGGCAGAAAAATGGTTTTCAAACTCTTAAATATGACGATTTAGAGCTTTTCTCTGGTCAATATTACATGAAACTAAATGTCCTAACAAAACAAGACATTAAGTCATTGTAACACACAATTTTCTGATATTTGTACATCAATCAATTAAAAGCATAATCAAGAAAATAATCATTAGTTGCAGCCATATTTCAATTAGATTTTTTGTCCAGTTAAATTATGAAATAACTTCTTGCAGGCAGCTAAGTATCTCTGTGAGCTGCTGACTAAGAAAAATATTTTTAAAACAGTCATCTCTGAGCCCTCCTTCTTCAGCTGTTCAAGCTGGATCAGCTGACACCACTTAGTGTTTCTGTACATCTAAAGACAACCAAACTAACTAACTTACTAAATATGTGTAGCCAGAGTGCAATAATAATATATACTTGTGGAAAATATAGTAACATCCACACATAAAACAACCACACTCTTTGTGTTCGTACATACTGTAGAACTACTATATATGATATAAACCCATTTTTATATGATGATCGAGAGTATTTCTATCTCTAGTGTTCATGCTACTGTAGGTACTGACGCTGCGTGTGGCCCGGGCGCGGCTGGCAGCGGTGTTAGGTACTGTAGATTTCTCTAAAAGCTCCAGCCCGCCTGCAGATTGTGTAACCAGAAGAGTGACATGCATCTCTGCTGAGGACTTAATAACTCATCTATCACCCCTTCATTTTTTTTTCTTCAAACTCACCGCATTAGATCACCATAAGACTTACGTGCTACCTACATATCAGTTATGTTGAATTAACCTGTGTGAATGGCAAACAGCATTTTCCTTCCAGTGACTGAATGTTTTTCTTGCCAAGCCATACCTTTTTCCGACACAGCACAATCTGTATTTTATCCTTTTTTGGCACAGGTACACATGAAGCATGCTTTTAATCTACTAAGATTCCTCTTATACAGGCAGCTGGCTGGGTCAGCGTCTTATTTTTTTCTGATCAGCATGTAACATGCACAACTCCTCAGTAACCTGAGTGAAAACCAAAGTGCTTTGATGCTGCACCATAACCACCACAGGCCCAGAGTTTCACACGCTACAAACGTATCCATCTCATAAGAACTGCCGGCTAACATTAGTTTGTTGCTGGTTTCTGCCAGATGATAGATGGTCTTTGAAGATTGGTAAAAACTCTGAAGTAGTATTGAATTAGTTTAGCGATAAGTACATTTAACTCATGTCATGTATTTCTCTTCAGCTTGTTTAGAGAATCAATTAAATCTCGCCCAGAGGACAGAAAACCGGCCCTACATCAGGCCAGAGATAGCATGAGAAGACTGTCATTTTGTCATGGAAGCCCATTTCTGTCAGGAAATGAAAAAGAGAGACATTTTCTCAAAGATGACATCATCAAAACTGAAGATTAAAGTATTTGCATCAACATAATTTTGAAGTACTGACCTAGTATCCCAAATAATGAGAAACAACATATTTTGGAGAGATTCTCATAAAAAAAAAAAGGTGTGGAAATGCTACATTATTTAATAATTAATTCTCATAATTTTGAGAAAGATTCTCATCATTTTAAAGATGTTTCTTATTTTTCAGATTAAGTTTTTCATTATGTTTGAGATTTGCATTATGTTTTTTGAAAGTTTCATCTATTTGAGAATGTTTCTCTTTCCCTGAATTATGTTTCTCATTATTTTGGGAGTTTCTTAATAATTTAAGATAGTAAGTTTCTCATTTCTCATAATTTCAAGATACTACGTCATTATTTTTGACAATCTTTCTCATTATTCTGGTTAGGTTTATCATTATTTTAAGATGCTAGCTCATTATTTTGAGTTTCTCATTATTTTGAGTATTTTGTGACAGTTCCTCAATACAATCACCTATTTAATCTTTCTCATAATCACACTGATGAAAATGGGCTTCTGTAGGTTGCTGATACCTTAGAAACGTGTACCAGCGTGAGGTCAGTGGTGAGATAAGGTCCAGTTTATCATGTATTATCATCAGATCATCATTCTCAGTCAACACTCTCATAAGCTTCACATCTCCCAAGCAGTATGCATGTACAGGCAAACTAGAGAAAAAAAAACAGGACAAAAGCAAAACATATAAAAGAAGAAAGAAACCATTGTAGGTCAGATTCAGTTTGCCTAAGGTCACAACCTTTGACCTTTCGTGCAGCCCTGTGATTGGTTGCATTCCTCAGATGGAGCTACATCCAGCAGTGCAGTGCTTCTGTTCAGAAATAAGTGATTAAAGCAAGCATATTGCAAAGACAGACGGAAAACCATGCATTTGAAAATGTTGCTGCTGATGGGCAGCTTGTTCAGCGTTCGATAGCACTCTCTCTTCCAGTCCGGACACACAGAAGCACATCTGATGTTGGATCCTGAGACGTTGTCCTCCCTCCCGTGCACGGCACAGCCGCTCGTCCCCTGGTTTTAAACTCATTTCAACACAGTATGTGCTCGAACACACTGTTATTGTGCAACTGCTTTGTCCTGTTTCATGTCCTCTTCCTGCACAGATCGTCCGCATTGGGAGGTTTTAGGTAGTCTGGAGACAGCCTCGTTCTGCCTCACTCTTATTTGACTTAGTGCAGACAACCCCGATCTTACAGTACAGCATATTGCCATATTAATCGACACAGTTTGGTAGAGTGACTGCATAATTGTTCTTACGATTTACAGATCTTTGGATCTCAGTATTTAAATCCTGTTTTTGAGGAAACAGTTTTGACTATTGCATGTTCTGATTTAAGAAAAAAAAAAACTCTTTTGGGAAAGAATCATCTGGATGTTTTAGAGATTTTGATATTTGCATTTTCAGATGTTTCCATTTGTAGATTGACTACCTAATTGCACTGGGCTCTTGATTAATTGGTATCTGATAAAATACTGATTAAACGACCCTATTCTTTATTGTCCAATGCAATACTGGGTGGTTATTTACTGTATGAGGACAGAGCTCCTCTTTATACAGCTTTATAGAGAGACATGGAAACCTAGTTGGTTCGATTTTGTTCAGAACCAACGTTATTTAATGTTGAGGTGAGCCTTTTTTTCACTTTTCCTCCTCTAAACATGCTAGATCTCTGGTGATGGTGAAACTAATTAACTGATGTATATTTTATGTAGGAGTAGCCTCAGCCCTGATGCTCTGTAAACGGACAGATAGTGATGAGTTGTGTGTTCTGGGTTGACACCGAGCTGGTCCGGCCGATCACGCTCCTGACGCAACGCCACACTCCAGAGAAGTTCAAACTGTGATAGAACTTGACTTTGATGAATCAGAAGCCTTGTGTTTTCTTTCTTTCTTTCTTTCTTTCGTTTTTATAACCCTTCAGTGATTGGCCCAGGCACCCCCACCCCCAAACCCCCCAAGCCTTACAAGGAGGGGAGGAGGTGTGTTCTATCTGTCAGAGGAGAGCCAATGTGTCTGCAATAATAAGCCCTCCATTATTCCCTGTGACAGAGGGAGAGGAGGGGACAGGGGAGGTGTTTAAAGGCTCGGCACACAGTCGGACTCTCTACATTGTATCGTTGCTGATTATTGTGTGATGACCAACCGTTGTCCTGAAGGATGTTTCCCTGTCAATTAAAAAAAAATACAAGATTTTTTTATTCCTGATACATGTGTGGTTTATTTTGTTGTTATAGCATTTCATGATGACATCATGCTGTGTGTACTGGTGTCCAAATGATGATCTGGCAGGGTCAGGATAGTCAACCTTCACTAATAATAATAATAAAAAAAATAACCATTGTTGGCCAAAAAAAGATGAAAATGTCAGAATAGTGCTGCAAACCTTATTTTGAGCCTTATCGCAAAGGTGAAAGAGCCTGATACATCCAAGTTAGCAAACAATCACTATACATGGGTCATAATGAGCATTTATTCAAATGTTTTTGTCAGAATGCAGCAAGAAACCAAGTGCAAATGAAGGCTGGACACTGGAGAAATCTGTGTCTCAGGAGATTTGGGATTGAAAGCTGGACTAGTTAGGGAAACTCTAAACTAGACTTAGAGGTTAAATTAAATAAAATTAAATTGACTAAAATGTTGCAATATTATTTATTATCGTATCTAAAATACACACTTCTACAATTAAAGAATATAATTTACTTTGAGCCTACACAATTAATAAATTAACATTTAAATATAAAGAAATAATTTTTTCTCTTGATCTACGTTTTCTGTCACAGCCGCAAGGAGCCGCATGTGGCTCTGGAGCTGCAGGTTCTCTACCCCTGGCTTAAGTCCGTATGGTATATCCACCAATATTAGTTTATTGGAGATCAATATCAGTGCATGTGGAAAATATGGAAGCCCTGACAAACGAGAGAGAGAGAGAAGCCATACGATATACTGTTTTAGATAAACACATTTATTGACCGAAAAGATTAATCTATCTCTAGCTTGTATGATCAGATAAATATGATGATGAAAATAGTGCACAGGATGAACTGACAAAGGCAAAAATGGACTATAACATGCTTTGTATCTACCAAACCACTAAACTTGACAAGGGATCCAATTCGAGGTATTTGGTGTCTATGCTTATTTCTTCGGTTCAGTTTAAACTCTTGATCATCATTGTATTGAACGGTTAAAGACCAAAGTATCTATTGGCCCAGCTGGTCTGGGACAGGTCTGCTACTGTCTTACCCAGAACCCAAACTAAACATTCTTGCTCTTCTTATTTGTATCTTCATTTTTTTTTGTCTTTTTTTCGTTTTGTTAATTTTAAATACTATTAATTTATTTTACTATTCTTTTTCAATTATCTCTTGTTTTTTTTTTTTATAGGTATTCCTAGTTTATTTTTGTTTAATGTAAAGTACTTGCAATTTCCTTCTTGTTAAATGCGGCTTAAATTGTTGCCTTTATACTGTAGGGAAGTGTTCTAACCACTAGGTGGCAGCATTTGACTGTCAAATAAATAGTCAGAGATCTGGTGAAAGCCCCATGAAGAATCTGATCTAACAAAATAAAAGTATCAGCTAATAGGTCGAGGGCAACTGAATCTGCCGTTTTATATTTTCTCCAAAGTTAACATGGAATATATTTGCTTCAATCAGGTTTTTCTCCATTTCGCTATTTCGTTTTTAATATAATTGGATTACATGATCTTTAATCAAACCGTGCAAATCAATTTGGATTTTTTTTTTTTTTCAAAAGACCAGTGACATAAAATATCAGAGCTAAATAGGACAGAGAGGAGCGACCGCCACACTGCAAACTCTCCTCTGAGGCCGTGAGCTCACATGGTTTTGCTGCAGCATCTCAGCTCATGACTCCCGCGGTGAGTTCACTCACTGCAGCACTAGATGGCGCTGCTGCATGCGGTTACACGCAGCAGGGAAAATGTGACTGTGCTGAGCTGCTTTGAGAGCATGTGTGTTTGTTAGTGAAGCAATGTCAGTTGTAATATGTTCCTGTGAGAAGTAAAGGTCAAGATGACAGATTCTGAGAAAAAATAAAAAAGAGCCTCCCGCCCCTCCTCCTCCTCTGACATGAGCCGCACTGCCTGCTAATGGCTTTTCTTTTAAAATGCCACTATATATGGAGGCCTTTGTCTGGTTAATGCATGTACTGTTACAAATTTAATTTCCACTTATTGCCCATTTGTAATAAAATCAGACTTTGGCTTTTTCTTCATTTCAGACAGGATTGCCTTTTGATGCATTAACAGACACATTCTGGGTTTCAGTGCAGCTCTGCATCTCCATGATTGAAATTAGCCGGTCAAAGCTTCATTCAAAGACTGACTTTGGCTGCGACCATTAAAGAAACATCTCTCTTTCTGGCTTATACTCTCTCTGAAGCGCCGTTTAAAAAGCCGGCCTTGCAGATAGACTCACACCCATCTCCATATGCCGCTGCACTTATCTCCTCTTCAAACAAGTCAGTCACCTGGTAACAGTCTGCTGTCAGCCAGCCAGCTTTTCCATCATCATGAAACATCCACTATCAGCTTTTAATTGGATATCCACAGTTGGCTGTTCAGCAAAACGCACCCACAAGATCGGTCATGCCACTCTTCAAAAAGTTTCCTCCTGCAGCACCGGCTTAGAATCTGTGTGAAGCTGCGTTGTCAGGTGGGACGGTAGTAAAAAGCCACAAAACAAACCTGGCATCCAGAATGGCAGCAGGGCAGCGAGCATCAGCTGGAAAGCCTGCGTGCAAATCCCTGTTACAGCCGGCAAATACACCGCTGAAGTGTGCTTGAGCCGTACGCTGAATCCCCAGCAGCCTCAGGGCTGGTTCTGTGTAGCTGATGCTGACCTTTTACATCACATCAATAAAATATATTTTCTGTGTCTTGGTAGATCAGAAGCACTCGCCATTTAGAAAACTGGAAATTTCCCAACATTGTGATACCAGTAGGGCCTCACAAAGCACTGAACTCTGGGCCTGAAAAGTGACGCTTATGCAGAAGTCTCTTAAACCTGTATTCTTTTTAATGGCCAGCAGGGGGCGACTCCACTGGCTGCAAAAAGAAGTCACATTGTATAAAATCAATCAATTTATTTTTTGAAAACATAGCAGCTGTAACATGAGGAACAAGGACCAGAAGAAGGTAACAGGAAAGGATCCTGCTCCATGGCCCACTTTCTGTTTTATTTCCATAATGTTGGTTGCACAAAATGATGGAACTGTCTCAACAATTTAACACCTCCATATCTATCACCAAGAGCCAGGATCACTCGGTCCCCCATTAGGCCTCTGGGACAGTCAGACTGTTGGCGAATAGTTACAGAGGAATAAATATCTCAGTTTTAACAGGCTGAAAGAGGCTAGTCACCCAGTCAGTCAATAATCTTTATGCACCTTACACAGGAAATGTAATACACAAAAGTCTTTTAAAAAGTCTATTTTTTTAACGATTTTTTATTTTTATTTTTATTATTGTTCTTTTTTGCAATTCTATGAGGGGAGAGAACTTCTGAGAAGTCAAAAGCACTATTGACATAAAAATGTATTGATGTGGCAGAGCTACACACCTGCCCTGCATCAGCCACTCACACACCTGCCCTGCATCAGCCACTCACACACCTGCCCTGCATCAGCCAATCACACACCTGCAACTGATCTGCAATCACACACCTGTCCTGCATCAGCTAATCACTCCCCGGCCATATAAGCCCCACTCAGACACACACACAGGGTCAGATGATCAGTTGTGGTTAAGTAGGATTCATCATTCAGCACACCTGTGTAAGAGCTAATTTTGAAGGTTAAGAAATTTGTTACATCTAGTTTAATTTAACAGGAAATTAAGAGAAAATACATGATACATAAATGTTGTTTTTTGATCTGAGAAACATGAAGAATGTTTTTTGTTTTTTGTTTTTTTTTAATTATTATCTTATAGGGCCCCACGGTGGCGCAGTGGTTAGCACTCATGCCTTACAGCAAGAGTGCTTGGTGCCGAGGGTCGCGAGTTC
>JAOWBC010000458.1:16729885-16739906 GCA_028566105.1 Hypoplectrus providencianus
CCCCCCCCCCCCCCCCCCCCCCCCCCCCCCCCCCCCCCCCCCCCCCCCCCCCCCCCCCCCCCCCCCCCCCCCCAAAATCTCTAAAATTTAACATTTAACACACAAAGCAAAAACAGAAAAGAGTTGTTCTCACCACTTTCTTTTTTAAAATGTATTTCTTATCCAAGATTATAAAACAACCTCAATGTGAGCATTTTGATTACAATCAATCAAACATTGATTTAGCCAGCCAGCCAATCAATGTCAATCAAGCGTGCGGATAATGAATCCTGAGCAGCGCATGCTGTAGAGTGGAACCAGCTTCCCGGTGCAACAAGAGGGGCTGCTTTAGTCACGTCAGCATCCCCTCGGTGAAGTCTGAGACGCTGCTAGAATTTCAGGGAACACCCAGGATCAGTAGCTCTGCAGTGCTCCTGCTCAGGCACTTCCAAAAATGGGTATCAGTTGTCATCTATGTATTGTCTGTGTTTGTTGCTGTGTTTGTCTGTCTGCGAGTGTGCTAGGGCAGATTATGCGAGCCGGCGATTTGTACTTTTTTTTATTTTATTTTTTTTTATCGAAACACTTGAAGCTTGTGTGTGTTTTATGAGATAACGTGTTTGATGCACGCTCGCTCCCTGGCAGTGTCGTGCACATTTGAAGCTTGTGTGTGTGTGTTCTATGCATGTCTTGCGTGCATGTGTGTGTGTGTGTGTGAGAGAGAGAGGGAGAGAAAGAGAGAGCGATTGTGGGTGCAACTGCGTTCGTTGCGCTGCTCTCTGCCGCTGTGCTTAGAATGCTGATGTGTCACGCTGCAGCACTGCCCCACTTATCCAGCTAACCTCCCTCCTTCCCTTCCTTCTCCCCCCTTTTCCTTTATTCTCTTCCTTTTCCCATCACCCCGTCTTTCCTCCTCTGCATCTCCTTTCTCTCTCCTTTTTCATTCTTCTGTTCTCCCTCTTGAGCTGCACACCACCTCCTTTATTTCCACTTTCACTCTTCTCTCCACGTCCTTATTTTCTCACATTTTTCATGGCCGCTTTGAGTGCGCATTAATGTGTGTGTGTGTGTGTTCACATGTTTTTAAGTGCAAGCGTGTGGGTTAGATTGGGTGCCACTGTCTGTTTACAGATGTTGACGATGCAGCAAAAAAGCACACCGGCCCTCGATCAACCCTGTCTTCCTTTCTCTCCCTCACGCACGCACACACACACGCACGAAACAGCTCTGTTCTTATCAACCAATCACATCGACCCCATCCGCTCGCATCAGCTAGCTCTGAGAAGAGCTACAGCCTGTGACAGCCGCAGCCCCCGGCAACCCACATATGTCCATGCCAGAAAGCGGAGGCTAGCGCTGCAAAGCTGTCTCTGTGTTGGCAGCATCTGTCCCTCTGCCGAGCAGAGCCGGGTCCCTGATAATGAAATCTGACCACTGTATCTCATGATGTAAATACAGAAAATAACGCACTAATGAAGATTCTTCCCCACAATGGCTGTGATTTGTGCTGAAATATTGTCAGTGAACATCTGCCTCTGGTCACATGGAGTCATGGCTATGTGATAATGAATTTATTAGATAGGATAATGAGCCCTGATCGACTCAAAGATATTCTGTGTGATATCCTCTGTATTGCAGAGAGCGCTCCAGTGTGACTGGTGAGGATATAAAAGGATCAACCAAGAGATGAATAAGACTGTTACAACACAATCCATGCATAACGCATGCAGCCAAGATTAAGATCTGAGACTACTTTAGTAGGCATTTTACACAAGGTTACTGGAATTTGGATTTTCACATGGATTTCCATTTATCAGTGCTCCCAGCCCAGTGCCAGAGGGGTTTTCGAGCCAATATTATTAGTTTATTTTAGTTGAATGAACTGGGTCCAATTCTCTAAAGCAAATGGAAAAGCCAAAACTGCAGCACTATTAAAATCAGACCACCACCTAAATCAAAACATCCAATATATTATTCCCATGACCAAGGAAAGTCAGAGCCAGAAACCAGGTAAGTCTCTAAAGTAATGTAGTCTGTATCTGCTGCATTGAAATTGGACAGAAGATTTACTGATTTTAACTCAAATGTCACCCTACGATTGAATGGGCAGTTGCTTAGGAAGGCTTTTGATAGCCTTTAAATTTGGCCGCAGTATTAACATTAATTGTAAACCACTGACCTCTAGTGGCCGCAATAATTATGCCCGGAGCGGAGGAGGAAGTGACATAAAATCCTTTCAGACAGCTATTTCATATTTACACCTCTGTGATGTTTCACTTTTATTCTGACTGTGTCAGCGGTGTAATGGGAGGACCAAGTGATACCGGCTCTGTACCACCTTCAGATGTACTATCAGAAGTGTTGAATTGGCAAGACTTTTGGAAGCAAGATCAATGGATACTGCTGCCCTAAGGCAAAATGATGGCAGAACTCGTTATTGGACTGTTGTGGCGCTTTCCGCGGAAACACAATATGAAAAGGGCTGTGGTAATAGGAGTGACAGCATCGCGCGAAAAGGAACCTCAGGGCTGTGGATCCTAAACACAGGACTTCCACACAGGAGAACAAGGTTTGCATCCTGTCAAACTAAAAGTGTGAAAGAATTTTCCAAATCCACACCGAGTCTCCACAACATGTTTGAGCTGTTATGGTGGAGTGTGGGTGTAGTTCCCCTTTAACAATAAAATCAGTGGAATCAGTGGTTTGATTAAATAAGAACCTCTTCCCTTGAGACACACTCATCTTCCAACACATTTGCATTTCTTAATGAGTACACTGCGTCTTGTCCTTGGAGCGGTTTGGGTTCAGTGTCTTGCTCAAGGGCTCCTCAGCTGGCAGATACTGCACCAGTCACTCTGCAGTCAGCAGTGGATAGCTAAAGCTGCAGTGACAGAGGAGTCAGACCTCCAACCTTTTACTTACGAGCCAGCAAGACAAGACTAATGAATCTGGATGGAGCTTGTATCATGGAGGAAAAATCGTAAAGAATGAAGAAGAGTTTTTGTCCTGGTTGAGACGGCCATGAAAGGAGCCCAGACGTCCTCCTTCCCAGCCATGTCCTCCAGCTCCTCCTGGGGGATATTAAGGTGTTTCCAGGCCAGATGGGATATGTAATCCCTCCAATGTGTTCTGGTTATACCCTGGGGGTCTCCTCCCAGTTGAATATGCCCTTAACACCTCCACAGGGAGGCTTCTTGAGCGGAAGCCGCTCCTGTTCTGTGTCAAACAAATTTACTGGCTTGATAGCAGCAGATTTCCATTTCTGTCATCTGTATCCACTCAGATATGTGAGATCTCTGTTGTGGTATCAAACTGGAAGAATGCATGTGGTCCAAAACAATATCTTCTTCCAATAATTCCTTTCAGTTCAGATACATTGAACTGGTATCTTTCTTTCCTTCACTTGGTGCAGCTCCCAGCTTGAAGATAGGATAGGAAATTGTCGAGGCAATTTAATGATCTTTTTTAAACTCTGCACACCTAAGAGACGCCCCTAAACACATAGACACAGATTGCTTTTTGTCTACCTGACAAAACAGCCAAACAAGATAGGTGTGCACAAGATAGCTATCACGAAACAAAAAGGAAATTGTGTTTTATTTCGGGCAGCATCTTCGCATTGTTCCACCAATAGAGACCCAGATGCCTGCAGGCCACAGGGCTGCATTACTGAGGATCACAGTCTCAGAGATAAGTATGTTAGATACGCCTGCAAGTGTGTGCTGCATGTGTGTCACAGCTGTACTTAAACATGGGGTGACTGTAGGAACATCACAAGTTGAAAGAATGAGAACACACACACACATACACACACACGCAGAGATTCCTGCTCCTCCATTGTGTTGTTTCCTGGTGGCAAAAGCAGCATGACGGTGTTTGGGTATCGACCCGGGAGAGATGTGTAATCCACTCTACGGCTGTGTGTTTAGTCGGTCCAAGAGTGTGTTGTGTTTTCCTGTGTGTGTTGTTGTTGCTTCCAGAGCGAGTGTGCCATGTAGAGTAATTATTCAGACAATAAAGCCTGCCTCTTTTGTCTTTCTCACTCAACAGAAGATGTTGTGTGCCGCTTCCCAGTGCGTGCACACGTGCAAGTCTTTTTCCATTTTGACGCCGAAACTCGAGCTCTAATGACAGGCGCCTCGAAAATGAGTATTGATACTGCGATACCTCTGTCTTTTTGTAAAGTATTGATTTTCAGAGGAGGAGGATCAATGCTGAATATAAACAATGTAGTCGGCCTCCTCTGTGTTTTTGCACAAACGATCCAGCATTTTCTTCTTCCATTTACTGATACGGCGCCATGGCATTATTGCCACTTACTGCCATCAAAGAGATTAGCCGTCGCAGTGCATTTTACGCCTTCCCCTTCCCCGCTTAACCTACGCGACGCTCACTCAATAACTTCTGCAGGAATATGGACTTTTGAGGATAAATGCGCCAGAGTGTGAGTGCTGTGTACTTGGACGTGTTAACACAGCTCCTTATTGCCAAAGTCACACACACTGTAATTAAATGTATTACTCATAAGCAGATTTTTGCAGCCAACTGTGCTCTTAGCAGCAGATGTTTTGATATGTCACGGCAGGAAATGCGCAGGTGTAGCTAACTGCATAAATTACCTACATGTGCCAGTTTCCCAGTCATCATGAAAGACTGCATTAAAAAGGCCTGTTTGTGCTGCAACATGAATATTGGTGAACCTGCACCACTCTGTGAAAATGCAGCCAAAGGTTCTGTTTATGAAACGAAGTGGAATCAGTGTTGGTCATACTTTCATTTGCTGCAAGGTGTAGTTTGTCAGCAGGATTACAAAACCACTTCTGGCCTGATTTTCATTAAACTTGGTGGAAGGTTTGGTGATGGGTCAAAGAAAAACCAATAGAGTTTTGGAGCAGATCCAAATCATGAGCAGATACACAAAAGCTTTTTCACTTTTGGTAACATTGTGAGATTTGTGTTACAATCATGGAATAAATAAGTTTTGAGATTCATGGCTTACCTGATACTTTACCTTTACACTTTGTCAGATCTTTATTTTAAATTCCACATTATAACTGAAGCATTTGAGTGCACCATCAGCCTTGACAGAGGCCTGAGCCGTTGTAGTTGCAAATATTAAATAAATACTTAAAGAATCATCACAAGCATTGTTACAAAGCTCCCAATCTCCTGCACAAAATGATGTATTTCTTCTCATGCTCTGAGCCATGAAAATTAACTTCAGCTACCCCTTCATTCACCAAACTCCCCAGATTTATTCCAGAATGTTTCCTGAAGGTTTTACACAGAGGTTTGTCTAAATGTTATTTATACCCTGGTTTATAGAACATACAACATACTCATTAAGAAATGCAAATGTGTTGGAAGGAGTGTTTCTCAAGGGAAGAGGTTCTTATTTAATCAAACCACTGATTTTATTGTTAATGTGACCCACTAGAAGTTCCTTTTCATTTTACTATGTTTGACATATTTCTAGGCATCACCTTTGTACAGGAAGCTACAAAAATATAGCACAAAATGATATATATGGTGAGGCCAAATGCCAAGGGGACAAAATGAGACTAAATGAGACTCCAGTGAGGAGGGGCCTGTTTGACTGTTGTGTTGTACAAAAGTGACAATCCCTGCATAATATGCCTTTAACTTTGATTGCACCAATTTAAAGTAAAAAATATGTATTTGTAAGCAAGTTCAGGTGTGCCAGCATGTGAAAGTTGCCACAGATGCGAGACACCACAATCTTGATACACTGCGAGAGCTTTCCCTGGTGCAATAGGCTTAAAAAGTATTGTGTGAAGTCGTTTGGCAAAGGCTTGGCTGTAACAGACGCTCATTTATATATAAAAAGTCCCGGCTTTAAGTTCTTAAAGAGAAAAAAGAGTCTTTGAAAGTTCCAGGTTGCTGCAAAGTCCTCCCACTTAATGCCTCCAGTGAATGCAGCCTGACGCTTAGCGAATCTGACATATTTGTGAGGAAGAAGTGCAGCTTTGTCTGATAATGGAAAGTCTGTCTGCCTTTGACCTGGTTCTGGAGGTGAGAGAATGAAGATGGAGACGGAGAGAAGGCCCAGCAGACGGAGCGAGGAACCTGCAGGAGAAAGGTCTTGGCGAGATAGGAGTGGAGAGAGAAATGAATCTTGGAAACAGAGAGGGTTTCCGTTACAAACAGATTTGGTGCTATTTGGAGATTACTGTTTTATGGAGTTCTTTCTCTGCTGTGGAAAGTGAAGAAAGTGAGCAGGGACAATGAAGTAAGGAGGAAAGTAATTCCTGTGCAACTGGGATGAACTGCCTACAGGCAACCTGACCTGGCTTGCGAGATCCTGACACACACATATTTATCCCACGGTGCACTCATAAAGCACAGACACAGTACACACACATCGTCTGGCGTTTCTCTCCTCCTCTCTCTACGTTTATTTCCCCATCCACCTGTCTCTCTTCCTGCCTCCCGATCTCTGTATCAGTGCCATCTGTGTCTCTTTCATCAGACGGGTAAGGATGTAGCGGGGCATCAGGAGTCGATAACACTAACCTTTATCTCCTCCGTCCACAGTGTTCATAATGACAGCCTCTTCTTCCTCCTCAACTCCTCACCCTCTCCCTTCTCTCCTTCTCCTGCCCCAGGCTTCCCTCTGCCTAAGCCCAATTAGCCTGTTGCTACTCTCTCTCTCTCTCTCTCTCTCTCTCTCTCTCTCTCTCTTTCTCTCTCTCTCTGTATGTGTGTGTGTGTAACAAGCATGAAATAAGATTTGGCCATCCAGCCGATCAGCTCCAGTTGCCTCCTTCAAACAGGAGAAAGGGGACAGAGATACACAAACCTTCCACACAAAGGGAGGAATGGATGGAAGCTGAAATGTGTGTCTGATTGGTTTTAACAGTTAAAAGGCAATATTACATAAAACAGTAATTCACACAAAACAGTAATTGGTACACAATTTCCAAATATGTGCACCAGGAAGTTTTCTCTGTCATTACTCTCTGTCTCTGCCTGCTCGCACACAAAAAAGTTTTCTAAAATGCATTATTTCTAGTATGAATAAAACTAAATTCTCATCATTAGTCAGGTTTAAATTCTTGTTATGTTTTATGAATTAAAAGACTTAATCCCTGTAATATTTCATATTAAACAACACTATATCAATTTTGTTTTTCATGTTAAAGAGTAAATTCCTGTTATAATATATAAAATAATGGAGTGAATTTAAGATTTTTCAATCAAACTAATATAAATTCTTGTACTTTTTTTTTCTGATTCAAATTCTTGTTACCTTTCTTTTTAAAGAAGATTACATTCATTGTTCATGTTATTTTTTTATATTAATGAAAGAACAAATTACTTTTACTACCAGTCGAACATAAATATCACTGGATTTTTTTTACCACATAAGTTTTGACTTGTGCAGCCTGAGCTGAAATCCCTTTGCAGCCGGACATGTTCAGGGGCGGCTATTACACAATTCCCCAATCCTGCATACGTCCCGGGCTGACATGGCTGCAGCTGACTTGCAGAATTTTCGATTGAGTGTTGCAGCAAAGTAGTTGTTTTGATGCAAATCCTGTGACAGCTAATACATATATTTATTTCTCAGCCCCGCAACCACAGTGCAGGGAGTCGGGCTTGAGCAGTGAAAGTGAAGGCATCGCAGTGCAATAAAGTATACAACATCTCACATTAATGCTCTGCGGCGCCTGCAACCTACATATACTTTGCGTGGCAGCGCTGGGAGCATGCTCGCTGTTGGCCAAGTCAGAGATGGAGTTTGTTATATCGCCATTACCCTCGACACACTCACACACAGATACACAAACAGAAACACACACAGACTGCTGGAGGGTCATCAGCCTTCTCTCAGCTGCAGTGGCCAAATGATGGAAGGAGAAATGGAGTGAAGGATGTAGAAAAAGAGAGAGTGCAGGGAAATAGAAGGAAGCGATGTGCTCCACTGCATTCAATATGACTCTTAACACTAACCTGCTCCATTCAAGTGGATGTAACTCTCGTACCCTTGATGATTTTATCACACGCCACCTCTTTTCCTTCCTCTGCAAAGCCGATACAGTTTTGTAGAATCTATTCACGACATTTGTATAAGAATTCATGACACTATTGGGTCTTTAATGACTCCATGTGGATGGGCACCTGTAAGGCCGTAAAGGTGAGCACTTGTGAGATATCGGACTTTAAAGTTGTTGTAAATGTTCTGTGAACTCTGGAAGAACAGACTTCCTTTTCTTGACTTTTAGGTTGGAAAGGTTTCTTTTTCATATAATTGCTCCTGGCATTTGAAGTTGATCTTTACCTGTTGACACTCCTGCAGACTCTGTAGTTTCCTCTCCTCTCCACACCGCCTTGGCTGTCAGGATTTCATCTCACAGCAGGGATAATTAATGTACGTTGTGAAAGCTGGAAAAACCAGGATATTTCAGATAAATGCTCAAACTGTAAATTCTCCTGATGATCACCATGGAAGCCTAACGTTTCCTTTAATCTCAGGGTAATTACTTGTATTAGAATCATTTCAAGTAGAAGATTTATTATATTAGACAAACTATATTAATTGTGGTGTTTAATAGCCAAAAAGTAAATATTATATGTAAAGAAGCCTAATGACACGTATTATTTAGTAATAAACCAGTACCCACCATGCATGCAGTAAGTATATTTACACTCATTTTCACTCAAACACAGATTGATCCGCAAGCAAAGAGCTCTATTAGTCGTCAATACAATCAATTCAATTGGCTTTTTCTCTGATTACAAACAGGACAGCAAGCACCAACCGTGTAGTCACTTTTTGTGCATATTCGTGTGTGTGTTGTGTGCAGTGGATTTTGCTTGCACCAGAGTCAATTGACAAAAACTGTGATTTAACCTAACAGACCACAAAAGCTTATGGTCTACTGCTGCCTCGATTGGATAGTTGGTGTTTTTGTGCAACTTTGGTCAATCTGAACTTACCCTTCAAGTAACACAAGAACACAAACAAACTTAAGCATCAAGGCAGAAGAAGTCAGGCGCTCCTTACTCTTCAAGGTAAAAGCAGTCGTTTTGTCAATGGAGTCTGGGGGCTTCAATGCTCGCATTGCTAAAGGCTTCAGTTCTCAGCCTTCATTGACTATGGATCAGAACTTTATACAATCCCACTATACTTTCATCTGTTACTAGCACCAGACACCCTTGAAAAAAACAGGTATTTTCACCTAAAGAACACTTGAGTTGCTGATCCACTGATAGCCAGATGGGTTAGTTTGTTAGTGTTTTTGTGCAACTTTAAAGAATCTGAAGTTAACCTGTAAGTTACACAACGACAAACAAACTAACATATCATGCAGAAGTACTTTGGAAACTCCATGTGCTGCAGGGTAGAATTAGTCTGGTAACAAGAGCATAAATAAAGGCTTCAAGTTTCCCCATCCATTTACTATATATATATATATATATATATATATATATATATATGTACTTCATACAATACCATAATAATGAATCTGAGCCATCCTTTTAGCTGTAATTTATGCACCTGCCTTTGTCTTTACCTGTCTGCAGTCTTTTAGTCGTCTATTTTCAGTTGTATTTCAAGTTTGTATCTGTATTTTGTTCTGTGTGAGGCACCGAGGTTATTTTAGCTCCAGACCAAGACGTGGAGCCATGGAAAGGCCCTCCTAATTAGTACCGGTAAATCCAGGCTGATTATTCCAAAGGGACAGAGCCTTTCCTGCTCCCCTCTTTGCTGACCTCCCACAGAAAGTCAAACATTCAGTCATGAGATGGCTAAAACGAGCGGAGCGAGAGGAGAAAGTCCACCGCACAGACAGAATTAGTAACGTACATGTCTGCTGCAGTCTGCGAGCGAGCGCTCCCTTTTCCACCTTGAAGATGTTTACATTGTCTCTTCAGAGGAAGTCAGAACTGAAACAAAAGGCGAAGAGGGTGAGGGTAGGGTGAAGGAGAAAGGGGTGGGGGGGGTGGGGTGTTGGGGAGGAGGAGAGGAGGAGGAGGAGGAGGAGGAACTCAGTAGTGAAAGAGTTTAAGTGGAATG
>JAOWBC010000458.1:16745977-16758758 GCA_028566105.1 Hypoplectrus providencianus
ACACACACACACACACACACAGTGTCCAGCCAGGTTGATTCTCAGTATCCCTCCATAATTATGTTGAGCTGTTGCCCAAATACTTATCGATTGCCACTGAGCTTCTAGTGAACCTGACAACGCACACACACAGTCAGTCCTGTGCGCAGACTTCACTGCAGTGGAGGGGAAGGGCGGGAAAGACTGGGATATGGTGAAAAAAACAAAATGGAAAGTGAGAGAAGACTGCGGGAGGGAAGCATGAGAAGGGAGAGATGGGGAAGTCAATGTCAAAAAGGTGGATGTAAAAGGAAGGTAGAGAAAGGCAAGAGGAGGGACACATTGATGAGGTTGTGAGCAAAGACAGGAACACAGACAAGTGAAGTTAACTGAAGACAATTGCCAGTTGTTCCTGTGGCCTTTATTTATAAATGGATCGTCTTTATAAATAGATATTTGCAAATCAATGCAGAATATGTAGGTAAATGTGGAATATTTTGGTTTCAGTATATGTCTAATTTGTTTTCTGACTGAACTTATCTGGCTGTTGACATTGTCTCTCAACTCAGTTTTCAAGTCTCAAGTTTCCAGTCAGATAGTGAAGAACAACCAGCTCACAGATGAGGTCTTCTTCAGTTAGCCATCCATTATCTGGATATCTGCCCCGTCGTCAGACCAGGAGCCTATTCGTTCTCAGATGCACAAATGGGTGATGGGTGCTGCATGCCTAGAATGATTTAAGCACTAAAACCAATAAAACCATTTGGTTAGTTTTAGGAAAAGACCATGGTTTACCTTATCAGTAGATGCCTTATGCTACTTCACCTCTGTAGGTAAGTACAGTGTAAAGTTTCAAATATGGCATACAATGGGCCAGTTACATTTTTAAATTGTAATTGTTTAGACAACTCAACATTGGCTTTAAGTTTTAAAATAGGACATAAACACCAATCTTTTGGGTGGGTAAATTTTTTGTTAGATCACACAATTCTCACCTGCCACCACTTTCTTAGTCTATATACAACCTCCCTTTTACGTCCTATCATAATAACTACAGCCAGTAGAAGGAGCTCCCTAACAATAAACATAAATTTGATAAGCTTCTTGTACAAATGATCTATTGTGTCATTTTGTAGGGGTGGGCAGTCTTCTGTAATCGTATAATAAAAGCAGCCCTGCATGAGATTCCGCACAACAAACCATGACTGAAATGGCCTCTTATAATTCTGCTGTGATCCAACCCCCCCTGTAGGAAATAAATAGCATTTGGCATTGCATTAAAAGCACAATGCTTTATTGTGCAATTTCCCAGAATGGGGTCCTGTATGTATTCACCTTATTGTTTTAATGTTATTAAAAGTTCGAGGCTAGGCCGCCTGAACCGATTACACAGAGAAAAACAGAGGGAGGGGTGATGCAGAGGTGAATCGGGGGTAACGCACTGCAAATTTTGGAGTGAGATGAAGACATTTTTAGGAGCAAAATGACTCCCTAACTCCCAACCGCCACCCTGTCTCATGCACATTCCCACAGTCATAGCTGTACCGATGCAAAGCTGCTTAATGGCAGAGTGATGAGGGTGAATTGGCTTACGGAGTGGAGGGAGGGAGAGTAGACATAATGGTGTCAATCTGGCTGCTACACACACACACACACACACACACACACACACACCGATACATACAGACCAAGGTCTTCTGTTACTCTTTCCTACCTCCCTTGCTTGAAGCACAAATACACTTTGTTGAATGGATGAACATGACAGCTACAAGGCGTCTGGTGTTATGATGCTTCATGGGTAAAATAGCAAAAAAACTAAAACTTATAATAATCACTCTTCTCTGTTTTCTACTATACCATATAAAAAAGAAAGATTCCTGACTGCCTCAGCAAGCCTGGACTCCCCTATGGGTGGTTTGTGCTGTGTGTGTGTGTGTGTGTGTGTGTGTGTTTGCAGCTGGTTGTACCAGTGGGGCTGTTCTACAGTCATCGGTCTATCCCTTATCGATTCTTGGCAGGCAGCTCTGGGCATCGGCAACTCTTCTGTCACGCTCTGCTCTCTCACTTTCTCTCGCTCTCCCTGCCACAGTGTTTTGGATATCACTTGTTTTGTTGGGGTATGTGGGCTGCTCCAGAAATTGGACCCAGTGCTGCCTCAGCAGTTCCTTGGCCAGAAGCACTTGCTACTTTGGGGGAAAAAGAAACGAGGGAGTGACAGAGAATGAATAAGTGTGGAGTAGAGAGAGAGAGAGAGTGACAGAGGAGACCTTTGTGGCCGTGTGAATTATGTCAGGTTTCTCCCAGAAGCAAAGGCAGGGGGATCGTAATGTTGTTAGAACGCTGCAAAAAGCTCTTGGTTGGAAGGTCAAGGTAGCATACAAAGTGTGTTAGATGGACACCGAAGACGGCTGTTTGCTTCCTCTTTCCCTCTGAGAGTCAGTGTTAGTTTATTTAAGCCATGACTGTGATCTTTTTCTCTGATCTTGACCAGGTATGCCTAAATCTGACATTATTTTGGGAAGCTTGGAAATATTCTGATACTATATTTACTAGTATTAAGTAAAACCAGTATTAAAAGTAAAATTCTCAAAGCAGAAAAATGTAAATGGTCACTATAAGTCATTCACTAATATTGATGTAAAAGTAGGGTTATAATGTGGTAGTTAGTTGAGGTGGAGCCAGTTTTGAATGATAAACCATTGGTAATTGATATAATGGATTAATCTGCTGATTATTTTTTTTCATTCGTTGATTGATTGTTAAACTAAATAATGTCAAATGCTTTCATATTACCAAGTGCCCAAAGTTCACAATATCTGTATTTTCCAACCAATGGAAATGGTTGCCAATAATTTTTCTGTCAACTGAATAATTGATCAATTAATTATTTATTTTACCTAGGTAGTTTAATTATTTAATCAAACATAATATTTTATTTGTGCTTTGTATATTTTCATACAAGTGTGCAACCCTTAGTTTGTAAAGTAACTAAAAGTGTAAGTTAAATATAGTGGTTTTCAATAGTACAATAAAAACCCTCTGATGTGTTGTAGAGTAGAATAGAAAATGCAGTGAAAAGGGAATTTATACTTATATACAAGCCTGGAGTAAATGCTCTTACTTTGCCCCAATGGTAATGGTCCACCAGTAAAGAAAAAAGAAAAGGCAATGGTAACCAATGACCATCAACTTGTTGTTAAGTTCGAAGGACAGAAAATGAGAGAAAAGTGTGTGGTAGTGACAGAGGTGAGGAGATAGATTGGGAGGGAGGCGGGCGGGAGGCAAAAGAGGCGGTTAGCAAAGGTAAAGAGAGGGCGTGAGGGAGAGTGCGGCTTAGTAAAAGCTGTTCTCATCCTTTGAATGGAGGGTGTGATGGAAGGTGATACTCTAATAGGATACAGGACGGACAGATAAAGAGATCAGCTCTCTCTCCCTGGGAGCATTCCAGTCGGCCATCAGGTCCCCGTGCAGGGCTCGTCAAATAAAACCTCTGCTTTATTCAGAGCCCTTCCCATCAGCAGGGACCGCTCTGGTTCCCTGCCAAGCCACCTAGAGCACCTGACAGAAGGATAGAGAGAGCATGACCAGGCTGGAATACACTGAAGGTACAAACACAAAGGCACTGGACATCAATCTGCGGCTCTCGTGTACATGTCAGTCTAAATAATAGAAGAGGGTATCATCAGCAACAGAAGAAATAAACTTGGAGAACTCTGAAAAGTGTGGGTGAACTCTTTCTAAAATGTAATGTTCTGCAGCATAGAGCTTTGGCTTCCAGCTCACAATGATCCTTTGCCCTCTCAGTAATTAAAAAATATCTTAAACATGCCTCCCCTTAAGCTTGTTTATCTTTTTAATTGAGATTTGTTCTCAAAATTACCACAAATTAGACTTAAGGTATAGAGAAAGTCTAGTGGGAAGAAAAGACCCCAAATGAAGCACTTAAATGCAGTTAGACTTTTCTTGGAGTCTGGACCAAGCTATCTTTAAATAGTACTATAAATTAGATGGAATATTCAGCTCAGTGGTAACAGATAACCATAAAAACAATACATACCGACCCCATACAAGCCGCTCAATAGTAAAAGGTAAACCTCTGGCCACCTTTTTTTTTCATTCATCCATGCATTTATTAAAACTCCGGCTTCAAAAACGTTTCTAACCAAGGGAGGTCCTCAACACGTCTACAGCATTTAACTTCAAAAATGAAGACAGAATGTTTCATGTCTATAAGGAAAAAAGAAGGATGAAAAGAGCCTGAGATTGTTCTGCACCATTAGCTTTGGCAACAACAACATAAAAGCAGTACAGGGTAGATGAAATGAGCAGACAGCTGGGTGAAAAGACAGATAAATAGTTAGTATTAATCAGTCACCGGTAGACAGGTGCATGCTGCAGAACAAAAAGGAAGTGAAAACTAACCACGTAAGGAAAAGTTGGGGCGAGACAAAGTGAGACAAACTCAAAGGAGTGGGGAAAAAATAGTATGATGAAAAAATGGATTCATTGTTGAAAGCAAGAGTGAGGAAAAGGGAGGGAGAACCAGAGAGGGTGGGAGGAGTGCGCTGCTAAGTAATGTATCCTGCCAGTTTTCATTGTGTCTACAACTGAAACTGCTCCACAGAAGCAAGGAGGCTGTAATAGGATAAAGACTGTACTGCAGAGGGAGAGCAAGAAAGAGGGGAGGGGAAGGGGTCAGTGTGGGAGGGAAGAAGAGAGGGAGAAAAGACAAAAAGGGGCAAAATGAGGGACAGACACACATGAACACAAACAGTCAGGAATCAAGTACTGGTTGTTAACCAGGATTTAACACTCCATTGATCACTGATGTGGGGTTCGCGACTTTAGGAGCTTGTTTTTACTCAGGAATGGTTTGGTGTTGCTCTCTCCACTCCTGTTTTCTGGTGCACCGTCCACTTGCATTTACAATGAAGGGACTCTCCTGGGTGTTTTTGGAGAGAAGCTGCTTTAGGATTTTTACTGCATTGTAAAGCAGGATGGACAGCCCAGGTTTTTCTAAAGGTGCAGTGTGTAACACCTGGCTACATGTTGCAAACGAATAGGGGTACGCTCATTGTTTGAAGTCTTATTTGCAACATGAGATGTGAGATTGGAGTTGGAGCTAAGAGATGACTTCTACAAACAGAGTTTTTCACAGGTAGCCATTATTCTTAGTGAAGTTAATAAAAGCCTAAATCGCCATCAAACGAGAGCTCATTGGTTTCATGATTACATTCTAAAAAATAGGTTCTGCCTCTATTGCTCACAATAAAGTCAGGTTAACTGCAGTCAGCCACAGCCCGCTCAAAGTGATTAGTTGTTCCTACTACTTGGCCTGGTCCACTTTCAGCACCAAACATAATCTTTTTTACTCACCAAGTGCGGTCTCCAGTGGTGGAAAGCAACACCAGTGGTTACTGTGCTATTTCTATCACTTCTTGTTTTACATCACATCTTGAACAGTCTTTTGGGTGATACAACTCTGTACAAACATCAGTTGTATAGTAATTGGAAAGTTCCTGGTTGGATCCCCCCCACTCCTCCTGATGAGCAGCCTGCTATCAGTGTGTGTGTGAATAGGTAATTGCTGACCTGTCTTGTAAAGCTCCTTGAGTGGCTGGACAGGACTAGAAAAGTGCTTTATAAATGCAGTCAATTTACTGTCCATTTAGTGTTTACTGTGTTTAGGCTTTACCTTTGATATGATTGCCTGGGCCCTAAGGCTCTAGTTCAAATAAATTCTGGCCATATCCTACACATTACACCTTTTAAGGGGAGTGACATCCTTTCAGTTGGAAATAGAGATGGACTGAGTCCACTGTTTGGAAATGGTGAAGGTCTTGTGTTTTTCAAATGGACAGGGAGGTCACAGATGGTGTCCACTGTGTTGTCACCACCGAACATAACACATCTAATCAGACACATTGTAAACACGTAACCACTCAGCTGCATGAAACAGCAGCTCTCACACAACAGAAAGCTTTGCACAGACCTCACTGAAGGCTGCAACCTCAATTTTCAGAACACGGCCGGACTGCACGTCTCATTGCGGTTTCTCCTAATTCCCAGTGCTACCTGCCTAACCCATGTGTGTATCAGTGTGTGAAGCTCCTCCAGAATACATCACTAACTCGCAGTACGTGTCCATCTGAGCGGCTAGATTAGTTATACACGGAGGTTAACTTCTCTTCCTCTGGGGCACTTCAGAGGTTTCTAGAACTGTCAGTCTGTCACTGCAGGATGAAATACCAACCTTTCAACTGCTCAATACTGTCCGTCATCCTGCCAGCCTGAAATTCCCTTCAACATCTCTATTTTTGGGATCGCTGGCTGACACTGAGACAATCATATTCTGAGTTTTACATATGTGAATCCAGCAAAAGGTGTCCAGGTGTGTTTGAGATGGACTGTCTTCCACTTAATTTTATGGAGCGCAACATCATCACAGACAGGTTTTTGATCATTACATATTCTGCAGACAGACTCTCTTAAAGTAATGAACGACCTCCTTGTTAAAACGATGACAAAGCTCAGTTATAATCCTGTTACCTATGCTGTTAACAGAGTTGATCATGCAGTTTTAATTGAATGCCCTAAGCACTGTGTGGGTACCTCTGACTCAGAACTCAGCTGGCTCAGTTTATCTTCATAGGGAATCTATCTTCAGCAGTCAGCGCGGAGGGGCTCCATAGGGCTCCAGTCTGGGGCTCATCTTTTTCTGGCTCTTTTTCTGACAGATTTTGAAAAGGTTGTCGCCCGTGAGCACATAAAGAGTGATTGTTGACAGCAATTTAAATAGGAAGAAGAAGAAAATAGCTGCTAGATTGATATCTGGAACCGCAAAACAACAACAAAAAGAAGTCATTTCCACAGTGGTACCCATGTCCTGTGTGAAGTGACTTATTATATTGTTGTGCAGCCTTCTCTAGCATGTGAGCCTCCTTCCTCATTGCATGCAGAGACATGATTGCATGTGTAGCGTGTTCAGCCTCCAGACATTAAGGGAGGATTAGATGCTGTGCACACACATCCACAGAAACACGGGGATCTGTGTGCAGTAATGCTAAAAATGAAGAATTAGCCTTTAGTTTTATAATTGGCTCCAGTGTGCACAATATAATCAGTGTGTATGTGTGTGTGACTGTGTCTGTGCAGTACTGTTTGCGCCCTATAATGACAATGTCCCTCAAGGAAAATGCCAGGAGTCTGTTTTTTTTTTTTTTTTCTTTCCATTTCACCTGCCTTTTACCTCTGCTTTTCTCACACACACAAATGTGTACACACAAGTGTTTCAGGTGTACACTTCATGTTGCTGCTAGTGATAATGATGACAATAACCTTCTAAGTCTTCCTCCGTGGTAATATGGCGATTATAATATTGGAAAGAATGTCCCCACACGTGCTGTAGAGCTGTGGCTCAAGATGGTGCAGGGAACAATGGAAACCTTCACAACTAACACAGATAACCCTGCTATCTATCAGTCTAGATATATTGGGTTTTACTGGAATTATCGGTGTCTGCTCTCTATTGAACATAATAGAACTCTATTGGGTCATAATTTCTGGACAAATACATGGGAAAGTATTTTTATGGTGGTCTGGACAAGATAAGTGAAATGCCACCTGATTTTATTATATTAACGAGACGGCAAAGATATACAAACAATAACCCCCTAAACTCACACCGTAAAATATATATATTATATATATGTAAAAATATATATATTGTTGATTATGGGCAATTAATTGTCTATTTAAGTAATTTGTTTCCTTCTGTTTTCTTTTTTTTTTGGAATGAAATCTGGATGAAGAACCTTGCCACAAAATATATCACCCTTTAAACTAAACCAGTATCCTGTCAGATTTTAAATATACAGTTGTATTAGCATGCTTATAGTATAAAAATGATTAAGAAAATTGAAAATCAAACAAATACAACTAGCCTCACTTATTACTATTTGTGTGTGTGTGTGTAGAAAAAGGCAGTTTCTCATTGATACGCTTCTTCACTATTTGCTACCTTTAAGGTATTGACCAACATAACCCAGTATACCAGTCCCTTTCTATACCCAGACCCAGAAAAAACGATCTATTTTTATGGTTTTGCTCAAGGCCAATCACCCCAAGCGATCTTTAATATAACGCGACGTGTGATTAGCTCACTGCTGCGGCAGCTACAACCAGTACAGCCTTTGGTGTGGTGGTGGGGCGTTTTATGTTTTCATTTATATATGAGAAATCAAGATAGGAAGCGGTTCACAGGTGATGACGTATTCATAATTAAAGAACACGTATGAAGTCTTATTATAGGTTCCATGCGAGGTGCAGAGATACAGATAAGAGAGGAGCTGTAGGATGAAAGTAATGGATGTTAAAGGGTAGCAAGGGCCAACTATACTTCTTTTTAAGAAGAACATTATGCGAACAGGCAGGACGAGGGAGGCATGAAAGAGGGGAAATGAAAGTAAAGTAAAAAGGGGAGAAGAAATGAGAGAGAAATATTTTCCCCTTTGGCTGATTTTGCTGTAAATAAGTGAGTCATAATGTCTTTGATTTGCAAATTAGGGCGACTGTTTTTCTCACCACCGTACCCCCATGCATCTCTCTTCCCTTCTGTCTTTCTCCCTGCTCTCACACTCCCTTCTTCAATCTCCCCTTCCTGTTTTTTCCCAGACGCAAAAATGCAAGAATGCATGTGTGTGCATGTTCATTAATATCGCTGCAGTCCACTGGGGTGCGATGAGAGGAGAAAAGCTCCCTAAACAAATCACAGTCTTATCTCTTATCTGGCCCAGCCAATCACAAGCTGATCTTATCACTGACATCAACAAAATGCTCAGAGAGAGGGAGAGATGGAGGGTGTAGAAGGAGTGAGAGATGAATAGAGGAAGAGATATACCGAGGTAGAGAGCAGGCTAAAAAAAATGAAGAAGAAGCAGGGACGATGAAGAAAAAGAAAAAAGCAAAGATAAAAGAGAGAGACAATGGAAGGAGGATCAGAGAGAAGAGGAATGAGAAAGAGGGTTTTGCAGGACTAAAATAGACCAAGTCAAATGAGAAAACTAACAAACCGTATCGAGCACTACCAGAAGTGTGTGTGTGTGAGTGTGTGTTAGTGTGGTTCAGTGCTGCCATTATTAGGTGATGTAAAGAGCTAATGCGGTGTTAAATAAAAGCAGCACTTGCTTCATTATTCATGGTGTCTGGGGTCACAGGCCCGCGATTTTGTGTGTATGTGTGTGTGTGTGTCTGCGCACGTGTGTGTGTCCATGCATGTACTGTATGGATGATGTGTGTGTGTGAGAGAGTGTGTCTTCCAAATTCTTGGCCACAACTCAGTCTCTCTTAAAAGAGGATTTGAAACTTTGGGAGCTACAAAGTGGGTCAGCAACTTTGTCTCAGCGTCTCTCCTCGCCTCTCCTAATTCATCCCAGCGCAATTTCCTTACTTTGACTTTCAGTGCAAATTATAGTTGCACCTATAACAGTCAGAACGCTGTGTCAAGATGTTTCAACACAGTCACAAGAAAAACATTTCTGGTAGAAACACCAATAATTGTACTTGAGCTCCATTTTGAAAATATTAGAGACTGCCTTTAGAAAGCCATGCTGCTAACACTGTGCTGTACCAAAGTGTTGGTGACCCAGTTGAGTCTTCCTCTCTCTGTTGTGTGATCGGTGATCCACAGATGCTCCTCTCCACTCACGACTCAAGTCACATAGTATTACTGTCCTTTCGTCCTCATACGAGAGACCTCAGCAAGGCCGCGCGAGGACGACCCTGATCCTCCGAGATGTTTGTCAGCCTCTAACCAGCGTCACGGATGACTCATATTTGTTTTCCGTCACACTCGGCTGTTAACTACATGACCGCTTGCACTTTGAGGATGTTCCCTACAATTAAGTGAGTGGTTGTCGGGGGGTTGTTGTTTTTCGTTTTATATTTTATTTACCCAGGAAAGATTGTGCTACGTGCTTATTTTGAACACTTATTCATACCAAACCACACACTGTGTCCTTCTAATGGCTATAGAACAGCATCTCTAGACAAATTGGTGGTTAAACATGCTTTGAGTTTCCCGAACAAACTACATTTCATTTGTATGCAATAATGATAGTGTCAAGTGAAAAATGTCCTTTTGAAAGTATACAAACAACAGCAAGTACAAACCAGGAACAAAGAAAAGCCTCTAATTACCAAAACACAGCAAGCGGACCATATCAGTCTAGTAATTGATTGAACTCGTTGCAACATCTGTCATCACCTCGTCTTTTAAAAAGTTTCATCAGAACATGAAATAAGGGCTACAGCTGATAAAAAGCTGACCACCTATTGGATTGTGTGCCCTGGCATGCATTAGAAGTAAGGATGCTTTGATGATGTGAACCATCACTGGAAGCACAAGCCTGCTTTACTTTCTGTTTAACTCTACATTGGAGCGTAATTTATGAAAAAAAATGTAATTAAAAATACATAATTTGACTGGAATCTAACAATTGAGACACCCATCATAAAAAAACATTGACCAAATTAGTCAATAAAGTGACAATAAGGGTCATTTTATCTTTATGTATACATTCAGACTTTCAACCAGTGTAGTTGCCCCCTGCTGGAAGCTATAAATAGTGCATGTTCAAATCACTTCTGCATTGGCTTTACTTTAAAGACTTGCGTGGCTCGGAAATGACTGATTTCAAAAGCCTGATCACAGTGCTCACTCTCACCCACTGCTTCTTATGCTGATTCAACGTGCTGAATCAGCATATGAGGCGCTGATAAGGGCTGACTGATGCTGCAAAACAAGGGATGACACAACCAACGCAGTCAAACAGTGGCCAATGACAATGGTACTATTTTCTCAACATCTGAACAACTATATCTATCTATCTATCTGACAACATATCCTCTCCTCTTCTTCTGCCTCTTCTCTGGTTTCATCCAATCCGGCGCACCTTTTCTGCCATTCAATCTTTTCCACTCCACTTTTTTTTCTCCATCTCTATCTCTTCATTGCTCTTTTGCCCAGAAATGTAAGTGACCCATCTGTGATAGCAAAAGGTACATTAGGCATTAGGGAGTTCCCCTCCGGCCCAGTGTGTGTGTGTGTGTGTGGGTAAAACTATGTGCGTCTGTGTGTGTTGTTAACAGATATCGCCTGATGGACTCCTCCCAGGGGTGCTGTCCGTCTGCTTGGCCAATGAAATGCAGCCAATTACTCTGCAGGCCTCGCTGGCAGCCAATCAAATGGAAATGGGAAAGCTTAGAGATGACGATGGGGTTTGGGGCATAGCACTTATATTGCACTTTGTTAATGTACAGGAAAGTCAACGTGGGCATGAGTGCATGTATTCATTCACTGTATGAGTGCACTGCTCTATTTCAATCCTTCTCTCTCCTCTCTCCTGCTTCCTTGTTGTTGTAATATTAATGATGAATGTGCGAGTGTGAATGTGAGCAGATTTGAATAGAGTGCTGCAGTGAGTGCAGCAGGGAGAGATCCCCATTTTTGTAACTCTCCTTCTCTTTACTTGATGGCCAATGCGGGTTTAGAGGAATAGGTCAAGTTTTTTTTCCCCCTCAGAGTTAGATAAGAAGATCAACTTCATGCCTTTTATAAAAAATATTGAGCTGGAGACAGAACATAGTTAGCTTAGCCTAGCATGAAGACTGGAGGCAGGGAGAAAAAGCTTGGCGAGCTCAGTTTGAAGTGAAGTAACGGACCTACAGGCCTTTATAGTGAAGCCAATGCAGAAGTGCCTTAAACCTGCATTTCTTTTCATGGCCAGCAGGGGGCGACTCCACTGGTTGCAAGAAGAAGTAATATTGTACAGAAGTTCATGAGAAAATTATTACATCCTCTTACTGGATTTATAGCGTCAGTAAACCCTCATGAGTGTATGGTTTAAATCGGGGCATGGCCACCTGGTGACAGAAGCTACCGTCCGGTGTATATGTTGTCTGTGTTTGCATCTTAGAACTTGGACCGTTTGAGTGTTTTTTGGTTCATGGTGGTTAAATGTAACATCTTTGGTCGACGAAAAAATTGCTGTCCTGAAAGTGCAGTTACAGTGTTAACAGTGTTAATGCAAATAGAGTTCAGGTGCTATGTGTGTATTCTGGATAGGAGTGAATTGTAGTTTGAGCATGTAGCTGCTAAGCTAGGCTAGTCACTGATTGGCACTAACTCTGTATTAAACACATACATTCGAGACTGATGTTCTCATCTAACTCACAGAAAGGAAGCAAATAAGCATGTTCTTGAAAAAATGTTGACTTATTCCTTTCCATATCTTTCTCTCTTTTCTCAGTCCAACCTCTCCTATTTATCTTTCTCTCTTCTTTTCACTTCCCCCAACTTGCTCCCTGACACCGCTCCTTTCCTTTTCCTCATCCATCTTCCTGCCACTCGTTCCATCCATCCCTCCTGCCCACCCCGCTCTGATTCGTCCTCATCAAAGTAGGTCTCTCGGTGTCAGCGTCTGTCTTTCAGTGGCAGTGGTGATGAATCAGTGACATCGCCAGTGTATTTAGTGATGACCATAAGAGCTGACTGATGCATCTCTGTGGGGGAAACTATCAGCACATTATGCAGTATTGATTTGCCCCAACATAGCTGTATGTCAGGGTAGAAGCAAGGGCTTATACAATGGGAGATGGCTTGTCCTTTGTACAAGCTACATATTTACAAAACTCGGCATCAGCTATTGGTCTGATGATATTTAGCCTCTGGGGCCAATGGCCAATAGTTCTGGAGTTTCTGTGTAGCCAGTAGATATAATGGGCTAAGACCTTATTTTCCATT
>JAOWBC010000458.1:16778134-16795299 GCA_028566105.1 Hypoplectrus providencianus
CTGTGCTCCACTTAAAATATGCCGTGCGCATATGTGTGTGTGTGTGTGTGTGTGTGTGTGTGTGTGTGTGTGTGTGTCTGTGTGTGTGTGTGCGTCTGTGTGTGTGTGTGTGCGTGCGTGTGTGTGTGTGTGTGTGTGTGTGTGTGTGTGTACGTGTTGGAAACAAGAGAAATATCCCCCCCTTAAGAGAATGTTCTGTCATGGCAGATTTACAGTACATCGCTCACCTTGCTGTGGTGAACACTGCGCCCTAAAAGACTTTAGCACTTATTTATCAGTGTGTGTCTGTCTGTGAGCATGTGTGTGTGCATGTGTGTGTGTGTGTGGGTTTGTGTGTGGCGTGGTGGTAGTAGAGCTCTGACAGGTAATTTCGGTCTGCAGCCCTGATATATGAGAGTCAAAGCTCAGGAAACACACATGTACACACATGCACATTACACACACATAGAGTCCTGGGGCAGTTGTCATGTGAGTTGTGCAGAGCAGAGATTTGTTCTTACGCTCCACACTCTGCAATGGATAATTTAAGATTCATGTCATATGCTGCCATTAGGTCATAAGATATCATGCAACTCTATGAGTAGGATGTCAAACTAAACACTTAACTCCTCTTGCTCTAGCTGCGTGTATATATTTTAGAAATTGCTTTCTGTAATTTTCATTTTCATTGCGATGTATAAACATATACCTTTTCTCACAGAATGGAAAAAATGGCAGTCACTCTGCTGGTCATGAATATTTCATTGATCCATTATCTTTGAATATATGTTTTTATTTTTCATAGTAATATATGTATTATTCTGTTTCAATACATACATACATACACATTTGTTCATATGTTGCAGTCCTGCTGTGGCTTGTGACCTCACAAAGAGTGTATTGTGTAGTTTGTGTGGGGAATATTGCTATTCTCGTCACCTATGAGTGTGTGTTTACATGCAAAGAACTGTTAGCTGCAATAATAGACTATATAAAATGAAGTGTGGCCACCAGTGTGTGACATTTAACATTGGTTTATGGACTCCGTTTTGAAGCCTTAAGTTGTTATTTTGGCCGTCGCCATCTTGGTTCTGTGAAGTTAGAAGTGACCATAGTAAGATGAGAGTGTGGAACTGGGCTAGTTTTGCAGGTAACCAGCCTGGCAGGGCCTGTTACCACATAACAAACACAATGTCCCCAGCTATCTCTAGCCAGCTATATTAGTTAGAAAACTGCATCATTAATTGAAAATGATTGTGATATTCTAATTTTGGCTTGTGCAAAACAGGCTCACACCTGCTCAGGGCAACTAGAAATTCCATGGCTCTTCCAATGTATGCAGTGCCATGTGCACTTATTGACAGGTTGCTTTGCAAGCGACCGGTTAACTTAGCACATCCCTGCTTTATCGTCTGTTTAACTTACAAATCATGTTATATTAAAGAGGACTTAAAAATAATTATTATGGCCATAAACTTAATTGAAAATTGTTAACTTGGGAAATAAATCATGTGAGAAGTGGGGTCATTATCTCATTGACCTCTATACCATCATGCTTATTTTTTTAACCAACTGTTGGTCTGGTAGAAATAATGCAGGCTTAACAGACTTCTGACTTTCAGGCCTGGAAGGCTTAAAGTATTAGACTTAATGAACAAGAAAGTAAAAAATGCATGATTACTGAATGACAAACATGTTTACCTTTGCTGTTCAAAGGCTGACATTTAAGAGACACGATGTTGTCATCCCCAAAACAAACAGAAAGAAAGTTAGAGTAAGGAAAAAAAAAAAACTTTTAACAAAGAACACTTTACAAATCGAGTCGGGTAGACAGACATGCATTAACACTGTGAATAAAGGTTTATCTACAATTATTTGCCCTTTTTTTTATTTATTTTTTTTTTTATTACCATTTTCATCACATCTCTCTTGTCAGTTTAAGTTTTGCCTAGCAGGTAAAGTCTGCATCCTTTTTAAATCTAATAAATCTTGAGCAGGAGATGCTTTTCTTTGTCTAAGAATGCAAAATCCCTCATTTAAATATTGTTGACACAACAAGGTGAGTGCAGAGCAAAAGCAGATACTGCCAATTATAATCTAAAACAATATTATTTATTGCAGTTCACATTCCCTGAAGCTTAGCCGGCGGTGTCCCTTAGGCAGTGTTGGGTATGCATTTTACACAAGCCTGCAGGAGAAGCATTGTCCAGTGGGTTGAGGGTGGAGCTCCATAAACTAACACTGATTACAACAAAGGCAGCAGGCTTGTTTGCAGCAACTTTTTGGAGGATTACAAAGCACAGTATAGAGAACACTGCCTTCCAAAGGCAGACAGCAGTAAGTACAGAAATGGTAATGGGGGTTGGCAGAACAAAGAAAAAAAATGCACAATAATGTTTAAAATGGCAATGCCATATAAGCTAGGCTTCGCTTTTACCATTAGTTCATCTGGTGTCATATTTGTCCTTGATTCCTTTTGTTGCGAGGTGGAACAAACTTTATAAATGAGTTGATCCATCAAGACCAAATAATGAATTTTAGAACTGGACATAGCCAACTTAACATCACCCATTGGTGTGTTGCCTACTGTTTCTAACCAGAGTTCAGCAATTTGGCCAATGCCATCTTTTTTCTGTTCTGCTAGAAGTGGATGGACATCATGCTTTCATGAACAATACTTGGAATTAGCAAGTGAGACAATACACTTATTTTCATATCAGCTGCAGTTCTATACAATTGGACTGTTTTGCAACTAGTGGAGTCAGTACTGCACTACACCACCACACCACTTTTTTCTAATAACAATGATTTAACCTTCAAGAGACCTTGCATTACTATAAATTACCCTAAACCTCACTCTTAAGTTACAGTTAACTGTGAACAACAACCTTTACCATTTACCCACCAATCCAGACTAAATAGATCAAAACATATGTTTCTCTAATCCATCATGGGGTTTTGAACCACAGGTTTGATGCCCAACTGACTTCCAACCACAGCTAACCAGGCAGTGGTGAAAGCTTCCCTCAGTACAATTTTTACAGCGCAGCCACTGTGGTTAGGATTTGATCTCTGCTCCTATAATATAAAAGAAATGTGTTTTTCAAAAATGACACATTTCTATGACAGTTTATATATTGTAAAACAGATGTCGGAAAGATTCTGGTCTTAACTCGATTTGGACCAGTCGTGTAGTTACTGGCTTTATAGGGCAAAACAGTTGTGTGTATGCTGTTTATTACCCAGGGATAGCATATGATTGACAGCTAGTGTGTTACATCTTTGAGATAAATGAACCATCAAGTTGCTTTTGGTTTGACTGCTCAGACCCAGGGAGATGTGGGATTGCAGAGTAGAAGATATGAAGGGAGTTTAGACAGTTGCAGTGTGAACTGCTGCAAATCCCATCTCACAAGAAGTTTATTAATTTTTCATCAGAGGTGAGGGGATCTAAGAAAGGTGCTCCGGTGTTGCGCAGGGATTCCTGAACTAAAACTTGATTTGCATATTGGAGAAAACCCCATGATATTCAAACTCAGCTACAGTTTAAAGGATCCCCGAGCCAGTATACACATAAATCCTTTTTTGTGCAACACTTTAAACCTGCTGAAGTAGCTGTGCGGACATGTGTTGCATTTTGTGGTGCGACTGCAAGCTCGGAAGAGAGAAAATGTAATTGTGAGCATTAATCTTGTGGTGCCCAAACTGCACAAATAACTGCACAAACCTAATGTACACACACACTCCGACACTGGGGACACCAGGAGGGGCAGAAACTCTGCTAAGCTAGCATCTACTTCACCTTGTACAGTCATCATTCATGCCACACTTAACACATGCCACCTGAGGCACGAGTGTGTTTTCAAGTGACTACGCACCCTTGGGTCGTCCTAAAGGACCTAAATCAGCGCTGATAGCAGCTACCATCTTTTTTTCCCCAAGACTTCCCACTCGTTTTCCCTCACAAGCACAGCGTGTGTGCATGCGTGTGTGTGCTGTTGCAGTCCATACATCATTGTGCTGACAGTATACATCATTGCTTTGACTAGTCCTTGTCTTTACGAAGGATAAATGTCTCTATCTTTTAACACAGACGCGACATTATGTGGTTCGTCTTTGTGCAGACTCTTTTTCTCCGCAGTAAAGCCTCTTCAGAAACAAAAAAAAATGTCTACTTATTAACATTATTAATCTCCATTGCTCACTGAGTGCAGGATTAAGAAGACGACATAAATGGCGAGTGTTAGGGTCCGGCCCCTGCTGCTGTAATGCAGTGTGCACTCTTATTTGCCTGCTGCAGTGTACATGTAGCGCTGGGTGCAGCCCCCCCCTTCCCATCCCAACCCCTTTTTACTCCAAAATAAGAGGCAGGGAGGAAAAAATAACACTGAAGATATTTTTATCCCAACTCTGTCGAGGCTTAGTCCTCTTCCTCTCCCGTCACACTTCTCCTCTTTCCATCTTTCTCCCTCAATCTCTCTTATCTTTTATACTTTTTTTTTTCGGGTGCTCCTTCTCCGCTGTCTCCCCACCTCTGCACCCACTCCTCAGCCCCCCCCCTAATGAATAGAGAGATTACTGATATAATGGAGGCTGGAAAGTGAGAGAAATTGGATCGCTTGACTATGATCTCAGTGCTACAGGGGAGAGGAAACATTAGGTGGAGAATTGTCGAGGTGGGCAAAGTAATTGTCTGTTTCTGCGCAGGGATGTTCATTCAGGGTTGTTTAGGGTCATCTTACAGCTTATACACTCCTGCCTGTGTCTGTATCCTAGCAACGCCCTATCAGGTCCACCTGTTTGTTGGGCGTCGGCCCAAACATGCAGGCACACACATGCATACACACACAATCTGCCCATCTTTCTGCATCCTGGTGTTTTTGTCTATAATGTACACTTGAACAGTCACTCACACACATATTTAGGCAGTCACTGTAATAATGATAATTCATTATTATTATTATTTATTTAGCCTGTTAAAAGTTCTACTGAGTTGAATCGCCGCTAATTTCTTTTAAAGCTGCACTAGACTAGATTTCTATGAAAAAGCTCAACGCTTTTATGTGCCTAGAATGGTCGAATGGTTTTAGCTGAGATATTGATCAAAGCCACGGATTTGCACCGATGCCTTCACTAAATTAACTCTGGTTCTTGAACTAGTTCTGTTCAGGATTCTTAGAAACTCGGTGCTATCTAGTTACCCAGCCTGTTTTACCTCCAGTTTTGATCCAAACTATGACAATCCAAACCAATTTCTTGTTGAAATGCTCCGAATGGCTAAAAATATGGAAAAGAACCCCTTGTATTTTGGTAGGAAAAGGATAACCTTGAATTAAAGGGGCTACAATTAAAGTTTATCCTGCAGAATGGACCTGAACAGGAAATGATAAACCAGGTTGTTGGAACATCCTCACTTTCTCCCAGCCAGCTCAAATCATTTTGCTTACTGATTCACCTGACATGACGTGCTCACATAGTTATATATTTATATATATTTTTCACCTCCAGCAAAAGTTTTGACATTGTTACTCCAGTGTTACATCAGATCCTCTAAAATAACGCTTTAAAAAAGTTGGTTGTGTCAAAAGAATGACAGACAGTGAAAGGCATCCAAATGAGCAACAAAGGAGAGCAAAATGTACAATAATCATATGGAAAGGCGAGCAGTAACTCTCCCTGTGCATGTGTGTGTGTTAGTGGCGTGTATGTGTGTCTGCATCTCTTCCAGGTAGATGGTTGCAAGGCGCAGAATGGGCTGTTGTCTAAAAGAGCAGCCTGGGCTCCAGTATTGATTCCAGCACCTCTTCCTCTGCTGTAGTTGCACATAATTGGGTTCAGTGCTGCATCCCGTGTCCAATCAAATGGCTTAATGCTACTCACCTGGTTGCTTGCAGGCCAATCAGATTATTTTAATCACAAAAACCCACTCAATCCCCTTATCTCTGGCTGATTTCATCTGACCATCGAGTGGCTCTGTGTGTGTGCATGTGTGTTTCCAGCAGCAATTTAAAGGGACATGTAGGAATCGCAAAATACCACCACACACACACAAACGCACACACAAACAAACGCATTGACAGTGACACAAATTGGTCTAGACTTAGAGTCTGTGTAGCATGCGAGTGTGGGAGTCTGTACATGACAACGTAAATAAGAACATTCATTTAATTAGCTTTCTTTAAATTGATAATCATAATTGAATCTGACAGATCCTAACTTAATTAAATTTGGCGTTAAAGGTCCTTTACTGTAAAAAGTGAGACTTCCGTGTCTTTTTGATTATAAAACAGGTCTAGGTGCAATATAAATTCTATGAAAGTATCATTACACTCAATCCAAGGAGAACATTATATGGACTGCATTCAGAAACCGTACCTTTAAATTTAAATTTGTGATGTCACAGCTGTAATATAGAGGTGGAAAGTGTTAATACAGTAAAGATACTGTTATCAAAAAAAAATACTACATGATAAGGTTTGGGCAAATATGCTACATGGTATAATGTTTTTAAATTGGGTCACTTGCATGATGTAACAAAAATATGTTGTTTTTTATAGGATACTTTTCATTTGATTACCACCCCAAACTCACTCCTTACTTTGACAATGTGCTGCTTTTACCACGTCACTTCCTCCTTCACTCTTGTAATAATTACCACGACCACTAGAGGTCGGTGTCTCAAAATAAACGTCCCTACAGCAGTTCATTTACCAGGCTCTTCTGAACCTAATCGAAACCCATATCTATGAGGCTCATGACTGTTGATTACACTCATTTAATTGCATGATAACATTTGAACCCATTAAATTCTTTGAATAGGATAACAGAAAAACAGATATGCAGATAATCAGACAAAAAATACTTTGAGGTTAAAAGAGACTCTTTTTCTTTCGTTTGGAACTGGGTTAAGAGGATTTGGGTGATACTGTCACCAAAATAAATGTCTTTATGCAAAAAAATATTTAATATGTCCACTCTAACAGCCCAATTTGTGCCCACACTGCACCGCGTGCCCGCACAATGTCGCTCACAGCATGAAACGGCTCACCTGCAGCGCTCCTCTGTGGCTTTTCAAAGACACATCACGTGGGTCCATGTTCCATTTAGAAGTTTTCCCTGTCGCCTGGCCCCAGAATGGAGTAGAAGAGGAAGAAAAGAGGAGCCATCTCTGCCTTGTTGTACATGACCGCTGACAGAAGGAGTGAGGGAGACAGAGTAGGGAAGGACAGCCATGATTAATGTGGAGGCTACGTGGACCCAAGAATATCTTCCCACTGCCCTCCATCTTAGCTAATGTGACCTGCCATATGGGTCACTCATTACAGTGTATGTGTGTGTGTGCGTGTGTGTGTGTGTGGGTGATGAGTGTTACTATGGCTTTAGGTTCTATACATTGTCACTTTCTTTTTCTGTGATTTTCTAAATGATGAAAGCACAAAGCCATGTAAACACACTGCACCTCTTTATTTACAATTCTGTAGTAACATTTCAAGGAATTTTGCCTGCTTACAGGTTATACCAGGCAGACATTTCTAGGATTTGAATAGATTTTTTTTTTTTTTTATCCCTCAGCATTACGCTTTGACTCTCAATACAAAAGAGCCTGTGTGAATATTTTAGCAAGTAATACTAGTAGATTGTAAATTGACTTTTTCTCATGCTAATGTAATTCAATTTCCCTTTTCCCTCTCTTTCTCCTTGTCTACATTCATTTCTCTCCCCTTCTCATTCTCTGGGTTTTTCCACCTCCTTCCCCATTCTTTGTCCTTATCTGTTTAACCTCCTCACCCTCGGCCCCATTATTTCTCCCCCTCGTCCTCTGCTCCTCTCACTCTCAGGTACATGATGAATGTGACGTGGGATGGCAGAGACTTGTCATTCACAGAGGACGGCTACCAGGAATACCCAAAGCTGGTGGTCATTGTGCTCAACAAGGACAGAGAGTGGGAGAAGGTAGGACCTCCATCTGTGTGAGTCGGTGTTGGCTCGTGTGCATGTGTGTGCAAAATCGGTGCACATATTCCTGTGGGGTCTTCAGGGCCATACGCCAAGGTCATAGCTAGCGTAATATTTGTGGGAATACACACATTACACAAGTTGGGTATTTTTAAAGTTTTTGTGATATTTTTAGAATAAATATTTAATAATAATAATGTTAAAGGGATACAGTACTTTTGCTTTGAAAGAAGATTTAAATAAATACAAATTGAATATGGTATTGTTAAAAAAATAAGTAACTCTTACATTAGTCTACTTCACCACCGTCTTGCTTTATCTTGGGTTATATATTATACTATCAGTGTTATTTATAATAGGCTATATATTTAACTGTAATATACTTTATATATTTGATATCCCATTTTATATTGCTGTAGGTAATGTTGATATGATCTGATGTTTATTACATTGAATACCATTTACATATTAATGATTAATGACAGTCACTAACTGGCGTTAAGTAATCATAGTATATAATATTTACCGCAATTAAAATATGTGCAATAACACTGTTAACATATCATTTAACTTGCTCATTTTTCTTCTACAGCCCTGATTCCAAAAGTTGGGACACTGTGTTAAACACAACTAAAATCAGAATGCACACACACTAACTACAAAACACAAGAGTTCCCAAGTTTTAGCATTAGATGTGTTGTCTTTAGACTTTGTCTGATTAAATGTAATGTATGTTGCAAATGATCTGCAAATCATTGCATTCTGCTTCTATTCTGTTTCTCACAGTGTCAGTAGAATCATGTTTTACTAATCGTACCACTGTGTCACTGTTGTCCTGTAATTTTGACTTGAATTTCTCTTGCATAACTTTAATTTCTTTTCCTATTTTCTTTATTTCTAATTTTTTTTTTCTTCTATTTTTTACTTCCTCTGTCCTTGCACCGCTGCAACACTTTGGTTTATTCTCTGGATTAATACATACTTATCCTGTTGTCTTAATAAAAGCATCATCTTTTTTCTTACTTAGGATATAAAGAAAATCAGAGAAATTTGGACGTAATAATTCTAAAAATCCTACCCTGGTGTTCATATTTATGTTAATGCTGCTTTTGTTTATTGCATGTTTCTATGTATCCCTAATTAACACTAATTTAACTCATTTATTTACTTTTTTTATTTTATTTCTGGCAACATATTTGCCAATTTCAATATACATATGTAAACCCCATATTAACCAGTGATAATGACCTTATCAATTGATTAGTCAAACACTATTAAGAATGCATTCTCTTTTATATTTCTTTGATTACTAACTTCACACATTATTTTTTCAACATATAGATAGTTCATGCATCTATTTTGAATGTTAGAATGTCATTCGCCTCATACTCATAGTCCATGTGGATTGGAAGGTGTCTGCTCCACCTACTTATGTAAAGCTTAATCGAGGTTTAGGCATCAAACCTACATGGTGAAGTTAAAAAAAAAAAAAAAAATAGACTATGTTATAAGGTTAAAGTTACAAAGAAAGGGGGTGGGGCATGGTTTGGATTACAACAGAACATATTTAATATAAATATAAAACAACACTTACATGAAATAATAAAACAAGACTTTTTATAATATAAGACATCAGATTTGCTCACTCCAAGTTTGTCCTTACTTGGACACTGTTGCTCTTTATATTCCATCACTTCCTCCCTCACTCTTGTAATAAATAGTACATCCACTAGGGGTCATTGTCTAGCAATAAACACACACTATAGCAGTACATTTACCAGGCTGAAAAGGTCTTCTGAACCCACAAGAAGGTGGATCAGGACTCCTAACCCATACCTATGCGGCTGCTAACCCCTGATAATGCCCATCCAATCATATTAGAGCATTTTAACTGGTTGCTTCATATACTGCAATCCTACTAATGTGGTTTGATGAGGATCTAGATAGTCAGCAATGAACTGCAAAACAAAACCAGCAATAAATGCTGAACACCAGTGTTAAAAATGCTCCCTCTGTCTCATCGTACAACACTTAGTTGATCAATGAGCTCATTTACCGCCGAGCCCATGGATTTCTCTAACTGGTTAATGTGAGGAGGCTTCTATAAAGAAAATGGCTGAGGATTCTGGCCGTTGTAATGGACTTTAAATGGCAGCCATGTATCTTTATAGCTACATCTGGCTGCCTCCTACAGGCTTAAATTCAGAGTGGGTGAGGCTGAGAGGAAAAGTTTGAGAGAAGAATGGAAAAGGGAGGGAGGTGTGGCTAAAGGATGGATTTAGATAAGGAAGAAATGGAGATAGATGGTTATGTATTTTTGTCTTTTCATTCCTGTCCCTTTTCCCTGCTGCCGTCGCCTGCACTTTTATGTCTCCTTCCCTTGTAAAACCTTTCCAAGCCTCTGTCTTCAACTTTCCCTTTTTACCTCTTTTTTTTCAGCTTCTGCCTTTCCCTTCTTTTTTTTCCTGTCCCTTCCCTTCTTCCCCAGGCCAGATAATCTGTGCACTCTGTCTGTCTTTAGCTGTGATTGCTGTTGTGGTCTCTGATAGCACCTCAAGCCACAGTTAATCAAAACCTGAGACCTCCGTTATTGGGGTGGCAAGGGGTCACTGCTCCTGCATGTGTGTGTGTACTTGTGTGTGTGTGCCAGAGTGTTTACCCTTCCACGCTGGTTATTGACAGAAACACTTTTCGAGAGACTCATGCTTCAACCAATCTGGATTTTATTCAGGTCACATCCTTGTGTGTGCGTGTTACAGTATTCTGTTTAGTTTGCCGCAATCCGCACAGTCTCCACCCAATCTTTGAGACTAGCTTTTTCATATTTCATAGTGACACACACACACACCCCACACATACACACACACACACACACACACACACACACACACACAATGGACCCTTTGTTGGTGTGCTGAGGGGGGGTAAAGTGTGTTGTTGTAAACAGAGAGCCTGTGAAATTGATCAGTACCACTTGACTGTGGTGCAGAGAAAGAGACTGAAAGCAAGAGAGACACGGAGACCCAAAGTGGAAACATAATTGGGAGCTGCTCTCTCTCCCTCACTCTCTCTCTCTCTCTCTCTCTCTCTCCCTCTCTCTCTCCCTCTGGTGCAGCCGTCCCACCCATGCGCCAGAAATCAGCGGCACACACACACACACACACACGCATAGAGACTTCCATGATGATCAAGAGATAAAAATTCAGTAACTGCACTAAAATATGGATATGCACTAAAAATATAAAATGTGTCCCCTTGAGGCACAGGAGAAAGAGACAGGGAGAGGGGAGGAATATGGAGAGATACCGAGACGAGCGAGCGATAGAGACAGATGGGCCGAGATAGCGAGAGCAAATGAGCACGAGAGAAAGAGACACAAAGAGACGGAGAGAGCAAGAGCGAGGTGGAACCGAGCCACCAGCATGTGTATATATTTCCTCTTTTTTTCAGCCACCACAGGTGTGTAGCATTTAGCTTTTTAAAGCTCCTACACCTGCGATTCTCTGCAACATGCACACAAGCATGCAACACATGGAGTTGCCCTTTTGTTTTAATTTTTTAATTTTTTTAGGAAGAGCTGCTTTTGAAAAAGCTACACCTGTCCTATTTTGTTGGATGCAGTTGTTTAGAGTGTTTGGAAGTTGTTTTTTTTTAAGGATTATATAATCGCCAGTGAATTACTGTTTTATTCAAAAGAAGACTGCAGTAAAGCATGCGGGTACATTTGACTGGATCAGAAGGCTGGATGCAGTGAGGCCTCGTGGGAGATTTATGCAAAATAAGGCTTTTATCTGGGGGAAAATTTGGTGCAACAACTGAGTACATATACTGTGGAAGCAAGAAATGACAATTCAGATGGATGTGGCCTTGCCGGGAGTGGCATATTTATGCACTTATAATGCATGAATGTAAATAGTGCATGCTATTCTTTCTTAGAGAATCTGTCTGTCCATAATATGCTAATATGTTGTAATGATGTTGCATCCAGGGGAAGCAACACATTAATCCAGCTTTGGTTTTGTATTAAACAGTTTAGAAGAGTTTCCATAACAAACATAAAGTCAATTTGACATCTACCCAATATGTTCATTGAAACTTAATGCTTTGCTCTTTGGCTTCGTCACATAACTTTTTCTAAAGACAAACACATACTTTAAAATAGCATTTGGAAGAGTATCGCTATGTTTCCACTCATGGTAAGACTCTGCTCAATTTACATTACTCACTTTTCGTACCAGGTCCTTTTTTCATTTAGTTTTCCACTGCAAAGAGCCCCACCGTAGGACACAGCTATAACATCATCTTTCATGCAAGACTTGCTAAATTCCTTTATCCATAACTAAACAGAGGAATAAATTGTCAGTTTAACAACCAATCAATCAATCAAACTTAATTTCTATAGCAATTTTCATACAAATAACATGTAACACACTATAACTTGGCCAAAAAGATTAATTTGTCTTGTACAAATATCATAAATACCACTTACATTACTGGAACCCTGGCATTTTTGTTTTTTGACCTCGGAGGGGAAATCGTTATTAGACTGATGGCCAAGAGCTTCCAAGATTTCAGAGTTTCATGATTTTTTGATTGGCAAACATGACTGTCCGCACAAAAATTGGTGCCAATCTGAAAAGGTGAGATAGTTCACAAAATGAATGACGGCTCTGCCCCGCTGGAAATACTTAAATAAAAACATGTGGGAATCAGTGACGTTATTAGTAATGGTCACTTAAAACCTTGAATACATTATTCATGGTAAGCTTTCAATAGCTGTTGAGATATTTCAGTTTTCAGCACAGCGGTAGTAAATCAGCTTTCCTGGACAAAAACAGAATAAATATCCAAAAGTGTCAAAATAAATAAATACGTATAAAATGACTTTTGTGCTTTGAGAATTTAAAACATATGCAAAAACTGTTTAGTGCCCTGTTAAAAACAAAAAGAAAAAGAAAAACACGATATCACACCTGGTGCTGCTATAGAATCAGTGACACTCTCTTCTCATTACATCACAGTTGCAGTATAACGTCACTGGCTGAATGAGGAAAGTGTATTTACCGATCAGAACCAGGATGTTATGTTTTATTCCTGCTGAGTAGATGGAGTGTGTAAATTGCTTCAGGAACTGCTGCAGTGTTAGCAGCCAGTTCACAAAATAATTATTACAGACAGCATGGGATTTGTGCTTGGAGAATCACAATATGGAGAGAAGACGCACGCAAGAAAAGCCGACGTGCATACACACACACGCATCTTCGATCCCGGCTTCACTATTTCCTGAATCTTTATAAAAGCACTTCATTTTGAGTAAAGATGTCAAAATCTGTGGATGCAGTTTTCTCTCGCTCTTCCACTCTGTCATCCACTTTCTCCCTGCCCTTGTTTCTCTCTCTCTCACACACACACACACAGGCATGCACATTCGTCCTCACACATGCACACAAGCACACACACACACACACACATAAACAGAGGAGGCGTAGGAGAGGGAGAGCAGAATCCATTTTCCCGACATAATTTTGTCTGACAGGAGTGACAGATACTGTTTTATGACTGAATGGGTTTCTCCACGCTATTAGGAACTCATTCTCCCATAATGCAACTTGCCACAGCGATAACTCTCCCAGTGAGACTGGCACAGAGAAGGTGCTCAGTTGTAAGAGCACTGACCCTTGTTTTTCTTGATTCTTTTATCATTCTCTCTCACTTGTTCAGCTGGATTCTGGTTGATTGTGGCCTCGAGTATATGTGAGTGTATCTCGGTGTGTGTGTGTGTGTGTGTATAAGTCACACACTGAGAGAATGAGCAAAAGAGAGGCTAGAGAGAGGCTAGTGTGAAATAGAGAGCATGACACGCAGGTACAAAGGACAAGGCCTTTCAGAATAAAGATAAATAAGCTGAGGTGGAGAATATCACATGAAAAAGGAGGCTAGCTTCAAGGTGAGCGAAGAAACAGCAGTAGATAAAACAAAACAAGGGATTTTGAGAAGGAGAAGGAAAGATTATGGGAACACAGTTCTTCTGGGGCAGAGTGTCATCTCATCACCAAGTGGCTCTGAATTCGTCACAGGGTGATGGTGCGATAGGATTGCCGCCATGGGATGTTCTAATGCGGTAATCCCACAGGCCCTATCATCGTAACCTCCCACTGGCCCCGCTGTCACATTACACACACACACACACACACAGACACACACACCGACACGCACACTCCTTTCTATGTATTGTGTGTGTGTAATATCTAGTATTTCATACAGGGAGAATCAGCATTCTGCTGCCTGGCCGGTCGATAGAGAAAATCCTCTCTCCTCTCTGGGCATTAATTTATAACCCCTCTTTCTTTAATTAGAGAGAAGGAGAGACAGAGAAGGAGAGGGAAGAGGAGAGCAGGAGGACAGGATATCACAAAGCTGCTGAACTCAGCTTATTCTTCTTCTCCTCCTCCTCTTTTCCATCCTCTTTTTTTTCCCCCACCATCTTCTGAGTGCAACATTTATCTCTGCTTGGAGTTTATTGATTCATCCAACCAAATCAGAGCCAATCCTCAAAAGCTTACATTAATGATTGAATGGCTCAGTCAGACTCGAGTTGGATGTCTGTTTTCAGGCTTATTCTTTTTACTGATACTGAAGTTTTAAATCGAACATATTACATAGTTGTAGGATCAGCGGTCGTTGCAGTCCGGGCGACATGGATGGATTACTGGGCACAGGCCATCTCCTAAAAAACTTCAGTCAAAGAGAATCAAAACGCAATAATAAAAAAAGGGTACAAGAGATGAGAAAAGGCTGCAGAGAGAACCGCAAAGAAAAGATACAAGATAATTGCATAAATACAACAAAAGGAATCACTGTATCTATGAAAGGAGAAAAACAACCACAAAAGACTGCGAAGATACACAAAAGGACTACAAAAAACAATATGTGATGCAAAATGACTAAATCAAGGGGTAAAAACAACCAAAAACTAAAAAAGAGACTAGAAAAACACCAACACTGTTACAAAGTGACACAAAAAACTACAAAGGCATACTAATTGACTAAAAAGACACACAATACAACCACAAAGACACAAGTAATGACCACAGGACGACACAAAACAACTGCAAAGAGATGCAGAATGACTGAAACGAAGGGACCAAACAAACACAGACCCAAAATATCTACACAAAGACCAAAACGCTAATAAAGTGACAAAAAACAACTATGAAGAGACACAAAATTAGCACAAGACAAAATGATACATGACCACAAAAGAGGCTAAACTAGAGCCAATGTATGTGACACTCTTGAAAAACTGAATAAAGAAAAGTGAGAGAAATCTAGTATGTTATTCTACACCACAAATCAGGTAAAAGTGATATACCTTTCTTCCAATGTGAAAACTTGGCATAATGTTCCAGAGCTGAGACACCCATGCAGTGTGTATATCAGTGTAGCACACACAGCTGGTAACTGCTGTTTAAGGGTTGAACCAAGACCAGAAAATATGTCCCTGCTTGCACAATCGTTTTGAACCCACACACTTTTCTGTTCTTTCCTCTCTGACTCAACTTTGCTTTTGTTTCGTTTTAGAGAATCCCTTCATTTCTTTGACACAAGTCCTATCTCACTGATTATTCACCAAATCCCCCCCCAATTTGACATTACCAGTCCCATTTCTTACTATGCATCCACACCTCTTTAATACACACACACACATACAGACACACACAAACACAGACGTTCCAGTGTGTGTAGCTACAGGCACACACTCACTCACTTGTGAAATGCAAAACAGCTGGGGTAAGACAGATAGACAAATGTGGCCGTTCCCTGGAGAGTGAAGGTGACACACAAGAAACCGCACACATGCCACCTCAGCACACCGTCACTCCCCGCACAAATACCTACACACACACACACACACACACACACTATCGTAGAGATGTAGCTGACAGCAGAGTGAGCTGTTGACAGTGGTTCCGACTAAGAGCGGAGAAAAGACCTTAATCCCTGTCACAGGATAGAAAACCACTCAAAGCAAAACAATTAAAATGCTAATTTCACTTCCTCCTCTCTGCTCGCCTGTTAATGACTTAGCCACGCATGCAGGCCAAGCAACAACATGTGTGTTTGCATATGTGTGTGTGTGGGTAACAACCACTGTCCAATATGACTCCAGGTCAAAAGGGTGATGGATTATCATGCCTGCATTATGCATATTATGTGTGCGTGAGTGTGCATAGTATGTGATTATGTTTCTTTAGCCCATATGTAAAACTGAAATTTCTAATTTTCTTCAGTGGAAGTGTTCTCTGGGCCCGCCCTTAATATAAATGTAAAGAATGCTTCAACACTGACCATCCATTTGGGAAACAAAAAAGTTGTTTTACTCATTTTATAAATACTTTCCAGTCTTTGCACATAAGGGCCTACTGTGAGTGCAATAAACTCAATTCAAACAGTTATCCCATGTGCTCAAAAAATAAATATAGTATGATGGAAACATGGCTAAATCTTAGAAACTCAAACTCAAAGGAGCATTATCAAGTGTTTAGTATTAATCAAGCAGCATTTAACACGGAACCAATAACATTTTACCATATTTCTCCAGGGAACGGCCACATTTGTCTTTCTGAAACCATTTCCTAGTTGTTGCATGGTTAAATACTTGCCAAAAGTATCTCTGTACCTAATTTCAAGACATTAGACCAATCACAAAAAATTTTGTTTCATTTTTTCTGAGCATACTAAGTATAGTGTTTGGGCACAAATGGTTTAAATATTCAATGTTGTCACCACACACACAAAACAAACACGGCATGTATCTTAGCCTGTCTCCATTTGTTACTGCCTTACACGTCCACACATTTACGCCCTTGTGCGTGCTAATGAGGGGGTGATAACACAAAAAACTTTGGCTGTAACGTCAGATATTCCACTCCACACTACAGCGGTGTTGTTGTATAAGCCAAGGAGAAAGAGAGAGACAAGAAGAAAGGAAGACTTTTGAAATGGAGGGAAAGAGTGAGAGCGAGGTTTTGCCATTTTCTAGCTCCTGTAACATTAATAATTGAGAGTTGAGCAAAGCCTTGCTGCCTGCTGCTGTCTCTTTCTCTCTGCCTCCCCAGTCTGACACAAACATGCGTAAATACCCTACACTCTCACACACACACACACACACAGTGTAGGTGGGCAAAGAGCATCCATAGGGGATTCTGTGACATCACAGCTTTGAAAAC
>JAOWBC010000458.1:16805966-16821321 GCA_028566105.1 Hypoplectrus providencianus
GGGCAAGACAGAGAGGGTCAGGAAAGAAAGGAACCATACAAAAAGGGTAAATGGCCATTTAGACGGATGTGCTGAGGGAGGCTGGACATTGAGCCATCAGTGATCAGCAAAACAGTGAAGGCAACAATTTTTGAAATGAGTCCAGTATTGAGCAGCCAGTAGCCAAGTAATAAGCTGCAATTCAGTCCTCCGGAGCTAGGGTGACCTGAAAAATAAAGCACAGTTACTAGTAGTTGCCGTGTTATGTTTAATCTGAAAATTAACAGATATAATACTGGCTATTATGAACAAGCTTTAAATGAGGCTGTCTCTATGCCTTGACACTGAACTTGAGATTTGAAGGCAGAAATGCTGAAAAAAAGGAGACCTGACTCAGTGACACAGTAGGCTAATCTTAAAAAACGCTCCACTGAACGTACAACAGCTGCCAAATTGTCATAGATAATTAACAACATAACAGAGATATTGCTGTCACCAGACTAAAGAAGGCTCCACATACAAATTAAAGAACCCTTTCATTAAGTTATTATGGAGTCTGCATTCATTTAGTTTATTGCTCTCTAAATCATAAGTTATTAAAAAAAATTTAAAGGGTATTATTGATATATCAGATTGATTAGGATTGTTCCTTACAGAAAGTGCTTGGAGATGGTTTCTTTTTCTGTTTGCCTGGCAGCAGTCATCCTGGTCTTTGCAGTCCTGATGGTCTGCATGGTGCAGTTGGGATTAGCCTGTCTGCATCCAGATGGGTAGACTATGAAATTTGTACAAGGTTTTGTTTAACTTTTTTTTGACAAAGTGCAATCTTTAGCCATTTTTTTTTAGATATTTCTGACAAAAATATGCTATTCTTTCTATACTCTAATGCAACAAAGTCTTCAAAGCATTCCTCTCTCCAAGTCTCCTTCCTGTTATCGCTGTTGTCTTCCAGCATCAAGTCACCTCTCACACTCAATGCTGGAGCAATCTCATCATTGCTGTCCCCATGAATCACTTTAACACAAACATGGGATTTCAGGGTCCAGATTGAAAAAAAAACCTAAGTCCCTGTTTAAGTCCCACCTAAGACAGCTTTGATTAACATGGTCATTTCTCCAATGAAGGAGACATTACATTTTAACTTACAAAATGATATACAAGCAGTTTCAGGAGATAGAAACCATGGTAATAAAGGATCAACAAGAAAAGCACCTTATCACCACATATTTTTCAATTGCAGGCACAGTCTGTGATGTAGGTGGCAATTCACAAGTTTTCAGACTGACCAACCTTTTCATATCACACAGGCGTTTAATTCAATAACATACAAACGTGGTTTATTGTAGGCCAAATGTTTTTCGTTGTCTGTGGAAACAATGTATGCTACGACAACAGCTATGTGGGCAACGAGTGGAGATGTACAATGAAACAAGATGCTGATAATGGGCCCATCAGAGAGAGATATTGTATAAAGCAGTGGTTGTAGCTGTGATTCTTGAGCTTATCATAGAGCATGATCACCCTTAAACACTGTCATCTAAAGCGGTAAGAGGTTTCATAACTTCAGCATGTATGTGCTACTTTATCTGTAAAATCATTGGTTTAAGTAAGTGAAGGCAGGATGCTCTTCTATCTTTTTTGAGAGGGAGTAATGACTGTATCCTGAGCTGTTGGCAACTGCAGCAACTGTCTCCCAAGTGTCATGTTAAAGTGAAAGCAGTCAGTTAACAGGTCTGTGTGGCGTCTTAGGCTGTACCACCACCAGGGATTTGTCTTTACAGCAGTGGCTTATTTGTCTCTGCTTGCTGAAAAGGACATGTTGTTCTGTTTCCTCAATTGCTGATAGCAGAGTAGGCTTCCACCACCACAAACAATAAGACTAAAATTTCGGAAAGCAAGGGCTGTACTCGGGTTAGAGCAGCTTATTTTGATTACAACAGGAGGGAGATTTGGGATTTTATGCAAGTTTAGTTCAATAAAAAAATATATATATCAGAACCTGGTCTCGCACAGTGACGTGAAATAACCATAGCTTCTTAACACAGAATTCTGTGCTGGTGGCACGTATTGTGGAAAAATAAGTATTAGAACGTATCGCTCAAAAAAAAAGCATGCATCATTATTGGTACATGTGTGTTTCACAGTTAGAAAAGGATGCAATTTCTGTGAATTAAAGCTGCAAACCCATTGGCCTGGTTTGGGGGCAATAGGCTCCTGGAAAGGCGTTAGAGATTAAATAAATATCCTGGAATAATATATAGAAGATGAATTAAAAACGGAAGTTATGTTCACTTTTGTTTTCACAAGGGACACACACCCTGTTCTCCTGGGTAAAAGTCTGCCATCTGTGTTTTTTCACACACAAGTCAACAAACTCCATCTCTATGTCCTCTTGAAATGCTCAGCATCACCCTAATATATATGTATACAGGTTTAACCGTCAATGTGTCTTTCATTTCTACTATATCCTTGTAAAGTGTGACATGGAGGTGAGCCTAAAGTGGTAAATATGTCTTCTGTTTGCAGAGCGATTGATGCTCCAAAATGACATGAAATCAATGACAATCACTTTTGGGTACAGCTGCCCTTGAGAGCAGATGCGCCTCTCTGGACACATGCAAACATGTTAAAAAAAATCCATTGTTGCCACTTGGACAACACTTGGACCAATATCGTGACTGATTTTAAAGGACAGCTTTGAAATTGCTTTCAGATTCAGAGAGCAGCTTCCGAGTTTGAAAAAAAAAAAAAAAAAAATCTACAGAAGTAACAGAAAGTTGAGCAGAAAAAGTGTACAGGCTGATTGACAATTCAACACTTTGACACCAAAACAATACTGCATACCGCCAAAAGACACAAGCACAAGGACCTTGAGGATTCCAGCTTAAGATACAGCAGACATGTAGAAAACTGAGTGGCCTGTGAGGGAGACGGAGAGACAAACAGGAGCATTGAAATCTAGAGTCTAGAGACTCCAACACACACCAGCACACACACACACACGTACACAAGGCACAGACAAAGACACAGTTAGACACACATACAAAAGGGAGTCCTTTGCTTATATAACAGCAGAACTTGCATAATAACAGGAGAGGAGAGGAGAGGAGAGGAGAGGAGAGGAGAGGAGAGGAGAAGGGGATAGGCAGTCTAGACAAATTGAGTTAATAGACATAATAGCATTTGGGTTAGAAATGGGCTCATTTGAAAGGTTTCTTAATTAAAAACATAGGTAAAACTATTCAAATCAATTCTATTCATATTAAATGATATTGGATTTAAAATGCCTTATGACCACACTCTTAGAACTGGATTACAAGTGGACAGACGAGGCACATTGCTGTTTACACATACTCATGTGTATCATGTGTCTTCAGGAGTGTCCAGCTTGTGTTCGGATTTAGTTACTATCTACGTAAACTTTGTAAACCATTTGGTAATGATATGAGTCATAAAATTATTTTTTTGTTTCAATTGCACCGCAGCAATGCAAATAGTTGCTCCTCTCCTTTTGGTGCTTTTTCATCAAAACAACCACCACAAGGCCTGCTCTGATGATGTCATTTCCTGTTACATCCTTGTTGGGCACGCAACAGGACACACCAGTGATCACACTAAAAAATAGAAGTGACAAATACGTTGTAGACCAACTCGACAACTGGTTTGAGTAGTACGATAAAAAAGCAACTAGGACCCTGTTTACACTTGTGTTTAGTGCTGACCACTTTGGATCCGATCACCCATCACACATTGTAAGCCAAGTGAGTCAATAAGTGTCTTATTAATGCTCATGGCTTGTTATTATTTAGAGATTGACTGACAGCACCTATAATTCATTAAGACTGTCTATACTCAAAAACAAGATGCCATAGTTTTGATAGACAGTGCAGAAATTTACAATTGTAAAATTGTCAAATCTTTATTTTAAGTAACACTAGCTTTAGTACTCCAAACTCCTTTACTTACTTTTTCATGATCTAAGTCACATTTTACATAACCTGTGAACCATCCCAACTACATAACTTTCTGCAGTAGTTTATTTAAGCCAAACTGTGTTTACCTAAGCCTAACCATTTCTGGCTAGGAGGAAAGGTTCATTATTACAGATGCATCACTTCACTTCACTAAACATAGATAATGATAACTTGTGACACTTGACTTATGACTGTTACAGCTTACTATTAGTCCTCACTACAGCAGATTGGTGAGATGATCATTTTGTCATTTTAGTATAGGTAATCATGATGTGTCATGAGCCCATCAGTCCATCTCTACAAAAAAACAAGTTAAAAGCATCCATATGATACTTGAACCTATTAATCATTAGAAGTCACACTTTAAATGTCTTATGGCTGATGATGATAGTGCTTCAGTAAGCATCATGTGTGTTTATGGGTTTAGTCATGCAGCATTATAAATACATTATATTTCACTCTAAATGCCACTATAGAAGTGGACTTCACAGAAATACATCAGATACAATACCTTTATTTAATAGATGTTTTGTCTTGACAGTTAAAATTTTAACCTTAAAGTACAAATGCTGAGATAAAAACAGAATCTCTAGCTATAAAAGGCTGGAGGCTGATTTCAATCACCTGTTAACAAAATCTCACTATCTAGAGTGCGATGCTGCCGGTCGTGGCCGCGTAGCAGGGCAGCGAGCGCTCTTATCTCCACCTGTCTGAAACACAGATCCCCTGCTCTTTCATTTTCTCATCATCTCTGCATCAAGCTTTCATTAGCAGCAGCTGGTGCAGTTCTCCAAAAAAGCACTTCGCTGATAATTATACAGGCGGAGAGGAGCAGAAACGCCGTTCGTATCTGTGTTTCCCCAGTCGGCCTGGAGATTTGAACCAGCGACCCCAGCCGCAAACCCTTATGTGCCCTCCTCTGACCCCACAGCTTCTGCTCCACCTTAAAGAGACTCAAACAGGGGAATGATGAGGGAAGATAAGGGAACAATAGGAAGGCCTGCGTGAGGAGAGAGCCTCGCCTGAGGGCTATTGCCTGTGATGCTGACACACACACACACACACACACACACACACACTGCATGACGTCACCACAACCACGCACACACATGCACAGCGGGCTTATCAACGCACCCTCTCCCTGACCTGATTATACAATATAGATGCACATATGGGCAGGCAGATACAGTATGCATAAATATTCACATATCTATAATATAGATATGATGTAAGTATTGCACATATACGAGTCAACAATCATTTTTACAGATGTTAAACAGAACATCAATGCTAATAATATGCTAATAAAATCCCTCATGCACTGCCTCTAGGTTGACTCACTATGTGTTGTATGAATATGTGAAAGTGAAGCAAAACAGACGTGTAGATGTATGTCATGGATTATTATTGTACAGAAAAGGAGGTGTGGAAACACTCCTCAGTACTCCACAAACACACACACACACACTCACACCATGTGGTTAAAGTGGGACTCATAATACACTATTCTAATTGATAGGGTTTGTCTGTTTCTGGCACTGAGGGCAGATTGTTACCGCAGTGCTTGAGGGTATGTTGTTACCCAAGCGACAAGCACACTACTACAAAACCCTTGACCTGTACACAGACTAGATTATACCTGTGAGAGACAGAGAGGCGGCCGGGGGGACGGAGAGAAATGATGGGCGGAAGGAAAACAGATGTAGTAAGCGAAAGCTAGAAAAGAGAGGGGAGAAGAAGTGGCCTCTATCTAATAAAGCCAACTTTTATATTTATTATTAAACGCAGTCTTTTACAAATAAATCAGAAAAGTTAAATAAATTATAATGCAACTGAGTAAAGGTAGACCTAGATATTAATGGAATCTTAAAAAGACCTGTGATGAACAGAGGGATACCAAGAATGAAATAAAAGCAGGATTGATCTCTGCTAAAAAGGAAAAATTGCAGAGGGGTATTAATGATTGATACAGGTATTATGGCAATGCTCCTATTTTTTCATGCCCTACAACCAAGCGGTAACTTTTATTCTTTGTAATGGTCCACAGGGGGTGACCTCACTGGTTGCAAAATGAAGTCTGTATGGATGTCTGTGAGAAAATGTCCTTTACTTCCTACTTGATTCATTTTGTCAGTAACTGTTTCCTTAATTAGGTTATGGTCCTAATGCTTAGTGTCAAGTCTATGGACGATCAAGTAGGGTATGCTTTAGGGTGTGGCTTCTTTATGATTGACAGGTAGAACTACAGTGCACTTTGGCCATTCCACAGTGTGATTTCAGTTCATCAAAGGATCCAAACTGGAAGAATTTTTTGTTCATCTTTGTGCAAAAGGCCACCAGACATTTATGACATTTATTTCAGTAACATCCTGAATTTAATGAATCACATTGGGAAATAGTATGGAATAGACGTCCAGCAAAACGGAGGGTCTGACCACACACATATGGAGCACAAATATTTCAACGCTTTTTTTTTATATTGTAAATCTCTGTGCTAAATAGGAATGTCGGCAAAACATTTTTCACACATTTCCAATAGTTTGCTGCCTTTTAAGTCTGTGTATCACTATGATATTGTACGCGACATTGATAATAGCTTGATGGTGAACTGTAAAAACTCTTGTGTATTACTGATGATATACAGCAAATAAATGGGATCTGTGATGTGTTTAATGCAATTTTAGAACATGATCACATTGGTTCGGTGAATTTACCTGCAATAAAACTAATCAAACGATTGTAGATAATCACAGGAAAGCTCATCTCCTGACAATGACAGGTATCTATAGGGTACCAGCTGGCTCCTATCTAGTGCTTGCACCCACCCACACATATACACAGTTGGAAACACACACACACACACACACACACACACATTGGATTACATCTTGTCAGTTACAGTTTCTATCTGTGTTTATGTTTATTTACCCCTGTTCTTCCTCTCTCCTTGTCTCCTCTCCATCTTTCCTCCACCACAGTTTCAGAACCCGTACGCATACTCGCCTCCGTTCCGCTTCGGGACAGTTCCAAACGGATCCACAGAGAGGAACATCAGGAAGAACTACCCTGCTATGCACCAGTACATGGTAAAATATCATCAAACTGGAGTCGTGGACGCACTTGTCAGCCTCAAAACAGGGTAAGGGAACACTGTGTGTGCATGATTGCGAGTAGGCGCATTCCTTTACTGATCCGTGATCAAATACTATTTAAATAATGCAAAATATTCAGCTGTCAACCTTTAAAAAAACGCCATAGTGTGTGTCTGTGCGTGTGTGCACATCAATATGTGTGTAATTCCATGTATGTGAGTGTGTTTGCTGTCACGTGTGTAAGTGTGTATCTCTGTGTGTGTTTTTTGTCCGTGTGACAGCTCCTCTGAGACTGGGGATGAATGGGCTTCCTCATTGGGAACAGCAGGAGCTATTTTTAGTACTGGTCTCTACAGTGGGACTGGTGGGGGGGTGTTATGGAAGTGTACTGAAGACAAAACATTTGAGAGAGCACAAAACAAATTCAAGCGCTACTCATTCTGCAAGTCAGTTTTTAAGTACGCACAGGGACGGATTTATAAGAGCAGAATTTGATTTGAAACAAGGTTGTAACAGATTATTTGAACATGCAAGAGGAAATGCGTAGTTAAATTTGATCCACTGATAAAGATTCCAACACTCACTTTTAGTGCGATCTCTAACTCAGACAGAGCCTCTTAAGTTTGGACTGAAATTGAAGGTTCTTTCAGTTTGACCTTAGCAGCAGGCTAAGCAATGTATTCCGGGTGACCCTCGTACCTGAAGTGTTTTCCAGCTCGTCCTTGGAAATCAGAGACATGCCCAGTCGGATCTGCCAACCCCCAGGACCTCCTACCATTTGGGTGTTCCCAAAGCTAAAAGCTATATATATCAGATACTATATAGTATTTATATTATTTAAATATATAATATTTTTCAGTTTTTCTTCATCAATGTAACAGAGAAAATTACAAGAAACCTTTTTAAGAAGCACATTTAAGAATGAGGCGCACTGTTATCTCAAGCTGAATTTACCAATGCTCAGAAAAAACTGTTGTTTTGTTGTTGTCAGAACCCGAATATTACATGTCAGTTTATTCAAAAGGCGTATTCGCATAAAATATATAAATCACATGTTGTCGCTAAGTAAGTCTTTATAGAGCAGCAACAGATTCCAAAACTTTTTCTCTTATATGCAAATACTTTTTATTTCTCCATGTGTACCTTAACATAAGAAAAATAAACAACCCTGTAATGGGTTTGGTGTGTCCCATCACAGCTTTTTGCCATCTAAAGTGCTTATATGCCAAAACAGCTGGAGAATATCGAAGGACTCAGAAACAAGCATGCACTCGACTGGGATTGCACTCTCAAACCTGATTCTGTTCCTACAAATCTGTGCCTGTGCTCTCTCAAATGTTGACTTGCAGACTGAGTAGCGCTCGTAATTTGTTTCATGTGCTCTTAGATATTCTGTTGTCAATATACTTCCATATTATGTGTGTGTGTATGTGTGTGTGAGAGAGAGGGGGGGTTAACACCAAGGACAGATTGAAAGAGTGGAACCATTAGGAGCTGGATGGATGGAAAAGCGGAGGTAAGGAAAGGAGGAGCAGAGGCAGAGGGGTGACTCTCATCACACCATCACAGGGGAGAAGGAGGAGAGGAGGCGGGGTAGGGGGCCAAGGGCAAAATGCCTGATTGGAGGAAATGAAGGAAGTGTGGAGGGCAGGAGGAAAGGGCCAAGAGACTTGGGAAGAAGAAAGTGGTAATGGAATGAAAAAAAGGAAGGGCAATAGAAGGAAAAGAAGGGGAAATTGAGGATAAGAGAGGGGAGCGGGAAGGGGACAGGGAAGGAGGGAGGGGAAGGGACATTAAGGAATGGAAAGATGACAGGAAAAGAAAAAAAATGGTGGAGAGAACCTGGCAAAGGACAAAAGGTTGATGAAGTGATATGACAAGAAATTATTTGTGATTGGTCAATGGTTATGGGGTGGGATCCAATCAGAGTTCTTAGATCGAAGGACGGGCTGAGAGAGAGGAGAGATGGAGGAAAAAAGAAAGAATAAATATGCAAAACATACCAGGATACGATTCATGATGTGTGATTTTTATGCAGATATGTCTTTCAGTTAATTTCCAGTCATCCATAAGTCATAAATAAACTGGATGTAAACACATAAAGAAAGGTTAAACCACTCCTGCATCTATAATGCTCTCGCCTGTGTTGTTGAATTAACATACAGCACTGAGGTAAACACACACACACACACACACACATAAATATACATACCTCAGTAATCTAATACCATATGCACACAAGCAAAATACTTAGAAATAAAAACAAACACGCTCATGTGGATGTGTACAGACACAGCTAGCTGCAGGTGTGTTCAGCCTGTAATACCCTCATTGATAATTCTATTCGGTGGTATTAGCAGATGAGCAACACCGCGGCGTTCAGCTGTTTGAGGCTCGATGGCTGGATTAGCTGTGATCACACATAATGCTGACAGGCTTTACACGCAAAAATCTGTTACAGCCACAAGAACCAAAACTATGCACCGGGGAGCTGGATTGATTTGATTACATTTGGGGGCTTAAATTACTCACAGTACAGGCCAAGTGTAGAATATTTATAAGTAAATCAATGGCAAATGTATCTTAATAGTGTTGCAATCATATCTGCCTTAAACATATCGCATGATGCAAGCATGCTGCAGTGCTCACTGACACAAGAACTGCAGGAGAAACACAACTTCATTCCTCATTCATTTTCTATGCAACCACTGTGTTGGCAAAGCAGGAAGCCCACACAAAGGGCACTGGTGGAAAAGTGCAGGCAAAAAAACAGTCCAATAAAAAGTCATACTAAAGCACACTGCAGATAAAGAAGTCCCCAAAAAATGTTCCCAGACAAGTAAACGGCATTGTCCGTGAAGTTCAGAGGATTCTTTTCACTTGTCTGGTTGTATTAGGAATCAAAGGCTGTGGGTACCCACACATGGAGGAGGTCAGCATGGCTGGATGTCACCCAGGAGACTGCAGTTTTGTGTCAATGTCAGTGTTGAGTTATTCATTTTAGCCAAACCTCATTTTTTAATGAATCTAACCAAGTAGTTTTATAACTTTCTGGTTCCTCGTTCTCCTGAGACCACTGTCTTTTACCATGAAAGAACCCCAGAACCAAAGTTAACTTTTTTTCCACAAACCTGTAGTGATATTTCTCAGTCTAGATTGTTGTAGTGTGAATTCATTTAATTAAATTTCATAAAGCTTTGTTTAAATCTCGAGGAGCTACACAGTGGTATAGTGGTTAGCACTCTTGCCTCACTGGTTCGATTCCTGTTCAGAGTTTGCATGTTCTTCCCGTGTCAGTGTGGGTCTCTCCTGGTGCTTCTTCCTGTAGTCCAAAAGAACGCAGCCTAGGTTGAATTGCAGACTTTAATCGCCCATAGGAGTGAATGAGGGCGTGAATGGTTGTCTCTCTCTATGTGTGGGCCCGGTGATAGCCTCACGACCTGTCCAGGGTGTTCCAGCCTTTCACTCGATGTCAGCAGGGATCAGCCTCAGTTCCTGCAACGCAACTTCAGATAAGGATGATAAATGGATAATTGTAGAGGAATCATTGGGAAGAGCAAGAAAAAAAAACAGAAATAAACCGATAACAGAACAGAAAAACATATAAAGCACCACTGAAAACATTAACAGTGGTAATCATAGTTTCAGTGGTCATGATAACTTTCTGACTAGTGCCCAAAAGTGCCGAGGTTTGGTGGCATGTTGTCTATGAACACTAACAATGAAAAGGAACCAAAGCTTATCTCACCTGACAGATGAAGTTGCCCATCCCATTGTGTCATATAGAATGCATTGATGGGTGGAGTGACAGTTGCCATTGGTTAGAGATATTGGCTCAAAGGGCTGAGGAAACAGATCTGAGCTCAACATCAGTGTTTCTGTCCAGAAATCATGACCGGTTTACTCAAGATAATCCACAGGTCTTTTTCTCAGCAGTTTCATGTAGGAATTATACAAGAAAGAAAATAGTTCCTTCATGAAGCTGCTCACAACAAGGTCTGTTATCTTGAGTAACAGGGTCATGATTTCTGGGAAGAGACTTCACTGGTGGGTTTTTCGCTGATTTTACCACCACAAGCTGAGTGCTGTCTACTTCCATTGTATTCAGAGAGAAGGCAAACATTTCTGACAGAGAGAATGGAAAGGGGAGACAGAGGGGAACTCATACAGCAAATGGAGAAGGGGCCTATTTGGACCCGGGTCTGCTGCAACGACGACTCAGCCTTAGTGCTATGCACTGAGCCACTGGGACAGCAAAAAACTGAAGTTTGGTCTGTTCTCTTTTGGGGCTATTCACATTGGCCATATTTCCATTGTGAAAAAAAAAAATAAAGTTGCAATGTTAAATGCTTTTTTAGATAATTTTACAACTCTTGCCATCCCACGAGAGAAAATGGAGCAAAGCCTTCAGGAATTGGATTCAGTTGGGCAACTTATAATTGTGCTTTCATGTGAGATTAATGTTAGCTATGTCAAAACTTTTATGCACATTTTTGGAAGTTTTCACAAGCAAATCTTTAAAATGCACCTAGAAATTACTTAATTGAAACACGAAAAGACTCTCAACTTTTAACTCTGCAAAAGTCATAATGTTGGCAAATATTCAATGTTTCTTTTGGGGACTAGATGCTGTACATACAGGAGTTTCGACTGGCAGGTCATGGACTGCACTGAGAGCCTCCCTGTAGCGGTGTAAAATGCGATTCAGAGTCACACTAAATGGTCATTTTGCTGTGTTCCAGATTGCATTGAAAGGTAACGATGGAAAATGGCAAGAAATTCTGTGCTGCTGCATTTTATTCACCAAAATAAAGGTGTGACAGATTGTGATGGCTGAATCCCCCTCCAAGCCATTAAGTGCCACAGAATGTCTGGCTAGCGTCTGAAAACACGCACGCACAAATCCATGCTCACCAGTGCGCGGCCACATGTGCTCAGTTACACTCGTACTTAAGTGTACACACACACACACACACACACACAGGGACACACGCCTAGTTTCCTACATGTTTGGACACACAGCCTGCGTGTGGATGGAGCCAGTGCTGGGTTAAGCTAATTACACAGCTGAACTATCGTCTGTGAGCCTCCGTTAGAGGGCTGGATCTGACATTCAGTAAATGCCAGCCAGTCACTGCACTATTAGCAGGGCTCTCTGTGCGTGTATATATGTATGTGTGAAAGTGTGTGTGAGTGTTAGCGGGCGCTGAGAGAGTGAGAGAGCAGCGGTTAGTGATGGCATCAGTTACACTGAAAATGTCAGTCCAGGATCTGTTCGTTTGCGCGTTCCCCTTCGCAACCTGCTTATTTACTTGTGTGTGTGAGACTGTGTGTTGGGTGTGTGGACAAAGGCAAAAAGAGTGAGACAGTGTAAATGTTTGTGTCTGTCTAAAGTTTGTTTAGGTCGTCCGTGTGCCTCCAAGGTCCTATCATCAGTGAAGCGTGCTGTATTGAACCGCAGCCACTCCCCACTGTGTCCTCTGTGTGTTTGGTTACGCTTGGATTGCACTCCTATTGGAGATGATTTAACACTTTAGAATTGATCCGCAAACAACACATTCTGAAAAATAAGCCCCTCTTCTGCTTTCTGTCTCCTCCTGTGCACTTCTCACTCACTCTCTTTAAAAAAACAAACAAAAAAAAAAAAACATTGAAACCCCTCATGCATCTTCATCCCCTCCCTCTGTCTGTTTTTTTCTTCTGTCTCTTTCCTCTGTTCTTTTTTCTCCTCCTTTGCAGGAAGCTGGATGCCTTCATCTATGATGCTGCAGTGTTGAACTATATGGCCGGCAGGGATGAGGGATGTAAGCTGGTGACCATTGGAAGCGGGTAACCAAAGCTTTGATTCTTTAAAAAGACACTTGTCTCCCCTTCATGGTCTGATCCCGCCATTCTCTGGTCCAAACCATTGTGTAAAGTTGTGTCAAGGGTTTGTTTGCTGTTTTATTGCATAAATACGTGTCAATGCAAGCCACATGGATTCTGAAATTGCTTATTTGTAGAGTGCTGTGCCATCTCATATCAAGTAGAAGTTCAATATTTTGGGAAATATGCCTATTTGCTTTTTGCTGAGAGTTGAATAAGAAGATTGACAACCCTCATGTCTGTACAGTAAGTATGAAGCTACCACCAGCAGCGGGCTAGCTTAGACTGAAAACAGGGGGAAACAGCTAGCCTGCCTCTGTTCAAAGGTAACAACATTTGTTTACCAGTTCCTCTAAAGCTCACTAATTCACAGGTTTTATCTCTTTTTTTTATTTTTATTTTTTGTGGGCAAAGGAGACTAGTTAAATTAACAAAGCATTTACTTAAAGTGTTTTGGTAAACCAAATCTGTCAGTTTGCAGCTGGACGTTAACATGAGCATTGTTAACTCTAGTGAGCGGTATTCATGATCTCTCTGCAGTTTTGAACAAGTCACGGATTGGTCAGCACAGCGTCTTATGTCCTGCAGAGCACAATGTAACGCTGCTCACCTTTAGAAGATGCTAGCAAAACGGAGTGTTCGAAACAAGTTGTTTATTAACTGCGGTTAAACCAACATGAGACCTTGTATAACAATAACTTCACCCTAAGAACCTGTCAGAAGTTAGTTTTGCTAACTTACCATTAGATAAGCAATCTTTACCATTTTCCACACCTATCCATCAAATGTGATAGCACCATGATATCCAATCTTACTTAAGCAGCCAGTTGAGAAAATGTCCCTCCTTATGCCTTTTAACATTAGTGTGTCTTGTTTGAAACTGCAGTGGGATCCATAATAACGCCTCTCCAGACAGTTAATGATGCTCTCACACTGTGTGATGCACCTGAGGATTAACGCCACCTAGCACACTGGTGTTGTGTTAAGTTTGTACCCCTGTTAATATTTGTTTCCCCCTACCTAACCACAGAGACAGGTGCTACGGGAAACATCGTATTCACAGTAGGGAAAACCAGATATGACAGGGGAACAGACTTTGACCTTAACTTTCTAATGGAAGAAACCTCAGGACTGAAGACAAGCTGTGCCCAAAACAAGTCTGAATGACACTTTACTGGTAACAAATTTTAAATGAGTCAAAACATGTGGGAAAAACAGTGTGAACTCAGTACAAAATTCAAAATCGTGAGTGATAAACATGAACTCGTTCATATAGTGAGTGTGGACTAAAGCTAGCTCTTATGAAGTGGGAAAAAAACAAATCAGAATATTCCCAAAGTGTTATGGGTAATTTTGTTTCTTGGTTCAGAGCTGCTGCCCACAAACCAGCAGAGACTCCAAGGAGTTTCTGGTGTCAAATCTTTATGGTTCCCCCACATAACATTCACATGCAGTGATGTTTGTAAAATAACTTAACCAAAGTGGATAAAAGTAAGACACTTGGATTGTATGTATATACATGTAAGGGTCATAATTGTATGGAAAAAGAGATGATTGGGTCCATTTGTGCTTAATTCTGTCTTAAAGCAACACTCAAATGCCCATATGTGCACTGGAAGTATTGTTGGTCCTTGTCAGTTGTTCCTGCTCTCCACACTGGCTGCAAAGAGATGCATTATTAAAGCGACTGAACACTGACACTGCTTTAAGAAGGGATCTCCTCAAGGCCAGTATGTACTGCAGGAATGATCAAAGGGGCCGGCAGTGTGTCAGTGTACATATGGGGCAGCATAGTTGTAAGATATACCTGGAAGGAAATGCCAACTGTGTGTCTTTGGGTCCAACCAAATGTGTTTGTGTGATTCTGATTGCATATGTGTGTCCTTAAACGTCCGCTCCATGACATTTATATGCGTCATTATGCATGAGGTATCTCCTTAAAGATATTTTTAATCACAGTGACACCATCTGGAGGAATAAAGGTGAGAGTGTTTGTTTAAAGGTTAAAATATGTGTTCTCTGTGTGCGTGTGCGTGTGGACGTGCTTGTGTTCAGGTACATCTTTGCTACCACCGGCTACGGCATTGCTCTGCAGAAAGGCTCCTACTGGAAACGACAGGTGGATCTGGCAATCCTCGCCATCATCGGAGATGGTGAGAAACACACTCGCAAGGCGGTCTCGTACACACATTCAAAGTGCAAGACACTATACACGAAGGCAAAAGGTTACATTGTTCCTTGCCAGCATTGTAAGTCAAGCACACACACACACACACACACACACACACACGCTCATCTCCAGTGCCATGTCTGCTGACAGCATAAAGGGAAAGCAGTGAAGTATAAATAGTCCTTTGATGTTATTCTGGACACAAAAGGCTGCTCTAAACAGAGGGCAGAGTGTGTAAGTTATTCTAATATATTCCTTTCTGCAGCACCAGATCT
>JAOWBC010000458.1:16821421-16833254 GCA_028566105.1 Hypoplectrus providencianus
TGTGTGTGTGTGTGTGTGTGTAAGCATTACTCTGAATCTGAATCACCACATTCCTTTATTACAGTAGCTTCAGAAGTTCTTACATAAACAATTTCAGACTGCAAAACAGGGAGAAAGCGAGACAGCCCGAGCTTTTAGTGACAGATTCATTTACATTTTACATCGAAGGCATTTTGCTGATGCGAGTGTTCACACAGCCACTCACATTAAGTGCACTGAAGTTGATTAAATGAACATTGGTGTCACAATAATCCTCTCTAACCAAATCTTATCAGAGCCGCAGAGCAAACAGGCCACACTCCATCATATTTCATGGCTGGATAATTTTTGAAAAAACATCTGCTTCAGTGTTTTTGTTTTGCTTAGTTTTCTTCAATCCCATCCGATCTTTTTTACACTTGTAGTTTTTTCACGGGGTGACTTAGCACCATGCTAATAACTTCAGAATTGTTGTAATACACTTTAATAGTAATGAAAGCAAAAAGAGGTGAAAAGAAAGAGACAAAATGACTGCAAAGACAGAGGAAAAGAGAGGATACAGATTGATGGAGAAAGTGGGGAGACATAGAAATACAGAAGCCTGTCTGTAGGCCACAAAGAGGTCAAAGAGAGGACGAAGCAGGGTACGAGAGGAAGATGAGGAAAGACTGTGTGTCAGGTGGAGAGAGAGAGATGGGGAGTGAGAGGAGGGCAGGTCCTTGATAGATGACAGTGACTCTGTGTCTTGGCAGATGCTACTTGATCAGATAGACACGATGTGGGTGGAGAGCATATGGCTTTTCACGGACAGGGAGAAGACACAGGGAAGATGTGTCCAGGGTAGAGTGGAGGAAGGTGAAGAACAAACAGACAGACAGAGACAAAACAGCCTGTCTGGAGACACATGGAAGGCACCATAGAAATAGAATGAAAATAGAATGGACACTGCTTGCCAGGGTTATCTGACGAATTCAAAACCAAGAGTCAAACTGCATTCTTTGTAACAGTCGACAGGGGAGGACAGCCCTGCAAGAAGTTAGTCTGCATGAAAGTCAATGGGTTTATGACCCTTAGTTTGGATTTTTTTTTAACCTTAGTAAACATTCTCATAATGATTTTATGGTCTTAATCACATTGCAAGTCTTTTTCAATCCAGCAAGATGTTTATTACGTAAACTCTGATCTCATTACAGTAAATCAGATGAAATGTGACCCAATTTAGGCTGTGGTTACCCAGTGACTGACAATCCCATACCACAGTGTGTCTGTGCGTCAACATTAACCCTTTTAAAATGTGTTTGACTTTATCAAAGTTAACTGTAAAAATTTTGACACCTAAAAAATTCTTGTTCCCCGTCTGTCTGACTAAAAGACACTCTGAGGAGGTTGCTGTTCATTTAGAAGAACAAAAAGATCTAGGTCCTTGCTAACCAAGCTGGCCAGTGCTAGTTGCAGCTGATGATGTTGTGTCATTGCAACTTCAGATCTGTTTTGCCAATGTACTATTTGAAAAACCAATGTAATGGCAACAGACATGTTGAAATGGCCGCCACACTGTGATGTAAGTTAGTATGAAAATGTCTCTTCTACTCATTTTATTTCTGTCTGGTATAGACATGGCTGGGCAGGTCACAGTTTTTCTTTAAGGGTTAGAAGAAAACTCTAATTACAACATGTGAATTATTTGCATAGAAGGAAAGCAGCATAACTACCTGCTGTATGAATGGGATTTTTATTTGTTAAATCTTTGTGTTGAGACAATACAATTTTGATCAAATGTACCTGTCTTGGAGCAGCTGCAATAGTCCAAACCCATAGGTTTTTACACTGTGGCAAGATTGTAATATGTCAGACTGAATATCCTCCAGTCAGGGTCTGGAACTGTTTGTTCTCGGCCATTTGAGGTACAGGTACTTTAAAGCAAAGATAAGCATTTTAAAGAAACATACATTTAAGTAGTACATTTTGTGTTTGTGGTTCCAAATAATGTAATGGCAATAACAGAATTGCAAAAAGTTTTCTTCCCCCACCCTTTCATCTGATTCAAGCTCAAACATTTTTTTAAGAGCCCTGAAAGTGTGGATTAAACTTGTAGAGACTTGTGTTCCTGTGTTCCAACTGACTGGACACCAGACTATTGCTTGAGCCGTCTGACTGCTGAGAAGAGAACAAAATTTGAATTTCAGCAATACTCCCCCCCTCAGGAGTCAGAGAAACAGTGCAGACAGTCGCAGCTTCCCATAGCTTTTTCCTTGAATGCACTCAATTTAAAAAAGAAGAAGAAAAAAAAAGAAACAAAAGGACCTGTTGATATCTAAAGATCCCATTTGTCTTTATTTTCTCGTGCTGACGATTACAAGCATGCCATATTAAAAAGATATATTCGTGTATTTGTGAATCTTAACAGGATCAATTCTCCTCAATTGTCCAAAAGGTTTAATTATGTTTTAGCGAGTCTGCACCCTTAAGACATCTAGCTGAACACCACCATGATATTTGTCTTTCCCCACTAGCAGCCTTAGTTATCCAGCCCTGAATGACACAGATTGGATTAGCCACGCGCCAAATGTCACAGAGGAAGGCAGAGAGGGAGGGGGCGCTGAGGGAAGGGAACACAGAGTGAGGGATGAGAAAAGATAAGGTCTTTGTTGCTTTCTACCTTTCCGTCATTAGCACTAAAGAAATAATCTCTTTGCCCTATCTGGCACCATGGAGAGGAGTGGAAGCCCAGTGGCTGGTGATGCCCAAAGAAATGTCTTTTAAATAGACTCTGGAAAAACTAAACAATTAAATAAATATTTTAGCATTCAAGGGGGACACTGACATCCTTAGACTCAATTCACCCAAAATGCAAACATTCTTTGCCTTTATCAAGTGTTTCAGATCTCAAAAATGTGAGATTTTAATGATGAAATCTCATATGTTATTCTTCTGGGAGGCTTTTAAATAACTTAAACCAATAAATTCTGCACATTTCAGTCCAACTATAAAGTCATTAATGACTTGACTAAGACCAACATTTACCTGAGATTAAATTCAGTAAAACGTCAGTTTTCAATTCTGTATGGATAGCATGTCAGGCCCCAATTTTTTTGCCTTTATATTATTAGCACTTGTTGGCACATCATACAAATTATGTTTATAAAGACTCAAATTTTCCATTTTTTAAAAGATAAATTATAATTTCAATTATTCCTTCTTCGTGATTGTGTCATTACAACCTTGTACTACACAACATATACTTACAGCTACCTCTGCAAAATAAACAAAAAAAAGACCACAGTGAAAAAAACATGACTGGAGCAAAAAACACCCTGCAACTCTTCAAGGTTTAGAGGTCTATAGTCATAGCTATCCTCAGAATCTATTGGTTGAGGCTTTTCAAAACTCAGTGATCCATTTAGTGGAGGATTTGAGCCTATCTTTGTGCTTTTGTTTCTCAGGTGAAATGGAGGAACTAGAAGCCCAGTGGCTGACAGGAATTTGCCACAATGAGAAGAACGAGGTGATGTCCAGTCAGCTAGATGTGGACAACATGGCTGGGGTGTTCTACATGCTGGCCACAGCCATGGGACTCTCCCTCATCACCTTTGTCTCTGAGCATCTCTTCTACTGGAGGCTTAGATACTGTTTCACTGGGGTCTGCACGGGCAAGCCGGGTCTTCTTTTCTCCATCAGTCGGGTAAGGACTGGTTTGTTTCTAAGAGTTGCATGTTTACATGGGTGGGCATGTTGATGGACATTATGGCTGGAAGAACAAAAACCTGCTATAGCTTTAATGACTAACAAGGAACACTTTAACCAGAGAGCCCAAAATCAGAAGTACATATATTGTCTTTTGAAATCTGGATTGTTTTGGTGTGAGTTGCTCAAGATTTGAGATATCAGCTGTAGATTATTTGGCTGTCTTTAAAATATAACTGAACTACAGCACTGTCTTTGTTCAGAAATCATGACCCATTTCATCAGGATAGTCCTCAGACCCTGTTATGAGCAGTTTCATGATAAATCTATTTTCTTTCAAATAAAGTTGAAACTGCTCACATCCATGTCTGTTAAGTGCCACTTATTTTCATTATATTAGGAAGAAGGCATCTCTATGGCTGATTTCTCCAACTCTCAGCACCTCACACCAAAACAATCTAGACTGATAAATTGCACTGTTGATAAAGGGAAAAATATGTGTTTTGATTTTAGGATGAAATGTCCCTTTAAATTTGACCAAAACACCAATTTTTGTGCGTCTGTGTGAATATCTGAACCCGGGTGTTCCAACTAGTCGTGTTCAAGGCTATACTATGCAACCAAGCGCAGTCACTATACTCAGGGTTAATGCTGCATTATTGGGGTCAGACAGACCTATCTTAGTTCTATTTTCTATCAGCAGAATAAGGGAGCAGAGCAAGCATGAACACATGCAGAGGAAGAAGCTGCTACTAAACTAAGAAACCCTGTGAAACAAGGGGAGGAGGAGGAGGGAAGGCTGCACAAAGGAGGGATGGAGACGGGAGGGGGGATCACGAGGCAGCCCTGGATATCGACAAAAATAGATCCTAATTGCGGCATGTTTTTGGGTGAAATCACGGCAGCCCACGCTGAATCAATCTATTCTCTCTCATTCTGTTGAAAGGTCAGCATTCTCCGTTGTTGTGCGCGAGAACAGAAGACATGGACGTGCATCCCTAAAAGCACTGCAGTGTCTCTGCACTATAACGGAGGCTGTGTGGCTCTGTTTTCAAAGTTAACAGAGGGGGGTAGCGAGGAGACAAAAACTTTTACAGAAGATAAAGTGAGGTTCTTGAAAAAGACGTTATTTCAAAGCCATTTTCAAGAGTGATTTAGGGCGAAAGACGTCGTTAATGGCCTATCTTGTGTTGATAAGCTCCACAAAATGTCTGCTGAACCAAAAAGCACTTTGAATTTGTTAACGTGATAAATGCATTTTAAGGATGTATTTGTGAGCTGGGAAATGGCCTCAGTTAGGAAAATTGCCTTTGTTCTTTGAACTGTAAAATGAGAGCTCTATGACATTACTGTTAGGCATTATATTGGCACCTCTTGCTTTGCCTAGTCCATATAAAAGACTGGCTTTATTAACCTCTCTTGCTGTTGTAGTGATAATAATTTCAACTTTTAAGTGTTGTTTCCTCTCAAAAAATGTCATCCCTGGAGCACCTCTCAGTGAGGCTGGGGGCATAGGGTTTTGAGAGATATAAAACTATTTTCTCATATTTGCAGGTCATTGTTGATTCCTGCTATTATGTTTGGATGAATTCTACCTACTGTAAATCACTGGCATATTTTGCAAACTGTTAAAGTGATAGAGCTGCAGAAGACATGTCTCATTGCGTTGTGTTACATTTTGTCTTGCTGTATTTGTGACTGATCCTGGAACCTGGTACTTTAAAATGTCCACTGTGATTATGTTGCTTTTACAGCATTATCTTCAATCATATATGGTTAAGAGGATCAAAACAAAGTGAAATCCCCTCTTTTCTGAGAGGTGCAGTTTATGATTTTGTTTGATCTGTTTTGATAAACTGCACATGCATGTTTCAGGGAAAATGAAAGTCTCATATAATAAGGTTCTACAAGTTTGTGTTAATGGTGATAAAAGATTGTTGGGGTAATGCGCTGTGATTTGCTGACTCACCACCAATTTAAAGGGGACCTAATGTATTTTTCAACATGGATCCTATTTCCCCATGTTTTTGTGTCTAAATGACTAATGGGGACAACAATTTTTGAAATTGGTCCAGTATCGAGTGAGATACTTGGCTGCAGGGGAAATTGCGCAGCGTGAGTGTATGGTTGCATCCACTGAAAGTGCCACTGACAGGCTCTGATTGTATCATTAGTTTCTGACAACATTACGTAAAAGACGGAAATGGTGAAAGAGGAGAGGAGACATCTCATTCTGAAATCTCGTGAGAGCTGATGTGTTGCTGGAAGACAACTGGACGTGAGTGGGAGCTGCGAGTGCTGGGAAGTAGTTTGTTTGGGAGTGCAGAAAGTGCAACTGTTATCTTAAAGATTTTCAATGTCATGGCTGGTGAGTTTGTCCATGTTTAGTATACGAGAGGACTGTGCTGATGAGAAAGAAAAAAGGGCAACTGGCAGAGGAAGTTAAACCTACTGCTGCAAGGTCCCAAAGCTCAGGAGACTGGTGGTGTTCCTGTGACACTATGCCGGAAGAATGACTATTATAAAGAGTAGGATCTGCCAAATGTTAAGATTCCAAAGTAAGACTTGATCAGACACAATAAAAAAAGTACTTTCCCAATACTTATCAAACAATCTGAGCCTGAGAGTGCGAAAACAAAAATAAGCACTTGAAGTGGACGCAATGTTACATTTAGGCTCTGAAACTACCCTTGTAACTCGTGTCACAGCTGCTGGTTCTAGCCTTCTTATTCAGTTAAAAAATTGCCCCTTCCCATTTATCACTTAGTCGCAATAATGTGACTAGGTTAAAAATACAAAAGTTCTCCTTCATATTTTCAGCAAAGCATACAGACAACACATATGTTTGGCCTGAGTACATAAGTAATAATCATTCTGTTTTTCTCTCCATTTCTCTCTCATTGCCCTACCATTTATATATTATTTGTTTTTCCTTCCTCCTTTCCATGTTCATCCACTTGTCTCCATGCAGGGAATCTGGAGTTGCATTCATGGAGTCCACATTGACATGAAGAAAAAGTCAGATCTTGACTTTAGCCCCCAGGACAAAATGCTTAAACTCATCAAATCGGCCAAACAGATGACCAACATGTCTAACCTGGGTGGCTCCCACATGAATTCACCCAAACGTGAGTTCATGCACTCAGCTGGTCCCATGATCATGGACATGATGGCAGAGAAGGGCAACTTTATTTATGCTGACAACCGCAGCTATGCTCCCAAAGACATGATATATGGAGACACTGGTGACCTGCAGTCTTATCTTGCCAACCGCCACAAAGACCACCTTAACAACTACATCTTCCAGGGAGGCCAGCATCCCCTGACCCTGAATGATGCCAATCCCAACACAGTAGAGGTGGCTGTGAGCGCTGACTCCGTCCAGACCAATGCCAAGCCACCCCGGACTCTGTGGAAGAAGTCAGTGGACACGCTTCGTTCCGTGCCTCCTGGGCCCCCTCCGATGCCTGATATGCTGATGCCAGACCCACGAATGTCGATGAAGACACAGCGCTACCTCCCTGAGGACGCAGCCCACTCTGACATCTCCGACTGTTCCAGCAGGGCAGCCTCCTACAAGGACCCAGAAAACAACAAGCACCTGAAGCCCAAGGACAACTTAAAAAAAAGATCGGTGACGTCAAAATACCCAAGGGATTGCAGTGAGGTGGAGCTGTCCTACTTAAAGACTAAGCAGGTCACCGGCGGAACCAACCAAACCGGGAGAGGAGGAGGAGGAGAGAAAATTTACACCATCGACTCAGACCGAGAGCTTAGCCTGCATTCAGACCCTATTCACTACCGCGAGAGTCGTGGACTTGCTGCAGATGATTTGGATTATCCCGAGATCTACTCCGACCACAGTGACAACTACAGGAAGTGTGAGCAGCCCATCATTCATCTGAACTCCTCGCCTTTGCATCACACTGACTCTGATCTTCTACCGGACCCAACCTACTCTAAACACTACAGCCTGAAAGAGAAAAACATTGCCCTGTCCCCACATGAAACCATTGATCGCTACAAACAGACACACTGCCGTTCCTGCTTGTCCAAAGTGACTGCTAGCTACCCACCGGGAGGGCCATACAATCCTGCTGTACCTGCTGCAGCTTCTGCCACTCGCTCACCCTATAATCGGTGTGAAGCATGCCTCCACACAGCTAATCTGTATGACATTAGCGAGGACCAGCTCCTTGCAGACCCCTTGGTCAGCCCCACCATGCATCACCAACAGCAGCAGCAACCAGACGAAATGTTTGGTCTGTATTGGCCACAGACGGATGGGCCGCATGTTCAAAAGAGAAACCGTTTGAGGCTGAGTCGTCAGCACTCCTTTGACAACATCATGCTAGAAAAGCCCAAGGATGTAGACCTGGGCCGACCAGCGCGCAGCGTCAGCCTCAAGGAGAAGGATCGCTTCTTGGACTCTGCATCTGACTCGCACTATGCGAACCTCTTTGGCATGCGTCCCTACTCCGGCAGACTGTTTGGCACCGGGTCCAAATCAATGCTGTTTAACCACAACCTGGAGGAGAGCAAGAGGAGCAAGTCGCTGTACCCGGCCCATGGCTCGGAAAACCCATTCCTCAGCCACTCGCTGAGGGATGACTCCAGCAGCAGACTGGTCCATGGGCGTAGCTCCTCTGATATTTACAAACAGCTGGCGGTGGCCTCGCCTGCAGCGGTCGTCGGATCGGCCCCCGTCAAAACACGCAACGATGCGAACAATCTCCGCTCTTCCGTCAAATCCACCACTTCATACTGCTCACGGGACGGGCGGATAGCTAATGACATGTACAATAAAGAGCATGTGATGCCTTACTCAGCCAATAAGACTAGTGCATACCCGGCCCCACGTGGCGTCCTAAACTCAGCCCAGTTCAGCAATAGACGGGTGTATAAAAAAATCCCCAGTCTGGAGTCAGATGTTTAGTTGACATTGGAAATAATGTGTTCTCTCCTCCTTACTGCTCTCTGGGTTTGTATTATAATTTATCAACTATGTTATCCACAAAGGGATGCCATAGCCACACTACGATTTTCTTCTTCTCTTCAACATTGTAATCCAAAAGAACTCGTGCCCACTTGGGTATGACGGTACTACTACTACTCTCTTTACAGATGATATCACCATTTTGTCCATTCTCTGCCATGTACCAATGAGTTGGCTGCATGGCCGGCACGCTGCCATAAGGTGTCCTGGTGTAAGGGGAGGGGAATCATCAACCCCGTAGGTTTTAATAAGGTTCAGGAAATGGCATAGTCCCAGTAATGGGACGGAAAAGGTCTAAGTTACATTGAAGGAGGACTCCTACAGGCGTTGTTGGGAAGCAGGTAGTTGATTTGTGATTGAAATGCATGAGGAAGTGGTGAGGAGGATGGGAAAAAATTATATGAAAGGGAGCTAGAGAAAGAGAGAGAGGAGATAACCTCTCTTTCAACCCCTCCTCCTCCCCGTTTTCCTTTCCACCTCCACTGTCAAGCTTGCAGCTCTCTAGTTGAGGAGAAGAGGCCTGACAGAGAGACCAGATGGGCACGTTTGATGTCATGGCCAGACATGGAGGCGTCCCAGGAGGGCACAGGCGTCACAGTGAGCTAGTCCAACGGTCTGCTGCTTGTTACTCTGACAAATATGGCCACCGAGACACCTGGCAGTGCAAGCGGAGAGAGAGGGAGAAAGAAGATGAGCGGCTAAATGGCACAGAGAGGAGCCTCCAGTAGTTTTTGGCAGTAAGCTAGCCATGTGTTTGGTCAGAATTTGGTTTTCGGTGTAAAGCCCATGCCAAGGGACAAGATAGTGACCAGAAGCTGAGAGTAATGTAGGTGCTATCGATGAATAATGTTTACAGACTGACAGATAAAAAAGATAAACTGACAAAATGACTGATAGAAATGGACACACAAGCAGGGAAACCTGAGGCAACTGATGGGCATTTCATTTATGGCTCTGCACATAGAAAAATAATTGCAAAGTATTGCTTTTTTATTCTATTAAACTATAAGATTTATTAGGGATTCTGGCATCCGGATCCCCCTATGTAGGATTTTAGTGTTTGCTTATTTGGTAGCACAATAGCCATTAGTTTTTAAAACTTCTCTCCCACATTTGCTTTTAAAAAAGCATAGCTTTCTGAAAAATACCATCAAGAGTAGTAGATTATTTTGCATGTGTTGATTTTTCTTTCTGTGTCGGAGAAAACAAAATACACACAAATACACTCTCAGACACATATTTTACATGTTTTTTGAAAAAGGGACTGTGTCTTGCCAGATTTGGTGGATGGATACTTGTACAATCGAAACCTTTATCCTTGACCTTTGTGCTTAGTAAATCAGTGTCATGCTGTGGCTCCTGCTGCAAAAATAGCAAGAAAATGGTGGAAGGGAAGAGAGCAAAGAGGATATAAACAAGGGACGGGAAAAGGATGAAATGACAACTGTGTCCACCACCACCTTGTCTGAGTTGAGGAGAGGGTGGGTGCCGATGTGTTTTTGTCTTTTGACCTCCCTGCCACTGAGAAACAGGGTATTAGCTATAAAAACAACAAAAAAAAAACACTTCCTTCTTTCCTCCTTCCTTCTTCCCTTCCCCAATAAATATGACACATCATTAGAGTGTTGGATAGAACTTCACTTTATTTATTTAATTTTTGTAAAATTGAACTTTGGTTGGTTGGTTGGTTGGTACAGCAGTAGCAGAGCTATACGGTATCCAACCACCACAGTCTAACTGAGAATTGGGTTAACAATTATTGATCATTAATGACTGTTGATCCACCATCAACCAGGGCTCTTGAGGATCTGAAGACTACTTGAGATGGATCCCTTGTTTACCTTCATAGTGTTGTTTGAGATGTGGGATGGGGTGGGCGGGGCAAGACGGAGAGGGGAGGAGCTTAGTAGGCTCCATTGTTACGTGCTCATCAATCATGTATCCATCATAGTGTGGAGTAAGTTGTGTGTGTGCATGGCAGAACTCGGGTAAGCTTGAACATTTTGTTCCTAAACTGATTGTTTATGCATTCGTTTGTTTGTTCTTTTTGATAACACTTAGCAGAAAAAGACTTGCACATGCACATTCTTCCATGTACACGCGTGCCCACGAAAACGCTTTATTTAGTTTTTTTTTTGTTTGTTTTTTTTTTGTAGCATTACGCTGTACAAATTGTACAGACGAAAGAAAAAAAAAACATGTAACCATTTTTAACTGACTGATTGATTTGCTTGATTGATTGGATTCACAAAGCCAAATTGTATCAAATAAAATACCTCAGGATGATTCTGTGCGTTTTGGGGGAGCTTCAACAGTAGCAACAGAATAGGATGCGGCGCAGATTTTTTTTGTAGAAAAAAAAAAGATAAAGAAAAAAAAAAGAGAGATGAAAAACAACACAAGATTTCTAAGCGGCCGCAAAAGCAGAATCAAACTTTTCTCCTTTCGATGTTTACCAGTCCTAGGTCTTCCAGCTCAGCTCTTTGCCCGAGCTCATGCAACCCAAGTAAAGAGAGAAGAAGAGAGGAGGGATGGCGGGAGGGGGCTTAGATCTCTTGGCTCAGTGAGGGGGGGTGTGCTGCCTGCAGCTCCGCTCCTGAGCACCTTAACAGAATGGAGGATGTTACTTGAACGTCCGAATTCTGAAAAGCTACCCTGCTACGGAATCCTCAAACAGGAATCTCTCTCTTTTCTCTCCATGGTTTTTAACGGCAGTCGACTGCATTAGCCACTGTGTTTCAATTGAAGCTCCATCTTTCACAACCACGGTCATATTGCCCTTTTGTACTCTTGGAATACTGCAGTGAACCTCTCCTCGCTTCCCAATCAGCTTACCCAATGTTGACTGACGAGCAACATTCGTCTTTTTTTGCATCTTATCTGCATATTTATTATTATTATCATATTTATCGCCACATGCTGCTTGCGTGAGCTGACAAGTGAACAATATGCACATGTAAAAAAAATATCAAACGGCACCCTCGCGTTTTATGAACTCATGATGATTTGTTCGATTTGTTCTACTTTGACAGAACTGTCATGTAAACTGATGCTGTTTTATGTTCAAAAAACACACACATACACAAACACACTCACCCACACACACACACACATACACTCAGACACACCCTTGTGATGACAACCCTGCTCTTTTTAATGACAAAAATGTATTTT
>JAOWBC010000458.1:16968461-16982301 GCA_028566105.1 Hypoplectrus providencianus
TGTTTGTGTGTGTGTGTGTGTGTGTGTGTGTGTGTGTGTGTGTGTGTGTGTGTGTGTGTGTGTGTGTGTGTGTGGTGGCAGGGAAGTGTTAAATGTCATTCTTCTGTCTGGGCCGCCTCGGGTCATTACAACATCACACCGGAGGACAAGACTGGAGTAAGACTGAGAAATGAACCTGGCTTTCGCACACGCACACACACAGACACACACACACACACACACATACAGATGGCGGGACAGTGTCGTACGTCAGCGGACCTGATGGAAATCTGGCCTGGACTAACCAGCTGGAAAAGTGACCCTCTGGTTAATGGAGTGGCCAAGGGAATGAGAGGATGAGAGAGGTAGAAGATGGGTGAGCAAAAGTTGCAGAGGCAGAAAAAGTGTATGTTCGTGTGTGTGCATGCGCATGTGTGTGTGTGTGTCTTCTATCTCTAATTCAAAGTTAGAGATAGAAGAAGACGGCAGAAAAAAGATTGTGTGTCAACAATTCAGATAATGATGAATAGTCATAGTAAAAGTATGCCATACTTTCTCAGATGTGTGTAATAAATACATGGATAAAAGATTTCATTATAACCAGTCATTTGCTTTAAAACCTGCCTAAACTCAGCCTTTCGCTTCCCTGCTGTTTATGCGTGAAAACACTTTTTAACAACCAATTAATCGCCATATTTGTCGGTATAATTAATTTGCGTGTGCCCAGCAAAAACAGAGAGGAAGAGAGAAGAGGAATCTGTTAGCCTTCATTTTCCACCGCAGTAATTGCGAGCATACCTTTCAACAACCGAGCATGAAATCATATCATCTGCTCTTATCGGACAGAAAGGAAGAGAGAGATGGAGAGGAAGATAGAAGGAGGGTAGGACGCAGAGAGGAAGAGAGTGACAGATTGGAAAAATGCAGTCTGTAGATAGACGATGGCTGTCGTGAGTTCGGTATTTCTCTTTAATTAGGGAAACTTGGACTGCCTGTTCACACACATTTACATATAGTTTACTGTATGAAACACATGCTGACACCTCAGCAGTAACATGTTTAAACAGACTCTGTTGTCAAGTCATTATTTATCACACTTTTCCTCGCATTATTTTACCAGCCTGGAAATGAGTTTCTAACTGTTATACTGTTAATAAGTAGCAAATGAATGAATCTCTCTCTGATCCCCTCACTGAGAGATTTGGTGAGAATAGGCCGCACCATCTTTCTACATCGGAGGAAGACATAGAGACCTTGTGGTGGTTTTGCCTTTGTGGTTGTTTTGTCTCTGGATAGTGATTGTATGTCTCTTTATAGTTGCTTTGCCTCTATTTGTGCTTATTTTGTGTGTCTATACATTTATTTAGTGAGTCTTAGTGTCTGCTATGTCCATTTATGTTGTCATTTTGTGTAGCTGTGGTCTTTGTGTTCCTTGTTTTAGTCATTTTGGACATTATGGGAATTTTCTGCATGAATTTATATACATTTGCAGTTTATCTGCAGATTGTTATAGTTGTTTTGTTTCTCTTCGTGGGTATTTTGTCTGTTTATAAATTGGTTTCATATGTCTTTTTTGTTGTTTCGCCTTTTTGTATATCTGAGCTCTGTTTGTGAGTCTTGCATTATTTTTCTGTCTCTTCTATGGGACTCTTTGCCTCTTTGTGCAGTTATTTTGTGTCCCCTTGCAGTTTTTTTTTAGTGTGTCTCTTTCTTATCTTTTCATGTCTCGTGCTTGTTTTTTGTCTCTTTGTATTTTATTTGCAGCTCTTCAGTTATTTTTTTCTTTGGTTTTATTTGTGTGTCTACACATTTATTTCATGTGTCTTTGTGGTTGTTTTTCATTTCTGTTGCTATTTTGCATATCAGTGTGTCTTTAGTAATTTTTGAATCGTGTCTCTATTAGTCTTTTGGTGTCTCTTCATGGTTATTTTGTGTGCCTTATGTTGTAGACATCTTTTGTGGTCAGTGTATGTGTCTTTGTGATGATATTGCATCTCTTCACGGTCAGCGTGTCTCTTGTAGGGATATTTTTGCGGTTGAAGGTCAGGGGGATCCCTGACACTCTGGGCCCTTGGGCCTGTGCCCGCTTCAGTAAACTCTGTGCAAACAGCGTGTGTAACATTGTAAATGTGCGTCAGGGATAAAGGAAGGACACTGGTGCAACAGGAGCGAGAGAAACAAAGTAAAGAAGGGAAAGGTGAAACGTTTGTCTTGTCAGCACTCCGCCTGCCATCAGCCATCAGCTCAATTCACCTTGGACATACAGACACAGACACACTCACACTCTGTATGAGGTCAGTGCGAGAGCCATAGACTCACCGCTCTCTGGTCACATAGCAAATCCGTCTTTAGAAGTACAAACACATACGCATTCATACACGGTAAAACAGCATTACAGCCGAGAAGGTGACCAGAGAAGTGCTAAGTAATTTGTTCAATAGAAGATAGAAAGTTATTTTCCTTTAAAGTCTGTAGTAGAAATAATATTCCTCTGACGGATTCCCGGTAAAGCAGTCCCAGGTGTTTACGTCAGCAACCAAGGTCAGACTTTTCGATGAGTTATTTTGCCATGTGGTAGATGCTATCGACAGCAGGGGAGAAAAATAGTCTCAATATGGGCAGTGACGTCGTATCCCCAGGGCAGCTGAGCTTGGAGGTAAACTGCACTTCATCTCCCGTGGAGCTGTGAGTGCAAAAAGTTCTGTCAAAGTCATTTTCAGACGGATGATAATTCACATCAAAATCACCCACCACTTTCAGTACAACACTTCATTCTCAGCAAATCCATTTAGATAGAAATCTGGTGCTACTTCTCCACACAGCATGTCATTTTTCTGACTTTTAAAATCAAAGAGGTTTGACTGAACATCAGTCAACGACTTAACTCACTGACACACATTTTACCTGGCTGCTTCTTTTGTTACCCAGTCATTTGCATTTTAAAGTAATACTGCACTAATGTAAAATACCATGATTTGTGGGAAATAGTCTAATAAGCATTCTAGAGTTAGATAATACTGACGTATCTGTAGTTAAATATAAAGCTACAGCCTACAGCTGCTTAGCTTAGGACAAGGATTTGAAACGAGGATACAACAGATAGCCTGTCCTTTGCTAACCAGCACTGAAAGCATGGCAGGCAACACATTTTATATCATTTGTTTTTATTACAAAAGCCTAAAGTATGGAATTGACAAAAAATATATAATAGATTTTAAAGTATTCCTTAAAGACAAAGGTTTGTGCTTGTTAGTGCAATTTTTTCTAACTTAATTGAAGGCACATACACTCATTTTTTGTTGTTCTACACATTTCTACATATTTGTTAATGTTCCAAAAATATATGATATTTCTGAAACTTCACTTCACTGTTTCTTTAAGGCCCTATCCTGAAAAGGCATTTTTTTTTCTTTTCTGTTTTCTTTTAAACTCCATATATATTTTTTTTAGAGCAGCTTATTACAACCTATATTTACATTTGTTAGGTCTCTAGTGGCCAGACTTATTATGACAGCAGTCAAGGCAGAAGTGAAGATATGGAGAACAACGAGGTCCACAAATTAAAGATAAGTCAAACAAGGACATGACTTTGGCCCAGGAGATCATTGTGATGCTATACGAAAGCCAAAGTTAATATTTCAGTAATTACCAAAACTAACACAAAAATTTGCAGTAGTTATGTTGTCCTTGTCTTTTCCAAAGCCTAACCATGTCATTTTTTGTTTCCTAAATTTAACTGAGGTGTTTTGTTGCCTTGACCTCAGCTTTGACCTTTTGAAAACATTTACTGCATGTTTTAAATTTTGACTAGACAAGGAGGAACAAACTGCTAATGTGGCCTTATGAGTTGGAGGACTTTCTGTCTCTAGCTATGGGTAGATGTAATAAGTTGAACTCCATCTTTCCTGACCACAAACCTACTGGGTTGTCCTAATTCACATTGTTTAAGTTAGTAGACACACCAGAAATCCAAATGTATGAGCACAAGCACTAAAAAAAATGAGTGTTTCATAATATGTCCCCTTTGAATAACTGATTTAAGAGATGGTTATCCTGATTAAATTAGTACCTTCTTTAATACTTTCTTTGGCTTAATATCTATTACAGTAATGACTCCCGTGCTGGCTTTCAGCCATATGGGACCTATCAAAATCAGAAGCAGAGCGTACATTATTGAGCCAACAAACCTAGACTCAGAATGTAATTCTGTGACTAGGGGTGTCATGCTCAGAGGATCCAATACTATTTGCTTCGATTTTTGATTATATACAAATGAAATGCATTGTGAGAGGCACAAGCTGCAACAGAGAAAAACAAGTGCATGCTTTTTATTTCAAGAACAAAATGCCCTAAAACATATGGCCTACATTCAGTCAGAGAGCAAACAATGTACAGCGATCCACAGGGAACTGTTTTGGCTTGTCCCAAGAGATAGATTTCATCCAGTTTTTTTTCTGAAATGCTGCCACCTGGGGATTGTGTGCCGCTGTTAGCATCAACACAAACAACATTTGTCTAAATCCAGCATTTGCAACACCATTATGGAGAGTGCATATCCTTGTTAATAAAACAGCTTATTGCTTCAGTTACAGCCTTCAACCGGGAAGAGTTAGGAAGTCGGCAAACATAAAAACACAGTTTTTTGGCATTGAGATTTGCCAGACATACACAAAGTTTCACCCCTGCACACACTCATTTTCTACTACGCAAGCTATTTGGCTTGGTACATTCAATCACATGCATGATCGACAGCCGCTAGCTAATGTTTAAACATTATTTTCTCCATGACCCTATAAAAGATCATCCTCAGGCCCTGAGGGAGCACTGATTGGTGCGTTTAATGCATGAGACGCAAGGCTCCAGCTCGCCTCGCCACATCTGAAATCGAAGAAGAGCGGTGGATTTATCACAAACAGCTCAAGAGAGTTCTGATACTGATACAGAGATAATGTGGAAAGATAGAGAGATGGATTGACATGCATGAACGTAAAATAGAGAGACAAAGAAAAAGGTTGGCGTTAGAATGAGAGATAGAGAAACAGAACCTGAAGCAAACAACAGCAAGACATCCAGCTCCCACCTGGAAAAACATGCATACAAAGACAAATTTGTGTTAGCCGGAAACTGGATGGGGTCACTTCTAATTTCATGTTCAGTGCATCTGAAACTTTTTCTCTAATTTCTGCTTTTGCTGCATTCTCCCTCATCTGTATCTTTTCCTAACTCTGAGTGAAAATGAGCGACGGAATAAAGGACAGGAGAAGAAATACAGCGCGGAGAATGGAGAAGTCAGGGCAGATGGGAAGGAGGGAAGGAGGAAAGAGGGAGGGCTTATGGAGCAAGTAGCATGTCTTTTTTGGGTTCAGGACAGTGTGTATAAATAGGTGGTCACTGTGAATGCAGCTTGTACCATGCACCCGCCTAAATACTATTCTTACACACACACGTTCTGCAGCAGACGGAGGTTATGGGTGAGGCACTGTACATGATGTGACCTAGATGGAGGAAACTAGGCTGTAAAGAAAGGAGAGAACACACACACGCTATATTGCAGTTGGTGCGTGGCCTGAAGTACAGATTATAGTTTTTTATTCCACCACGTGAGAATCATATGGTCAGTTAAAGTATCCACTATTCATTTGGATTTACTGTCAAGCTAATTTGCTGTGAAATAACTACAAATATACAATGTCCCCCGTGGCTCTGGAGGGGTGTTTTAAAAATGACGCTGATGATGTCACTATGAAGTCATCAGGGTTAACTCAGCTTGAGCTTGAGGGGTTACATGTTTAATAGAAAGCTTTTATTAAAGAGGAGGGACCTTAATAGAAGATTCGTTATTGGACTTGTAGGATTTAGTATTTAGTATTTTGGACTAAAAGTTGTTTCTGCTTTTGCTCCTTTATTCTTTGTTTCTTGTGTTCCCCCCAACTTTAGGGACATTCAGTTCTAAATCACTGCAATGGCCGTAGAAAGCTGCTCTTTTTATTTGACCATTTGGGTGCAGTGGATCCAGGTGAAAATGCAGCACTGACATATGATCACCTTATAAATGTTTTATGGAGAATGTGCCAGCAAACAGATGTCAAGCAGTTATTTGGAGTCGTGTCTCTGGGTCACTGATGAATGTTAGTCCATGATTCATTGTCATTCAAAGGGATACTTTGGATTTCTCTATGAAGGGATTTATGACGGACAGTCGGTGGCCTACAGTCAGAAGCTAAGCAATGTACTTCAGTGGAGGGGGCATCAGAAAACCATAATTTAGCCAATTATCCACTGACTATGTATAAATACCTCATACATCCCTTCTTCAGAAAGTCCAAACCATCACTATAAGCTCTGTTTTGGTCTCCACCAACTACTTGCTCACTCTCTGTTTCCTACAGCTGGAAACATCAGATTAAAGCAGATTTTGATGAGCAGAAGTCTAAAACAATTAGCTGAAAGAGGAGGAAAATCATTTTATAATGCTAAGTTGGCTGGTAACTACTAGCAACCAAAAACTATCGATGAGTGCGGCTTTAATTCATGCAGATTTGTGCTGGAAAAGCAGAGGTATCCTTGCTTGTGTGGATTATCTGAGACACTAGAAAAAGGCTGAATAAATCCGTGGAAAGAAGCTAAGTGCTCCCCACTATCCTGCAGTCTTTATCTGTCTCTTGTCCCCGTGTCTGTCTACCTGACTGTCAGATTGACTCGGTCCCCGTCCCACCGGATGGCCCGCTGTTGATTTGTCTGTCTCTAGCTTGTTTGGCTGATGAGCCGTTTGCCTGTCGGGCTGTTTGTCTGTCTGGATCACTATATTTGTCTTTCACTGATTCTCCCTCCCTAAAAAAACTCACACATAGAAACTTGAGCTTTATTTACTATCAATCAGTCTGGTTGGGCAGTCGACCTTGAAGAAGCCTTTTGATTTTGACCATGCCAGTATTTCTTCTCCGTAGGGGACGCAGGATTTCAAAGGGCTTTTTTTTTTGCCCCCCCCCCTCTGATGCACTGTAGTCACTCTTTCCTCCCTCACTGCAGTGCTTCCCTCCTCCTCTTTAAAGAAACAGCGACACAAACTGCCATCTACTGCTCAACATGCAGCACTGCACCCCTGCTTTCCCTCACCCCTCCACTCCTCCAACCAGTAAACACTTCACATATTTGGGAAAAAAAAAGGTTGCAGCTGATTTAAAATGCTTAATGGTTGTTGCGTTTCATTCTGCTTCATGCAGCTGTATTCTCGTTGATAACGAAGCCCGGACGGAAACTTGCTGGACCATTTAGTTGACACTTCTATTCAAAACAGCTTACTGGGCCAGAAAACGTAATGTACAGGGAACACACGTCGTTGTCTATTCACACTAGTGCGCAAGAGATGTCGCAGAGTGCTCAGTATTGATTTTCTTTTTTTTTTTCTTTTTTTCATGTGGACAACTTGGTTTTAAAAATCACCAAAGGGAGCAGTTTACTGCAACAAAAGCAAACTTGCTTGAAATCAGAAAACCACATGTTGCCACATAAAAATATTTGGTCTATTATGTTGTCACTATTAAGCAAATGTTTTCAAGTGATGTGAACAAACTGCAGGCATTCAGCCGGAAAAAGGAAATTAGGAACACATAAATATGATTTGCAGATGGGGCACCTAAAGAGAACAGCTGCATCTGATGGCCATGAGAAAGTGGAAGGCCTCGGGTAACGAATGCATATCCTCCATCAATTTCTGACAGGGCAAAGGCCATAGCAGGGACATGAACCCCAATGAGCCCTCATGAATAGTGATGAATATTTTGATACAATATTGATCTCTCTGCACTGATAGGTCAGAGTGGCTCAGCTGCACAACAGCATCCATCCATGAAGCTGGTAGGGGTGCAGTGTCTTGCTCAAGGACACTTCAGCGGAGCAGATGTTTGCACTCATGGGACTGACTTGAACCAAAAAACCCATCGGGTGAAAACATTCCACCCTGCTGCCTGATGAAGAGGAGTGGATTGCTGCCCCAAGCAAAAGAGGAAAGATACAGCTGTTCTGTTTGGGATTCAGTTGGCTTCAAAAGGTTCAAGAGTGCAATATTCTGCCAAACTCACTTTTCTTTCAGAGACGTCTGTCCCTTTTCTAATTCATGAGCCCGCTGGTGGATTAGTGCAATTGAAAGTGAAGCCATTAGCCCTGTCGGAACAGGATAACTTCCACTGGAGGGGGTCAGGTAATGTCATTTTCATGAAAGTGACTCATTGATTTTTTTTTTTTGACACATGTGACACAGAGCATGTGACCTTATTTACAGTTGCACAGGCCCATAGAAAGTAATCATTTTAGGAATAAATAAGCAGGTATTTTAAAGGGATAGTGTGGATTTCTTTGAAGTGGGGCTGTATGAGATACTTCTCCATCCAGAGCACATGAGGGTCGGCACGGCAGAGTGCGCTGCAGCAGCTAAGCAATGTGCTGCTGTAGACGGGTGCTATAGCAAAACGTATTTTAGCAACCTAAAAGAGTTTATCACTAAAGGTATAAGGCTGCAGTAGTCACAGAGCAGTGGATGGGACTGCAGCTTTATTTTGCTGCTCAGAGTGGGTGTGCAGGGGGCTGCCTCTGGGACAGCAGAAATGACTGTTGAGCCTTCTGGAGGTGTTGCGAGCCTAATTAAAGGAAACATCTGCGATGGCAGGATAACCCCAGTGTCATACGACAACACTTACCATCTCAACCATGTAAAACTGAGATGAGGAAAGGAGTAAATATTGTGCAGCTGTCAGAATGCTCACAATGGATTTTAGGGAAAATGGCTGCAACACCAAATCCTGTGTTGGTGGTGAACAGATCCGTGCAGATGTTTTGCCGTAGTCAAACAGCTAACAACCTTTGAACGTCACACAGGTCACACAGACAGTTTTGAACTTTCATCCAGGAAGCCACACTTGGACACTTTAGACAGTAATCAAGCAAAACAGAACCTGGCATCAGGCAGGATTCAGTGATGTTTTAAACGGAGCAAATGTGTCATTAATGTGAAAATCAAATGCACTTTTTAGTGTTACATTTGTTCTTTTTCTAACCCTAACCCTAACCCTATATGTTGTCGTTACATAACAAACTTCTTCTGTTCATAAACTTAACCAAGTAATTTTGTGTTGTTGTTTTTTTTGTTGTTGTTGTTAGTTTTAATTCACAATGTTAGCCTTGTGATTTATTAATTAAATGCAACCATAGAGCTCCTGACAGTGTCCTTTTGTGACAAGTGGAGGATGAGAACCAGTTCCAGAGGGGACTGCTCATTCCTCTTATATATCACTGACCCATATATCTAGATGTTGGATCAAAGGACCCAATTTTCCTAAAATACATGACACAGTGACTGTCGTTTTACTGTTTAATAAATATTATGTAATAACACCAAGGTTAAGGAGCGGTTGAGATTGGGAACACCTAGGAGTAGGGCCAACAGAACACGGGCATAAATGGCGTTAAGACTCTCCATCTGTGGTTTGCAGACATACAATGCCAACATTTCACTCTTGCCACTCATATGTCAAAACCTCAGACTTTATTTATAATTTCTAGTTATCCACCAAAGCTGCAGTACAACTAGAGGAATTATAAGTGGCTGAATGTCAGGATGGATCTAACTGTTTTCTGCGATTTGGACGACTACATTTTCAACATCACCATCTTCTGTTGTTATTGCATGACAAAGAAGTCATATTAGATCTCTGGGAAGATGTTGTGATATCCAAACAAGACATCCGTGCAGCTACTAAAACCTTGACAAATGTGTTTGCATTTCAACAGCTATTTTTCTGGAGACCAGAGGCAAATCCAAACTGGGTTTTGTATGGAGCACAGTGGATTAAACACACTGTACTTTCACTCACTTGGTGATGTAGCAGTACACTTAAGCAGCAGAGAAAAACATCCAAATTAGTCAAATTTAGTAAGTGAAATGGAAGAATTCTCCGTTTTCCTGCTAAACCTCATTTCTTTTTGTGTTTTATTTTAAATTTATCCAGTGAAGTCTACAAGAAAAAGCTTGATTTCCTACATCTCTGACTTTCCAAGCTGGAGTATAAGAACTCTACTGTTGTCTGTGTTTGTGCACCATGGGATATTGTGTTGATAATGTGTGGTAGAGCAATAAGCTAGTGAAAAGAGGACAATAAAAATGTTTAATAAGCTGAATGCTTATATCTTAGAGGGACACAAAGTGACAGAAAATGTTCTAATAGCTTCAAAACTTTGTGTTTTTGGTGCAACAAACTTGTCAAAGCACCGACATCGAAACACTATAAATGATTTATCTGACGACATGAATTAACAATGGATTTAAGGAAGAAAACAGCCAATTATAATGGGGATTAAAGAAGTAAAAAGAAATTATTTAAAAAGACTGTTATACTTTGAGGGCATTGTTTAATAGACGATACTGCAAGGCCAGCCAGTTTTTTTAAGTTTCAGTAGTATAATGAGCATCACAGCCGTCTTACAAGGAGGTGGCGGTTATTGCCTGGGTCCAATACACATCAGACTTTCCCCAAGGAAACCGGTGTGTGTGTGTCCTGTTCATAAAAAGTCAATGATATTGTTAAGTTAACCTGATAATGTTTTTTTTATTATTTTTACGAGTAGTAGAGATTAACACAATTAACATTACAGTTAGAATCAAAGGAAAAGTTTCTTTTCAACATGTGAAGGGCATTAAAAAGTGGTTAAATTGTGCATTGAAACAAAAAACAATTTGTTATCCTAAGGCAGCAAAACTACATAGTTATGGTTAGGAAAAAAGAAAAAGTTAAAAAGATTTTAAAACTTTTTGACTACTAGACATAGATACAAGAGTCATGACAGTGTGCAGTTATCTAGTTTCTGGAATGTTTAGAAGTTTTAATGTTTATTTTAGGGTTGGATCATTTTTAATACTTTAAATGCACTGATTTGAGCTGAGAAGATTTTTTTATGCGTATGAAAAACAGGGAAATTACATTTAAATGAATTGGAAAATCGCAATCTGGTGCATTATGAATAGAGAACAAGAACATGTCGCAGCGGTTCAGAAGCGTCAAGATTCAAAGTGTCTGAATTCTGAAGTTGTTGAACGACATGGTATCAGTGGTTTGCAGAATCGTACAATGCCAGCATTTTCTCTGACAACTGGGTTAACAAGGCCTTTTAGGCACAAAAAGCGAATGCCTGCTCACTTCTGGATTTTTCAACAGTGCTTTGGTATAGCTGGGGATTCTGGGAATGACCAGGAGTGCTCTGCCTCAGGATGTGCCTGAGCTGTGACGTGACATAAAGGCAAAGAGCACCGCAAACACACAGAAAGGGAGGCAGAGAGACGATCCAAAGGTCCGGACACCAGAGGACAGAAAAAGAAACAGGTGTTAAATTTTCAGCATGATGTGAGAACTCACTCTCACTCTCCTTTCGTCAGTCCCAGACTCTCTCTCTCTCTCTCTCGCTCGCACTCAGAGATAAACACACACATAACACACATTCACACACTGTCCCAAATTTATTTCTGCTTTACAGAACAAACATGTTACACACACATCATGTCTCTGCTCACTGAAACCATTCACTGGTGCAGAAACTCCTGCTCTAACTCTGTGTGCAAGTGTGTGTGTGTGTGTGTGTGTGTGTGTGTGTGTGTGTGTGTGTGTGTGTGTGTCTTTCCATCTGGCAAAACGAGACAACAAGACTGTTTTTTTATTCCTCCTCCTTGCTGCAGTGAAACACTCCGGCTCACACTAAAAAGGCTGAGGAAGCACATAAGAAAATAAGGAGCCATAATGGCCTCCAGGACGATGTGAAATGCTTGATCAATTTCACTGCAAAGATGGTGGGGCAGTTTGTGCTTGAACTGATGTTGATGCCAAAACTGCCCTGCTCTTTTTCTCACTGAAGGAACAGTACAGCGGCCAAGAAGTGTTTAGATGGTAAACTGGTCATGTCCTTGAGGAGAAGAGCTAAGGCCATAAAAAGTTTCGCTAAATCAGTAGCACCTGAACAACCTGCTTTGCTTTTGTCAGTTAAATTGTGATAAAGCAGTTATTATCCAGAATTCAGTTCCCATGACATGCTTTACAGATCATGATTCCCAGCCAGGCATACAGGAGCTGCTTGAGAGTTGTAGGAGGGTAAGTTAAAAAATCATAGCTCAACTTATACAATCATAATTTGATTGAAACGTACAGCCACTGCATCCACATATCTGTAACATATGAACAAAGACAACATAGAGAGTTGCAATAATAGAAAAAAGTCATATGATGATAGTTAACTTAAATTAAAGGATAAACAGCTGGAACAGTTTAAGCTAACCAAACCGCTGTGAATATACAGTATTAATTCAAAGAACTTTAAGCTACAGGTGTGTGTGTGTGTGTGTGCGTGTGTGTGTGTGTGTGTGTGTGTGTATTTGATTATGTTTTACTTTCATGCAAACTAAAGCCAATTATCGCACGTTACAATGTAATAGCAAATGTTATAATATTGGAAGGTCAGTGATACAGCACCATTCAGTCTGTTTAAAAATTCCACTAAAGTGTCTGAATCCAATTCCAGCTGACAGCCACATGTCAGCTCTGAGGCACAGGGTGATGACGGACACCTGACGGAAACATCACCCCTGAACTTTTCACTTTAAAAAGCTCAGAGACAGTCAAGTGTGCAACCTCAAACAGGATCACAGAGAAACACTCACAGTCACTGAGCTTTTAAACATTTTACACAATGTAGCTTGAATGCATCAGAAAAACACTGACCAATGGGCTGCCCTTTAATCTTCTGCTTTTAAAAATTGCACTTTTGTAACACGTCACACTCCTGGAAACGTCGATAAAAGGAGGTCTTCCCAGAAGTCCAGGGACCGGTCGGTAAATGAGTTTGCTGTTGGCTCGATCGTCTTTCATCACATCTGACTTTCATCTCATCGCACGTCTGTCTGTCTCAAACCATCCAGTGTCAACACTGTGTCACACTTTGAGGCTGAGGGACAGAGACGAGGGAGCCAGAGACAGAGGCTGATAGAGAGCGACAACTACGGCAATCTTCGGAGAAGGGAAGGGGGATTTAAAATGTAAGCTGAAATGATGAAAGTCAGCAGGACGAATAAGTGTTTTTTCCCCACATATGAGTACATCACATCACCATTCAGTAGCCTGAAACAGATTCAACTAGACTGATTGAATTCAGGAGCAGGTCTTTGTTCTTTCAAATGGCTGAGGTCTAACCCTTTTCCTATTCTGATCACTTAATTTAACTATTTCAATGACACAAAAAGTTCCTAGTTAATCTATGTGTATGTAGCCCATCTATCCACGTATGTATTTTTCTGTGATTATGCTCACATCAAGGGACATGCCTTTAACATTTACACTGATGATACTCAGCTCTATATGGTCTCTTATGGCTGCATTTCAGGAGAAAATGCATTGAAGTAGATGGGGGCAGCATTGGACAAAAGCAAATCTATATCAAAACATCTTTTTACAAATAATCAAAAAGAAATGAGCAAGAACTATCCAGGCTTTATTTATCCAGTAACCACTTCTCTACTTGTCAAACCCATGCATTTTTGCCAAATGTCTGTAGCAGGGGGATAGGCCTGTGAGCTAAAATCTAAACCATAATTTATTTTCATCAATGTAGAATTCTTGTTTTAAACAAAAGTAATAGTTAAATTAAATGAACTAGAAACATTGCACTCAGAGAGCGCAGACCTCGTGTCCCCTCTTATATTGTTATTCACACCAAAACTTTTACTGTTTCGTGTCTTTTTTATTTTTACTTTTTTTAATGTGTTTAAACTGGTATGTTCACTGTTCATAATGTAAGCGTTGCTGCCACCCAGCGGCCATTGGATGCA
>JAOWBC010000458.1:17093606-17112923 GCA_028566105.1 Hypoplectrus providencianus
TAGAGAAGGAGCTGATCATCATGGGAGATACAGATCGGCAGAAAAGCTTGTTGGAGCGGAGTCAGGTAAAAGTTTTATGCTTCATATGTTTATGTTCATTACTTGGGAAACAAGTCAGAATCATTACCTAAATCATTGGCTGCAACTCACCGATGTTTGTCTTTTCCACTCAGATCTTTGGTGGCTCAAATGGCATCAAACCCAAACACTACCTGCTGCTGCTCGGCAATGCTGGCATGGGAAAAACCACCCTGATCAGGAAACTCTGCCTTGACTGGTCCAGAGACTGCATCCCACAGTTTGACTTTGTCTTCCTGTTAGACGGCAAAGCCCTCTCTCTAACGGATCCGACCCACAGCCTTCAGACCCTCCTATTAAACCTCTCCTCGTTTGCCCCTTCCTGCATGGACCCTGAAGTAGTGTATGCTCAAATCCTTGCAGCCCCTAAGCGTGTGCTCATCATTTTTGATGGGTTCGACGAATTGCGGGACTATGAAATTCTTCTCCAGGCTCCAGAAAAAGACTTGATAGCGTCATTACAAAAAGACAGTAAAGCCCAGACCTTTACAGTCAGACAGTTATACTCTGCCATCCTCCAGAGGGTCCTCCTTCGAGACTGCACTCTTCTGCTCTCAACCAGACCCAGAGGCACAGCCAGCCAGCTGCTGCGGAAGACAGACAGCCTCTTAGAAGTGGGTGGCTTTGCTCCGACAGATGTAGAGACGTATTTGTCTCATTACTTTGCTGATCCTGACCTCAGAGCATCAGCTTTGGACTGTCTAAAAAGATGCAGCTATTTACAACTCCTCTGCTGGAACCCTGGACTGTGTCGGTTGGTTTGCTTGGTTCTAGAACAATGCAAAAGTTTGGAGGTCCTACCAAGAACTTTAACCGGACTGTGCCATCAAGTGCTCCATCTGATAATGGAAAAGGACAGAAGAAGCACACAATCACAGGCTGAAACTCAGTCAGAAATTATTGTGCAACCAGTGGAAGAAACCCAGACACAAATATCAAGTAAAAAAGGACGCCACAAAAACACTCAAACTCGCCCCCAAAGAGCAAGGAGGTCCAGACGACAGGACAAAGAGGAAGATGACATTGATGAAGAGGGGACAGGTTGTGTATATGGAACGGAGGAGAGAGAGATACTGTCCCAGCTGAGTTCATTGGCTTGGGATGGGGTCAAAACAAACTCATCCATCCTTCCTACAGGTCGCACTATATCTGCCAAAGTCAAAGCGTTTGGCCACAGGACAGGACTTTTCTTCTCTTACCACCTGAGGTCGAGGCAGGTTGCTTCAAGTGGCAGAGAGGGAGGAGGAAGTGAAGAAATGGAAACAAGAGATAATGTGGAAACAAGGGGGGACAAAGGGACAGACACTGGAAACAATGATGACCAGATCCTGTTGTGGGCGAACCCTTTCCTTCAGAGCTATCTAGCAGGTCTCCATTTGTCTCTGTCAAGGTAAAACCCTTCAGATAAATAAGAATGTTCTACATCAACCATTGTATGGATAAAAATATTAAATGGGAAGTGGTGTATGAATAGAGAGAATTTGAAACTGTGTTAAGCTTTTAATATGCCTCTTGAGTAAAGATGAAAGAGGATATCCCTTTCCACTCCCAGTGTCTTTCCTCCCACACTTTCACTGCTACATCCTCACTGGATTCCCCTAACTCCTTCCCATTTATTGTTTCCCCAGGAGCATAACAGACCGTGCCTTCCTTCCGACTCTCCCGTTCCAGACAGGCCAGAAAGGACGCCGGCGACCCCAAAGGGAGGAGCTCGAGCTTACTCAACGATTTGCAGTCGGTCTTCTGTTCCATAACAGGACAGAGCTGCAGAGGCTTCACTCATACTCAGCGACAGTCTTCAGAACTATGGTGGCAGCCAAACAGGCTATAGTAACAAAACACCTGGAGGGTCTTTCTCATGGGGACCTGAGCCCCGCCCAGGTGCTCGAGGCTTGTCAGTATGTTTACGAAGCAAGTTCAACACGTGGTGATAGTGACAGAGACAGTGGCAGTGCAAGATTAGTCACCCACCTGGCAGCAAATCTTCCAGAAGTCCTGACATTTCAAGGAGTTCCACTCAAGCCATCGGACGTGTTCGCTGTGCAGAATGTTCTTGAAAGAGGCGGATCTGAAGGGAGGAGGTTCTGTTTGGATCTGGAGGGTTCTGGGGTACAGATCTCTGGACTCAGAGCTTTGGTGGGGCTCAACAACATCAACACATACAGGTACTGTTTACAGTTTACAGCTCAAAAAGCTAATTGGTGTCATTGCTGTCATTTTTTAAATATCATTTGGAGCCTTTGCATCCTCTCACACTTAAGCACTTGCCAGGTGATTTCATCTGAGTCTGCCAGGGTTCAGGATCAATACTAGGGTGGAGGTTGGGATTGGTGCTTACTCAGCATTTTAAGTGTTAAGAATGTTGTGGTCCTGCTAATTAGCATGCTGACTACAATAGAAAAGGTGTACACCCATCTCTAAATAACTAGATTTTTTTTCTTTTGGTATTTTTTTTCCTTCATCCGTGTCCGATGATATTTCATTGACTCTAACCCTTTGGTGTCTTCTAGGGCGTGCATTGCTGATGTCATCAGCTTATGGGAGCAGTTAGAGCAGAGTGGTGAAGACGAACTCCTACAAGGGACCTTGTCCAAGTTCAAGATCCACCCTCTCAAAGCTACACAGGTGTGTCATATAGAGCACCTGGCAAAGCTGGTCAACATCCATGTGCACAAGAAGCTGTCTGACAGGTAACACTCCACAGATTTATTTACTTATGACACTTTTGGGGCCATTACATTGACTAACATTTATTTCCTAGGGAAGAACAGTAACTAATATTGAACCCATACTTACCTAACCATAATTATGAACTTTAACCAAAAAAGTTAAGGACATGGACTTAATCCTAAATTGTAAACAACCAACTGTTACTTGTATTAAGTCCCAAAAAGTGGCCTAGATCAGCCAAACAAAGTAGACACAAATTGCAACGTACAGTACAAGCTCTGGGAGCTGAAGTGTCTGTTGTGTTTGCTCATAGTTCCAGCCAATCAGATTCAATCCTGGCAGACGGAGTACCAGCTGTCAACGAGCTACAAAAGCTGGAGTTGGAGTGAGTAGCTCTGACATGAAAAACTGAATATGGTGATGATGATGCTGGTGATGTTGAAGCTGATGACATTGACCTTTTCCCTAGGCTTGGTCCAGAGAAAGGTCCCCTGGTTCTCACCAAGCTGTGGGAGCTCCTGCCTGGCCTACACAACCTGCAGCACCTAGAGTAAATAAACACCTTTACATCTCTTTTAGTGCATTAGTCTGCCTCTGTGCTTGTTTCTGACAGTAACCCCCTGTCCTTCTCTCGGCCCTCAGTCTAGAGAAGAGTAAGATCGGGGACAAAGGAGCAGAGAAACTGGCTGATGCTTTGGTCTCACTCGCCTCCCTGGAGATACTCAAGTGCGTGTAACATGCGTCTCTCTTTTCCTGTAGGATATAGTAAGACCTTTATATAGAATGTGGGTGTTTGAAAGTGTTTAACTTCTCCTTTTTGTTTGCAGTGTGTCACAGAACTGCATAGGAGACCAGGGGGTGATGAAACTAGCAGCCACGCTGAGGGACTTGCCCAAACTGCACTGTTTAAGGTATATAATACACACACACACACACACACACACACACACACACACACACCTACATAGCACTCACAGTGGCACATACTGTAGATCCGCATCATTTCACTTCCCTCTCTCCTCCCTCTGTTGTTATTTCAGCCTCTACAGTAACATGATTTCGGATGAAGGGGCGGAGAGTTTAGCAGCTGTCCTCCCACACGTCTCTGCGCTCACTGACCTGGAGTAAGAATCTTTAGAATTAGTCATATTTTTTATGAGACTCACTGGACACTGGATAATAGGTGTCTGCTTTGATCATTTGTTGCCCTCATATCTGACTCAGGATTAATACCTCTAGCTTATTAATGAGAAAATGTGATTGGTTGGATGGACTATTTAAAAATGCCAGCTGCACATAAAAAAGCCTTGTCTTCTGAGAGTACTCAATAGTCATAGTGATCTTTTATTTAGGCTATAACATTCATGTAGTATGAAAGACTAGTGTACATTATGGGAGAACAGAAACTCCTGTTAACTCTGCCTTAATATATTTATTAGGTGTCTTTATTATTATTGCATTTGATTTGTATCGTACATATATAATAGAGCCTGACAGATTTATTGGTTGACAGCTATTATTTGCTGATATCGACCTACAAAAGGCACATTGGGATCTGTGTGTACGTTGTTTTTTTTTTTTGTTTTTTACACATTAGCAGTTGACTGACAGTGCTACCTGTTTATTTGATTCTTATATATTCTTTCTTTATTTGTCAGTTATTATTAATAGAATTGGTAAAATACTGTAAAATACATTAAACTGATTAATTTAGACTATACTTTAGACTGTAAAACTGAAAGGAAACCTATCCTTAACACCAATGATGTTAAATGTTCATCTCCGAGTAAAAGTGCAAAAAAAAAAAGAAACGTTATCCCTACCTCAGTAGATACAGTACTGCACATTTCAGAGAAATTAAAAGTGTAAAATGTAAAATGTGTTGTGTTTAACAGCGTGAAGTATAACAAGCTAACAGACGTCGGAGCGCAGAGCCTGGGAGCCAGTCTGAGGAACTGTAGGAATATGAAGACTCTGAGGTGAGAAACTGCGCGTGACTGTCACCCCCCCCGTCAAACCAAAACTAAAGCACTGTTATATAATTAGCTTCCCAAGCACGTTTAGTATGTTACAATATCACTTTCTATTTGCTCCTTTTCCAGGATGTGGAACCAGTGTATTCCATACGGAGTGTTTGAGAGGCTTCAGCAGCAGGACAGCCGGATCCTTTTGCACTAGGACGATATGAAACCTGTACCACGAGGCTATAAACATGCAACTCATGCATTCATGTTTACACTACATAATACATTTACTTAAGCATGTATGTTTAGGAATCATTAACTGCAACAGAAAGAGAAAATGCATTAAAAGAAACTAAAAACAAGAGACAATGGTTGATGCTTTAGTCAACATTTGACCTTACTCTACTCTTTGGAAGTAGTCCAGTCAGTTCTCCAGGGAATAACACATTCTTCAGCCTTATTCTATGTGTGTATTGCATGGGGGTGTGGTACAATTGGTACAATTTCAGAAACATATTTGCTGTATGATACATATGCAACCTTTTTTGTAACAATAGCAGTATTTTTGCACTTCTTTTATAACTGTAAATGACGCATTGTTTGACAATCACCTGGCACTTTAACATAAATAAAATGTTCCATCTCGTCACAAGCTGCTTGAATTTATTTCCTCTTTCTTTTTTTTTTTTTTTTACTAAACATTTGGCATGTTTACTTTATTAACAAGTTCATCTCGCTTCCTTCCCAACAGGTTTCTGTTCTGTATTTTAATCAACCTGACCTTTGCAGCGTTTTATCTACATTCTTGGGTAGTCACAATACTTTTACATTTGCAAAAAGGCACATTTTTGATGTCATGTGAAAATGAGGGTCAAAATAAACTTTACCAACAATGGAAATTCTTGAGATGCTGATGATCCTTGATGTCTGCTGACATTCACATTAACCTTTAAGAGGTTGCAGACTACAGTTTGTTATATATTTAGACATCTGTTGCACTTGAATAGTGAATATATTTCCTTGCCTCACTACATGGCTTTAACTTAGATACGTCTGGGTACTTTCACCCTTTCAAAGCAAGAAAGACTGCTATAAATAGCTTACCACACAGTGAGGCTTTTGTGTTGCATCATGGGAAATGAGCGATCCAGTGGTTTGGGCTCTTGAGCCACTTTTGAGAGAAAATGTGAGGATATCTAAGGCTCAAACTCACAATTCCTTTTCTAATCTCTCTTTAATTTCTTTATTTTCTTTTTAAGAATTTTGTCTGATGTTTAATACACAAACTAACTTATTTTATATGTTGATATTTTATCTTATTTTGGCTGTGTTGATTATAAAAGGAAAAATACAAGCAGCGGTTTCTTTGTAGATCAGTGGTAAAGGCGTTAACACCGTGATCTTGTTTGTATAAACCATTTAAGAATCCAATAACAGCACTTATGAAATAAATAAAACACAGTGCTAGATAAATGGGCCAAGCTGTATTGGAATCTCCATAAATAGAAAAAAAAAAATTTTTAAATGAATGTTTCTGTGCATCACCAACTGATATCAGAGCCATGCCAGATGGTGTAAGTGGTCTATGACATGTTTTATTCCTTATGTTCATGGCACGCTTTCCAAATTCTAAACACATCTGTTGATTGGTGGGTCATTGATATGTCCAGGATCTTCTGTATAAAGCACCAGCTGCAACAAAGCTTCTGTTGTTGTCTGATGCAATTACGCTCTCTGGTGGACAAAATGTAAAGTGACATCATCATGCTTAGTGTAATAAGTAGACACTCTTGAGGTCATCATGCATATGTAAAGATGACATATGATGCTCACTTTCATGTTTATATATGTGAACATGCTTTCATTTTCAAAAACACTAATTTTTTTCTCATATGATCTGTCTGAATATACCTGTAACCCTCCTCTGTCCAAAACACTGTTTTAAGTATTTATAGCACCTAGAACTGCTTTATTATAAATAATAAATTACACAAGAAGGCCTTTAAAAGAACAGAGGGTCTTATCCTGCAGTATAATCAATAAACACAAAAGTCAATTGAAGTAAAAATGCAAAAAAGCTGGCATTCGCTCAAAGTTTATTAAATACACATTGGAAAATAAATCTCTGTTACGATCCATAGCTTATTAATAGCATGTGCATGTCTTCAAAGAAGCAGATGTGTGGGGAGTGACATGAGCACTGGTGGAGGCTGTACGCTGATGATCCGTCACAGTCCTTTTCAAGTCTCATGTGGTTCCACTAAACTAGGAAGGTCGGAGCAGATTGGATCAGAACCTGTTCAGCACAGTGTGGGTTCATGCCCGTGAAGCAGCACAAACAGTCTCATACAGTACGTTACTAAAGATGAGCTCTTCCTGGTCAAACAGCTCATTGATTTTTACCTCCGCCAAGAAAATCAGATATTCACTTTGGCTGCTTGTCCTCAAGATTATGGAAAAACCTTTTGGCCTGATTTTTAATGTTTTCACTTGTTGGAAAGATGGAAAAACCCCTTGCATTTTTGGGGTGCATCTGAAGCACAGCACAGTATTTTGTCAACACAGTGAGATAGGGCATTTGCGCTGCATTCATGTAGGGGCAAAATAATCTGAATATCTCTTCTTTCAAAATAGGAGCCTTGGCGGAGGCTTGCAGAAGGTGGATATTTAAGGACCCGACCCATCATACTGACATCAGCCTTTTAATGCCCACTACAAACATGATGCGGTTTGATTACATATGATTCACTGACAAGCTACAGAAAGCCCTTTCCTGCTACGGTTTCTATGATTCATCAATTAAATTCCATTCAAACATGTTTAACAATATTTCATGATAATTAATATCCTGAGCTTTTAGTGTCACGTGATCTAAATGCAGTTTCAGATTAATTTTTATCCCATCCAAAAACACACACTGATTTAAACAAAAGCATCAGCAATGAAGCCCCAACTGAAGCCCCACAGATACATTGGTTGACAGGTATTAACGGCTGATATACTATGTTTTTACATACAGAAAATGTTGCTTGGTGCGATTTAGAGATGCGTCAACTTTTACTGTTTTAATAGTCTGCCAGAAATTGAACACTAATTGTTTTTATTTGGCTGTTTAATGTATACCTTTTGATTATTTACTTTCTCAGTTATCATTTATAGAATTGGCTGACGACGAATACATTATTTAATGTATAATGTATATGTTTCCGAAAGTAGCTGTTTGAGTACACTGGCAGGGTGCTGAAAATATTGGTGCACAATTCACAGAAAAAGGTTAATTTACCTTCCAGCTAAAAAGATCAAATATACATCAGCCACCATATTGATTCATTTTCTCCTTCTAAAATCTATTTCGGTCTCAAAAATCCAATATCTGTCAGGCTCCAGTCCAAACACAGTAAATGTAACCACAGTTTATTGCTTAAAGGCATCCTTAATTCACAAAGATGAAAGAATTTGGCTAAAAGCAATCATTAATCAATACTAGATTAATGTTCATTGTTATTATTAATATACAATATTGTTTTAACTTCTGTATGAACTCTGAAAACAGCCCTGCATGGCGTGAATCTCACAATCTGCTCGTGCTCAGAAACTTGACACCATTGTTTGTAACATCCCTGTTCTTGGATGCAGTGTGGCTTTTTGTGGACATTTATCTGATTATTTTAAGTTTGCTGTTTGAGTTGAGAAGGCAAAGTAAGTGTTGGTTGGTGAAGGTTCACTAGTAGAATGTAATGTTCAAAACACTGACAGGCAATGAAATTCTGGACTAAAGTCTGTTTAGAGTATGAAACGTGCATGTGCAAATATTGTTAATGCTTATTGTCTTTGCGACTTCTTCTGCACTATTTGTCTATTTCGGTGCTGTATGTGTGAGAAAATACTGGTTTCTCTACATTGCCTCCAAAATTAACATGTCTAATTCATTAAGTGATCTATAAAAAGCTCTTTACAGACCTACAGTATGTACAATACCTTCAAGGCTTTAAGTGCCTCATTGCTTGAATCCAGTTTATTATTGCTGCCAAGAATATACATTTTTAACCAACTGAATTCTAAATTCATAACAAACTGAAGAGAAGTGCAATAAAATAGGTTTGACAACCAAAGTATTTTTAAAAAACACATAACCAATATCATGCGTTCTGTGTCTAACACACATTAACAATAAAAAACAAAAACTTGAATGCAACAAATAGAGAATGAAAAAGTCAAATATCTTTAGCACTTCCTCTGTGATTCCCTTCAGTAGGCTGTCTCAGCCTTTGACACGACTCATGGCACTGATAACTATTTGACACATTCCGCCAGCTGTCATAACCATTTCTGTTTTCTTTCAAATGGAAATTAAAGGTGTTGGAACTGCAACGATAAGTCGATAAATCAATAAGTCCCAACAGAAAAATACTTGCCAACTATTTTGATACTTGTTGGTAGGTTTTCGTGCAAAAATTGCAGAAAATGCTCAGACTCTTAGAGTTTTAAAAAACATATTAGACTGAATAGCTTTAGGATTTGAACTGACAAAACATATTAAGCCACAACAAAAATAATCACTGTTTGCAGCCCTAATGTGCATCTAAACCCAAATACATTTGTGATATGGCCCATCATCTGCTGTATTACAGGAATAACGCTCCCTAGATGCTTTAATACTTTCTGCATTAGAGTAAAGAGTGCGGCAAGTGTGGTGTGGTGTTTCTGATTTAAAGAAAGCTCAAACCTTAAAGTTTCACAGCTTGTGTCCAGTGTCAGTGTCTTGCCAGTGCGCCAAGAGTCCTAACTGTGCTCCTGAGAGTGTGTACGTCCCTGAAGCAGACATACAGTATGGATGACCTCAAAAGACACATTTTAGGTTATGCCTCAATGATGTGAGAGTCTGCTGAGTAGCAATGCATTCTGCATTCCAAAAACTTAAAAAGGACAAACAGTTAAAACAAAGTGTGTGAGCTATTTAGTATGCAACAATTCTACAGGGAACACTGTTTTCCCACTTCTTTGGATATGTCACACTGTGTTGAGCATCACACTTTGAAGTGGCTTTTTTTTTCAACTTTCTTCAGCAGTCGGCCTCCAGATCATGCACAGCATGGGAACACTGTTCAGTGTAAACGCCAGTTGTGTCAGGCTACAGGATCTGAACTGGCTGCAATGCAGACGACCTGAGTCATGCTGCACATCTCTGGTGACATTCATTTTACATCCGCAGGGAACAGCTGTCTCTTTCCACTCCTTCACTTTGTCCAGAGTGAAGAACTGGCGCTTACCCCCACGATGCTCCAACGGAGTCGATTGCTATTAAAACAGAAACTGACTGACATCAGCTGATCCAGTGCTGAGCACTCTTTAGTTGCTGATCATGAGGTCGGAGCTGCTGAATGTCGTCCTCTGGCTACCTTCTTTTGAGCCGGGACAACCTAAAGATGTAGACAACAACAAAAAGGTTACAGAAGATTAAACATTTTGTATAACTGATCTTAAAATAACAGAAAAACTAAGAAAGTCAATTTCCACCAACAAGATTAAAAAACATCCTTTCAGGCATTACAAAGGAAATTTCTCAATAATGATTTAATTTTGCAAAATATTGAGAAAACAATGACCTATCTCTTAATATAGAATGAAAACATTCGCCAAACTAGTGTCTCAAATAGGAAACTCAATAATGACTTTTAAAATTATGAGTCAGCATCAAGAAAAATCTAGTTGAAATGTGAATCTTCTCAAAAATCTCAAAATAATGATCATTACTGAGAGTTTCAACATTATAATTTCCAGATACTATGTCATAACTATAACTAACTATTTTTGCATTTTACATTATAGTTGATATTGATTCCATCAATATTCCATACAAAAGGGACAGCTATTTAGATAAAAGTATATTCAGAACATAGGCTCAAAGGGTTTTAAACTCCTGTTGAATCATTTTCTCCTTCAAAATATAACTTTTGCTGTTTGTCCTGAGAGGTAACCACTGGGTCGATTAGTACATATTATAAACTGAGAAATAACCTCAAAACCGAATTTCTTGTGTGCTCTCCTTACTTTTTCACTGATATGTCTATGTGAGAAAAAGGCAGCAACAGCTTCCGCTTTGAGGCATCATTTCCCCACATCACTGACCAAGATGTGTTCACGCTGGTCCAGACTGCCCCGGACCTCCGCGTCATCATCACCAACAGCGCTCGAGTCCCCCTTTCTTGCATCAGGAACGCCATGTCACTCAAGATACCCCTCAAACACATCCAGCTCCGTGTCCGTGTCATAAGGGACAGAGGCGGGGTCGGACAGCACCCCGAGGTCCACCAGCGCCTGGTCCATATCCTCAGGCAGAAATACTATCCCCACATTCAGGACGATGTACTCCATCAGAAAGGCATAATAGAGGATCAGGACGTTCACAAAGAACAGGCCCAGATAAAACATATATGGGAGTTCGTCCAACAGCGATTCTACCGAATCTAACTGAGCATAAATTGGATGTGTCATAGAAAAGAAAGACAGCCACGGTTTGGGTTGTTGTGGGGCCAGGATGCGGCGGACTGGAGTTGCTGGTGTCGCCGCTAGAAATCTCTCTGGGGTGATGGGGATGGGGCGTCCATTTCGCCTCGTCCCGACCTGCGAACAGTGATTGAAAGGCAGCTTTAAAGTGTTATTTTATCCGTACGGTTCAGAGGAAGGCGACAGCCATAAGTGAAGACCCATGGGGATAACGTTCATAGCTAATAATAACCGGCGCACCGTATCAAAATATCCCTTACGCTAGCTCGACGGATTCTTGACATTGGTTCTTTGGGTTTGCGGAATTCACGCCACGCCAGTTGGCTGTGGCTAAAAACAGTAGCATGCGATGCTAATAAAGACAAATTCGAACATTTCTACATGCAAATTTATGTTGTGTTTTCTTGCATTTACATCCGTACCGTGAAATGCCAAATAATTCACTAATACACGCTCCTGGCGATGTTTTTTCGGCTAAACGTCTCTTCTAACATTTTAGCCAACTGCATCAAAACAGTCCTGACTACAAAGCGACACCTGAAGCCTCGGCTGCTGATTGGCTTACTGCATGACAGGCTGTGACGTGATTGGCCTTTGCGTTGTCGATCAGTTTGCGAGGACGTGTCGCGTGGTTTAACCGTCACAGGCGAACATAGGAAGTGAGGGTTGTAGTTTTTGTCGACACGTTCATGTGTGTTCAGTCGAGTGAGTACTGCAGGGGGAGAACAGCAACTCCCAGACAAACTCAACCTGTTACGTAATGACCCCAGAGCGCTGCTATCGCCGCCTATCACCTTCTGTTTGCTAAATAGCTATCCGTACGAGAAAGTGGGTGTAATGGATTGATGCGGGCACTAACGTGAGGAAAATACAGCGACTGTCAGAATATCACATCTTAATAACCACAACTATGTTTAGCCGGTCACGGAGCTGGGTTGGAGGACAGGGGAAAACGAAAAACATCCATTCCTTGGACCATTTGAAGTGAGTAGCTAGCATTACATATGCTAATGTTAGCCTTTAATAACCAGTTGAGAACGACTGCCAGTGGTATCATTAACATGGTTATTAACGGCTCAAATAAACCTAGTAAACAAGTTCTTCTTACCTCTCAGCGAAAAGAATTCGTAAATTCCTTGTTGTTTTATTCTATGCGTTAAGCTTACGTTACTATAAAACGTGAGCTAACGTAAGCTGTTAGCTTGAGAAAATCCACCCTAAAACAGAACAAACTGTAACAGTGCTATTGAGTAATGGACAATAAACTCTGCATCAACCTGAACTGTTCACATATATTGAAGGTCGAAGCAACAACAATTCAAGAGCCTGCACGGATGTTTTCATTTATTCTCGCTAATTAGCTATACTTTTGCTAATTACTTTGAACACCAAAGCCTATTTACATCAGAATGGCAAAAGTTTAAGTTCTCCCATCCGCAACTGGTGCAACAAATTAAGCGGGGAAAAAGGGAGACAATCGGCCTTCACACACCCACTGAAGCAGTCCTATCAGGCACTTTAAGTAAAAACACCTGTCTGGGTACTGGGTATTTATTTCTGCGCTTTGCTTTTTTACCACTTTTTCCTTACATATTTCTTTCCTCCTTGTTTTGTCCTTCAGGTATATGTACCATGTCCTGACCAAAAACACCACAGTGACAGACCACAACAGAAACCTATTAGTGGAGACCATCCGCTCCATCACAGAGATCCTCATCTGGGGGGACCAGAATGACAGCTCTGTATTCGAGTAAGTACCAGTCACCTAATGTCTTAATGCCTTATCCCTCACCTGTTCCTACAGCTATGCAGATGTGACAGCTTTGTATTCAGTTGAATCCCTGTTCATATAGGTAAGATTTGCTAATCAAGCACACACTTTAACAGGCAAATATCAACATGGAAAACCTTTTCTACAACATGAATGCTAATAGATGGTTTTCAAATCATACTCCCGTTTACACATTTAGGTATCCTATCTCTCCTTTTTCCATACAGTAACGCTACAAACTTACTATAACTGTCCTTGCAATAATGATTTCTGAATTTCTTCATGTTATGTTTGCTCTGCACATAGTAGTAACATATTGACATGAGAAACTTCAACATACTTTTGTGGAAAAATACATTTTTGTTAAAAGAAGTAATTATTTTATTCAAAAATATTTTCAATATAAAATGAGAGAATGTTATTTTCTAAACCCTCAGCAGTAGAACCACTGAACTTCTCAGTTGCTGCTTGGCACTCAAGTCCATGTAGCCATAGCATTTTTTTCCTAAATCAGAAGCAGTTTTGAAATTAGTGCTGTATGTCATACACTTCACCACCTCTGACTTCATTATATGAGACAGGAAATGGCATTGAAGAGCAAAGAAGCCACAGAGGATGTTAAAGAGTACTTTGTGTGAACAGGAAACCCTTTCGAATAAACATGAACATGAATAGTCAATTTTCTAAGATAGCAGTTGTTTAGTATTTTGAAATAAAAGGTTGTTTTTCATTAGGAGTTGAACTGACATACACTCTTATTGCAACAGTATGATAATAATCTTAAATAAACAAAAAGGAAATATCTATTGTGCTAGCACCTTATCTTTCCAAATTTTATATTCACAATACAGCTTTTTTACATGCCTTTCCATGGTGAAGTGAGCAGTTACTTTGTGCAGTTTTGGTACATTGTCTTATTCGATTGTGAAAATATAGACGACAGACAACATGGGAGGAGAGACGTTTTTAAAGTTTAATCCAAGTCGTGGGTATATACGATACGGTTCTTAACCCCAAGCCTATCAGGACATTGCAAAAGAGATCGAGTCCTCATGAACTAACTCCTGTATGTCTGTGTTCACTGTCCTGTACGTGTTTGTGTTTACGCTCCTGTATGTGTTTGTGTGTATTCTCCTGTTTGTGTTTGAGTTCACTTTTCTTTTTGCATTGGTGTGTACTCTCCTGTATGTGTTCACTTTACTGTATATGTTTATATGTACCGTCCTGTATGTGTTTGTATGTACTCTCCTTTATGTGTTCAGTTTCTTCCTGGAGAAGAACATGTTTGCCTTCTTCCTGAACATCCTGCGTCAGAAGTCGGGACGTTACGTGTGCGTACAGCTCCTCCAGACTCTCAACATTCTGTTTGAGAATATCAGCCATGAGACTTCCCTTTGTAAGCATTTCAATCACCAGTACTTGAAAAAACAGTTACACATATCTGATGCAACTTGTAATTAAAAAAACCCTATAACATGTACATTTTTTAAAGTGTTGCATTTTGTGAGACAGTTTTAAATGTAGTCTAGTTAATGTGATATATATAAAATGCTCACAGTCAAAGACTCCCATAGCAGTTATGTTGTAATGGCTTGGTCTAAAATCAACAGCAGGTTGATGTGTACCTTTTTTTTTATATGTTTTGTGAGCTAAACAATGCAAAGCATGTTGGCCTTTCTTTGTTGAACCATATAATGCAGAGCAGCCTGCTGGTCTTTTGTTGTTGCTAGGCAACTAACAACTCAGCAAATGATAAACATTCTCATTTATACAGTGGGAAGTTACTTTATATAGCGTGAGCCAGGTTTGCCTTTGGGTAGATTCTAGAGGAATTTAAATAAAATCACAATTGCAGTATCGTTGCATTTATTGTCTTTTCTCAGGTTTATTGTAAACAATAGTCACTGCAGCGGTCCAGCCTTACTGTTTATCTGATGCTCGTAGATTAAAAATGAAAGGAGTGCAGTCATTTTTAGGTATTTTGTATGGTCATTTACAATCACTTGGCATTTATTTGTAAAATTTTGTGATAGAAGTTCGCAAAAAGCTATTTTTCGTAGAAACAGATGCTGTGTGAACAAGTCTGATCAAGTTTCTGCTCTTCTCAGATTACCTCTTGTCCAACAACCACGTGAACTCCATCATCGTCCACAAGTTTGACTTCTCGGATGAGGAGATCATGGCCTACTATATCTCTTTCCTCAAGACCCTCTCACTTAAACTCAACAACCACACCGTGCACTTCTTCTACAATGAGGTGAGGCCATCAGTGAATTGGGGCATTTAAAGGAGGATAGAGGGACTGAAAGAATGGAGTCGCATACAGAACTTTAAAATATCAACAACTTTAATGGTGAACCCTATCATACATCCATCACTATCTGTCTCTCTAGCTTCTTCTATTCACTAGCGGTTAGTTGCACACTTCCCCTGTCAAATATCAGCTTCCTGTGTAAAGGGGGTTGATTTAGCAGATCTTATCTGCAAGTCATCTTTCTCTTTACCAACTGAAACAAACACATACGTGTTAATTTTCCATTCGTTTGAAGGAATATCTCGACTCTCACAATGGTGGTTAAGCTGGATGCTTTATTGATCTTTGTGTGTTTTCATAGATATTGACACCTGAGAAATCTGAACACCTAAATAATTTCTGATGCATTTTTGTTACCCCTTCCATATTTCAGCAGTGTCTTTAGTCCTTCCATTGGCCTGTGTGTGCTGGGAAAAGTTATTGGTGTACTGTCAATGGAAGCTTTTCCCCTGAAGCCAAACCAGACCCAGTGTGTAGATCTGAGAATAATTATGTTTGTGATGAAATAACCTATAACTAATTCTAATACTAATTTTAGAGTAACTTTTACTTGTGTTTTATCAGTTAACATTAAAAGTAAAACCTTCCTTTATTTATTTATGTGTCCAATACACACACACACACACACACACACACACACACACACACACAATTTACAATATTCTTGTTTATAATGAATATCTCATTTCATTTATTATAATTTATTTAGAATGTATTGATTTGTAGTTTATTTTCCAGCAGAGGGCGCTATTGGATAGCTCCTTACATTGGCCGCTTGTGTTCCTGTCAGATCTACACCGTTACATTTTTAAGCATACTCTTTGGTTTGGGTTTGGTGTCAGGGACACATTTCTTCAGTAGTTGTGACCTCTGTTGGATTTTTGGCCCTCACCTGTGACTGGCAGGAGGTCACAGGGACTGAGGAATGGTGGAGGATCAGGCACTGGCACAGAGAGAGTAAGATACAGAGCAGCCCGTTTGGTATATGCACATTTTTAAATGCAGCTTGACTAGATTTTTTTTAGCTTAATGCACAGTCAGGAGCAAATGTCCCTTTTATTTAGATTGGTCTTCTTTCTGGGTGGTTTCACATGATCCTAAACATGAAAAATCTTCATTCTTTTGCTTCATACTTATCACCCAAAATCTCACTCATCCATCCAATATAGCATCTGTGTTGACTGGATTTATAAGAGTCATGAGACATTTATCAGGTTGTCTGTAGGATGAGTTGGTCCACTCTGTAACTCGTGGGCTTGTTGTTTATTGAAGGGGGAGAAATTCTCCTTCTTTTGTGTGATGCTGTCTTACAGTAATTCTGTAACACCTCAAAATAACTTTTGTGTTTTGTTTTTTTCCCCAACCTGTATTACTGGTACAGTTAAATAGAGAACTAAATACAATACTGGCCAGAATTTCTGTGTCCACTAGCTGCTTTCTCCTTCTCTCTCTCGCTCTGTGGTTGCTTGTGGCCTGAGTGCGGCGGAGCAATGATGTGCCTTGCTCACCGGCGCCCCCTCTCTGTCTCCCACACACAGCACACTAATGACTTTGCCCTGTACACCGAGGCCATTAAGTTTTTCAACCACCCAGAAAGCATGGTCCGCATCGCAGTCAGGACCATCACACTCAACGTCTACAAAGGTGAGTGCCGGGATCTCGCATGCGCACATGCTAATGATACTCACATGTGCGTACATAAACAAACACACAAAAACTCACAAGATGCTGGTTCTGCCTATCGCCTTTCTTTCTACTTCTGCCCTCTTCTTGCTGCTGCTTCTGGTGCATGAGCATGACTAACAGGTAACACTGTGACAAGCACACATTCTGCTGAATTTTTGGCCTTAAACTTTGCAAAGCCTCCTCATGTGATTTGTCATTGCAGTGTAAGTAAAAGTAAGGCTTTCTAAAAGTTATGGAACTCGCTCCTTTTTTAAGTTTTTCAAACGGGCCTGTGACAAACAGCTGTTAATGACAGCAAACTGGTACCAGACAAAGAATTTTAAGTATCTCTCAGTCAGTAAAGTGGCACTTCATTTGAATGTATATATTCTGGTTTTCTAAAGTAATACCATCTGCTGTTAGGCACACGTCTTTATTTTCTTATGATATCTCAGACAGAAGGCTACAACGTAGACTAACCATTTGGTAAATATTTGCTCAAAGCAGGCAGAAAATGGTTAACCTTTAATACTCAGCTGAAATGACAGCATTACAGAAAATATGAAGGAAGACGTACAGTTCAGAATGTATGTACAGCTGTAACCCTTGAAACTCTGTGATCAACAAACAGCCGTGGGCATTTTTTGATGTGCAAACTTGCTGCTTTGGAAGATTTTGGTAGCTGTTATCTCATTCAATACATTTTTTGTTATCTCACCTGCTGTGACTAAATTCAAACATTTGCCTTTGGTTTTGTTTCGATTGCAACAAGCCAGTTGTGTTCTGTAATGTATGCAACCAGTAGGCCATTAGCCAGCATCAATTGTCCATTAAATATTACATCATTTTACATTTTGTAGGAAATGACTCAATGTTGGGGTGTGAATGTTTTTCTAAGTAACTCACTGAGAAACATCACAGTTGCAATACTTTTTTTGTCTAGTTACTGTGAAGAGATTCATCATATAATAGGAATGTAATGGTACACAACAGTCATGGTACAGTATGTACCTCAGTTTTATTCTATTTGGTTATAGTAATGGAATATAGCCAAACCTAAAATGTTGTCTTTTATTATAAACTTTTTAAACATCAGCAGTTTCTATGTTTTTGTAGAAATGAAACACAAATGATCTACACATAAAATGTATTAACTACAGAAAGAGCAGCATCAGCAATTAAAGCTTGTAGCCCCGCTGAGATTTATTGCGTAGTAATGGTTATTAGGAAAGATTAACAATTCTATCTTATAGCCCTGTTCAGCTTTATTCAGCTTATGTTTTTTGTTTTGTTTTTTTAAATAATAATAATAACTTGTCCACATTGTCAAGTTCTGAACCAAACCAGTCCAGTAAAACATATGCATAAACATATACAAGCATATACACCCCTCCTGTACAATATTGACACAATATAGCATAAATGTCAGTTTCCAACCAGTTTTCCAACAGAAAATGACAAAATAAATGTTATTTCAATTTATCAAGCAACAACATATAAATAAGCAGAAAACCAAGTTGTTGTTGTCTTTTGTGGTATTTCAACTCATGTAGTTTCGATGTAAAAAAAAAAAAAAAAAATGTATATGTGTATTTCCCAAGTAGCACTATCACAAGGTTCAGCATCACCTTGCATTTGCATATTTACTAATTGCACAGGAACTTACTCTTCAGCAAGTCTGCTATATCCAGCATGCAAAGTTTTCAGAATCCATTGCAAACCGCAGACCTTTCAAAATTATTGAGTATGAGAGCGGGAACCTTAAACAATGATGTTGTGAGTCTGTAAACAAAGGCTGTGGGGTTTTCTGCACTGTGCTGCGTCAGCCTCTGCTTCTTCTTCCTGCTTTCTCTTTGGGCTCTTCAGGGCTCTCAGCTGGTCGCTGTCACACCAGGGGAGACGGGTGGTGTATGTAGTGGGTTTGGCTTTTCCCACACATCATGCTTCTCTTCACCATGCATAGCTTTTTCTTGACATAAAGTCACTACAACACATCATCTATGGTGTCCTGTCTGTCTGCGTACCTGTTTGTCTAGCCCTGCATGTAACAATTTGCACTGTACAACTTTGTGTCCTGCGTTGTTCATGTAGTTGATTCTGTAACTGCCAACAGTGACGGTGACAACAGTAGAAATACAAGTCATTTATTGAGTTACATAGTGGTGTGGGGATTGTGTCATTGCTGGTCTTTCCATGGGCTATGCGATAGTAAGGAACCTGGGAAAGAGGATGCATCAACTCAATGCAGCACGTCTGACTTTTTCCCAGCATGTGACTTGTCATGGTACAAAACGGATGTTATGCAGTCAAAGCTCTGTCTGATTGTGGCAAAAAGTACTATAACACTT
>JAOWBC010000458.1:17229931-17241238 GCA_028566105.1 Hypoplectrus providencianus
CATGCGTTGAGTTTATGTGTGTGTGTGTGTGTGTGTGTGTGTGTGTGTGTGTGTGTGTGTGTGTGTGTGTGTGTGTGAACTACTGAAACTGCCCACTGAGCCATGGGTGCAGGTGTCACTCACTCACACACACACACACCAGACAGAAATAGCCTGTGTTTCTGCCCTAGTTACGCCTTAGTTCTTCATGTTCATAAAAGAGGAATTGGTGCCTAAACTGACTTTTCTCAAAGTTAAGAGCATTGTTAGCATTATAAGGAAAATGAAAACCTATTAACCAAATGGTTAATAGTTTGTGTTAGTCAGGAAGAGTTATGTTAAGCAGAAAAAAGAGGCCTAAACTTTTGTCCTTGAACACTTAAACAACAATTACCTAGTCCATACCACTTTGTGTGTGTAGGACATTATAGATGACATTGTGGGAACTTTAATCTGTACATACAGTCAGATTGCTGGGACTTGCCTTCCTTATTGGGACCTTACATCCCCAACTTAGACTATGGGCCAGTTAAAGTTTATTAGTGTGTAGGGTCCCAAGAACAGCTTTCCCAGAAGCTGACCAAACATCTGTTAACCTGTGTGTCTGAGTGCCTGTATGTGTAGATTGCTGTGAACTCTTGTTCCCCTTTTGCTTTTGTTTAAGCTCATTGAGACTTTAACAAACATCATGGACGGCTGACTACATATGGAGCTCTGTCGCACACATGCAAACACGCACAGCGCTCATGTTCTGTAGCTGCCATTGTCATCTTTATAAACTGATGTGAACAAAGAAATTCTGATGAAACCTATCTTGGTTGGATTACAATGAAGATGCCCACACTAGTGAAGGCGTAGGGCTGAATTATAAATGCGACATTGTCAGGGTACAGAATGTGCACAAAAGTAGAAGGTGGTGCATAAAAGAGAGCTATAGAAGTATGTCTTGTGGTAAGAGACTTGTATGAATAAAACCCATGGGACTATAAAGGATGGAATCTAATCATGTCTGGCAGACGTTCATTCACTGTGTTTTAATAAGTACATGCACAGATGGCGAACAGACAACATGTGTGTGTGCAGCACATCAACAAATGCTGATGAAATGACTCTGAATGAGGCACTTATCAACCTAATGGGAAATAAGCAGTAGGAGACAGGGAATGTGAATGAATAAGGATTTTATGGATTACTTCCTTTCCTTTTTTTCAGGATCCGAGGGCAAAGCATAAGTTTAAGATCCACACCTACTCCAGCCCGACCTTCTGCGATCACTGTGGCTCTCTGCTCTACGGCCTCATACACCAGGGCATGAGATGTGACCGTACGTACTCCACAACACACAGACACACACACACACACACAGGTGGATTTACAAAAAGAATTGTTTTTATCTGTACACCTTTGCAAAAAGACATATTTTTAAAAGTATGTTGGTTTAAGTTTTTTAAGTATGTTTTCTTTAGAAGACACATCATTAATTGTAGAAACTGTGATAAAAGGCATTATCTTTGTAGTTTGAACTTTCACTCAGTTCATTAACTAATCATCGGTAATGAAAGTTAGAGAAAGAAACCAAAACGAAGCTTAAAACTGTGACATTCCTGTCATGGTGTTACATGGGGAGACCCACATTTTTCCCTGCAACATTACTGAAACATTGGGTACATTTTATTCAAATTGAAAACTAAACAAATCAATAAATAATACATTTCATATACATTGTACAATGCAAAAACAGCAACAAAAAACCCCCACTGAAACAGTTTGGTGTTCAGAGGGCTAAAAAAACATAAATGCATTTGTGTGTGTGTTTTCCAGACTGTATGATGAACATCCATAAGCGCTGTGTGGCCAACGTGCCCAGCCTGTGTGGGACAGACCACACTGAGAGGAGAGGTCGGCTTCAGATCAGCGCCGAGGTCAAGACTAATGTCCTCACTGTTACCAGTAAGTTTAACTCATAAATGCATGCAAACACTTATCAGCAATAAAGACGTTTGCCCAGACACCGGCGTGTATCCATGCTGGAGAAAACCAGTCGTCTGTCTCCCTCTACTGTTCCAGCTGCAGAGGTGAAGGATGGATGCAACACAAGGTCCCTATCGTCACCTTCCTAAAATATTGTTTGTTGTTTTGGTTTTTTTGCATAAATGTCATATATTCAATATTTAGAGTTTTTTTTTTTTTTCATTTTATGAAACCCTATAAAAATGACTTATTTTAAGAGGCTGTTGACTAGACTCACAATAATTTATCATAATAATATATACACTTTATGGAAGCGTAAATGAGATTGATAGGGTTAGGGTCAACACAAGTGATTCTCAAGTGTTTTTCTTTTTGAAATCAAAATCGTATGAAAGAAACATATATAGGACTATTACCAGCCTTCTGTGAGTGTATTCAAGTAGTCTGATTTGTTCCTTAGTGGTTGTGGTTGATTGTTGGCTCACAGTTGCAGTAGAGTCAGAGTAAGTAAAATTAGGTGCCTTTTAACAAGCATATGTTACGAAACTCAACTCCAGACTCAAACACCAGAGAGAACGGTGTTTTTCAGTTCCCGGTACTTTCTGAGCATCTAACTGAATCTGTGTGGTTTGAAGTTGAGTTTCTCTCCTGCATCCCTGTTTGTACTTTCAGATTTCTGCCTTATTGTTCTGTTTTGTGTTGGCTTTCAGCTGCACAGGTGTGAACTAACGGCATAGTTATTGTGACGGATTTATAGAAAATTAATTGTTTTTGTTTATAAATGTAATTTCTTTATTCGTTGCGTGCAAATATCTGCTGTACTGATCAAGTCAGGCTAAGCTAGCACATGTGTACGGCTCATTTGTGTCTGCAGATGTTTTTCATCTTTTTATAGCATGTTTGGTCCCTTATATTTTGTAAGTGATAGCAATGGAGCCATTTTCCTTTTGCTCTGTAGATCTATTCAGTTATCGATGCAAACAATCCAACTTTCCAACAAATGCACAGCATATCACCACTCCCCTGTGGCATATATACATAGATTTTCTGCCAGAAAAATACCCTTTGACAGGGGAGAGTTGTCCCTACATACCTTTTGTTTTATTTAACTTATAGTCATCACTATCTTTCTTGTTTAGCTGTAGTGCCTTATTAAACCTGCAGGTGGCAGCAGAGGTTTACAATCACATCACTCTGCACCTGCTGACTGTTTTACAGCTGTGCCATCAAACTTTCTTGACATACAATTAACTGTTGGCTGAAAATGGACTTCCCTCCAATTTGTGCTCTAGTGGGAATGAAGAGATTTACATAAATGCGACGGCTTTTGCAGAGTGACCCACACCATCTAGTACAACCTCCAAAAGTGTGTTATCTAATGTCCATGCACAGTTAATGACATATCCCACATCTGACTATATTTTACTCTGAATGGAGGCCCCTGTCTACATACATCTGCTCCAACTTCAGCTGTGCCACCATTCATCTCCAAGTACTGGATGACTCAGTTCTAATAAATGTTTACCCAGGAAATACATGGATGGATAACACTTTAATCTGCCAAAACTTAGTTGATGTCTTTTTGGCCCATGCTACTTGGATGATAAAAAGTAATTACAGTAACCAAATGTAACTGACCTTGTCTGCAGATCTAAGAAGGTAAATGATTTCTTCCTGTTGAAGAAAAAATGGATTTCAGTTCTGCTTTGAAAGAAAGAAAGAAAGAAATGATTGATTTCTCCGGGACTGCACAGCAATTATGATCAATATACAGGATCTGTCCAGAATATAAACACAGTCCCCCTGAGTCCTCTGACTACCACTATAACAGTCATAAGAACTTTTTAAATGTCCTGAAGAGAGATGATACATACAGCACACTGGTAGGGCCCATTACTGCATGTAAAAGTCATTTCTCTTCCTGCTCTTTTGCTTAATTTCACCTCTCTCCTTCTCTGTCTCTCCCTCTCTCTCCCCTTGGTTCCCACGCTTGTAGACTGATCATTAGCTGGGATTTACTGTGGGAAATGATAAGAGGGCGGACTTATCACACGGAGACTGCTAGGGAAGCAGTAAAGACTAAACCTCACAAGAAAAAAATAAAATTTCACTCAATTGCTGAAGCTGTCAAGGAAAATTGGCAGCTAATATTTGTAATTCATATTTTTTTAGTCATATATATATATATATGAGAGTGCATGGACATAATTTTCATGCCAGCAAGGATCATATTTTCACTAAGAGCACTTCTGCATTAAAAGTACCAATTGTGCAGAACAAACATCCATTTTGGGAACATTAAAATATCCGTATTTGTAATAGTTAAAAGGCACTTAGAGGAGGTAGGATGTGGTGTAGTGCTCACATCTGTCCACAGGGGTCAGTGTGGAGCCACCAGTAGGTTTGTCCCTCATTGCAGTGAGGTGAAGAAAAAAAAAAAAACACCACAAAGAATGAATAGGAGAACCACTAGGAATTATTCTACAGCTTAACATAGCAGGAGCTGGTGGAAATGGCTGCCACTCTGAGGAATGCAGTTGTGCTGTGGACTAGTTGTGGATTTAATCAAAGCAATTGACATGGGTGTCAAGTGACAGTTTATCGATTACTTTTCAGTCACCTCCCTCATCGTACACTGGGAGATCAGAGCTCAGGGTCAGTGGCAGAGGAGCGTCCATGGAGATGGAGGATCAGCATCTAGCTCAAGGACACTCCAGGAGGGAAAAGGCAGCAAGATGTGGGATTTGGGCTTTGAAAGGTGCCCCCCTCCCCTCATAGAGAAAAGTGGCAAATGATAATTCTTAAAATGTTGTGATAACTGCATGTTTTCAGACGGTCCCTCTTGAAATTCATTCCTGGTGATGCATTTGGTTGTTCTTATGTAAAGAGACAGAAATAGTTTTGTGAAGGATGAGATATCAGAGTAGGAGAGTTAAGTTTTAACCCTGCTCTCTCTCCTCAACACAGCTGGACAATGGCTGTGAGAAGACATGAATGTTTGATTTCTTCTAACGGAAAGAAGGAACAGTAAAGATGACTGAGATCTGTCTGTTGACACAAAAGTGAAGTGATCACTGAGCGATCACTTCACACTGCCCATTGCTTCTGCAAGAGATGACAAAGCAAGATGAATATTCATCACAAATCCAGGTTACCTTGTCATTGGATTGGGATCACATTCAACTGGGGTGTGATCATGAATCAAAAGTTTATTTCCCTTGTAAACCATAAGGAGGGAAGATGATCTACTTCAGATTTAGCTAATTGTCAGTGGCAACTTAACAGGGTCAAAACAAATACAATCCCAGTCCCTGCAGTTAAAGTCCTGATGGACTGTGCACCCTAGATTAACCTCTCTGGAGTTTGCTGCTGTTAGCAACACAGGAAGGAATATACAAGGAGCAGCAAAAGTAGGTATGAAGTAATGATAACCAAAGCATTTGTACATAATTTATTCTATTGGTTATAAAAAAAAAAATCATAATAATTCCTTATTTTTCAAACTGTCCCTGGCATTCACACATCTTAGCAACACTATAATAATTCTACCAATATCATAAATGTTACTGAATACCCACTGTTGCTGCCCCGTGTGTGACCTGAAATGAACATTAAATCAACATGCATCTGTTTACACTCTAATAGTGTCCTGATTGCCTGGAGCATACAAGAATTTCAATTATTTTAAACATGTTCAAGATCACAGTCATAAGGATGGATTCAACACACTCGTTAGAATATTTTGTGAATATACAAGACTTCTAAAACTTTTTCAGAGTAGTTAATCCAGGGTGTAGGGATCTCAAATGTAACTGATCAAATATATACCAGAAAAAGAAAAAAAAAAGGAAGCAGTCGTGGCCAGATAGTTGCACTTGTGCTTTCTATATTTTGAATCAAAAAACTAAAAGAAAATAACTCAAAGTGTTGCGTTAACTCCACAACCATGTTTCTGTTCTAGACAATATAGACTGTTGTTTACACAAAAGGACATCTCGACTCTTCATCCCGCCTGTTGGTGCTAATTTGGGGCGTCGTTCCTGTACAAACAAGCCAAACCGAACATCTACATGTGCTCAGCAAGACTGTTAACACCATCCACCATCCCTAAGATGACTCTATCTGGAGAAGCTCCACTAATTGTGCAGCATGTATAAAAGCAAGCAGCAGTTGGACAGAACATAAGAATCCGCCTAAGACTCTGATGAGGCTGTTTCACATGGGAAAAGGTGCACTGCCAACACCCACGCTGCTGCTCACATCCAGTATTCTGCTGTTACTGCACTCTTATCTCCACTCGCCCTCCCTGTAGACTCAAATACACACGTTATCTCTCTCTCTCCACACACACACACACACACACACACACACACATCTATACTCCATACATGCTCTTTGCAATTAACGCATTCTACAAGAAAGCAAGGGATTCCCCGCCTCGCATACATAGTCAAATGCACATTACACACCTATGCATCCATAAGGGGATCAGTTCACTGACTCAAACACCGACACAAAAACACACACACCCTCCTCTATTTACTGTAAGTGTCCTTTGAGACCATTTGGCATGCTACCCCTCTTTATAGCGCACCTCAACCAGCATTTGATGGTCACTTTAACAGGAATCATCTAATATTTATTGACCTGCTCCACTGAGGGTTTAATGCCGGCCGCTGGGTCTGTGCTGTGGTTAACCTCTTGGAGCTTAGCGTAGCATAGCACTTTAACAGCATGGAAACCTAATTTCTCTGACTTCTCGAGGTTTTCTCACGCTGTGAGCACACTGGGATGCTCTCCCTTCAGTCATGGTGTGAAAGGATGCCGCGTGTTCCCTGCAGCCCGACGGATTCCGTCTCAGATGTTAATTGTAAAAGAAACATTTTGGTTTTTGTTGCAAAGGTGGTCTGGTTTGTCAGTGGCCTTACTTTCAAGGGAGCCCAGGTGCTCTCCGTAATTGATGATGAAATTGATGTTTGTCATCGTCCAGATTTTAAATATATAGCGTAATTGTGGGGAATTTAAGATGCTATTTAAGTTTTTTTTACAAAGCCACCTTCAATGACAAATATCCTAATTTCATAATGAGGAATACAGAATTTGCTGGTCTAATGTTATCTAGATTGTTCAGTTAGTTTGTGGGACTAAGTTACTGTCTAAGTTTGTTTTAAAGGGTTACTTCAGATTCATTAAATAGTCAGACAATAACACAAACTAACTAATCAATCCACCTTGCAGTAGATTAGCAACTCCTGTGTTTCACAAAGAAAAATTCATGTTTTTGTGAATGGAGTCTGGTGTCTTTGACAAGAACATAGAGCTTAAATTCCCTTCATTTAAACGTAAACAAGGGTGTCTGACAACAAGGGAAAGCAGAAGCAATATTTAAAACTGTGTACTGTCAAACTAATATTGATTTCTGAATTATTTTTCCTACCTATTTTTTGTTATTTTCGACCAAAAATGGTGTTTCTAACTCAGATAGTTGGTTCCCACCTGGAAATAAAAGATAGCAGGTCATTCTTGACCATACGTGAAAATCTTGATAATAATAATGCATGAAGTTTTGCTTTTGATAAGAACAAATATGTGTAAAAACAACAAAAAATTGCAGTTAATCACTGTGATCCACCATCTTGCTCCTTCTTTTTTACTCAGTTGTGCATTGTGCAATGCTTTCTGTTGCCAACACAACCTTGATTACAATGGTTCCACTCAAGACTGATGGAAACGCGGTCTGGTTCTCTACCAAGACCTAAGGTTCCAAGAGTCCACCAGTGCTAATTTAGTGTAAAAAGGTAATTGACTTCTAACACAAGATAACAAAATGGGCCAGTAATAACATGTCAATCCACGTGGCTGCATGTTTGTAAGTCTTGGTTTGTGTGTGACAGAGTAGTGTGAACCCTAAACCAGCTAAACCAAAGTACAAAAAAAAACAAAAAAAAAAACAAGGGGGACCACATTCTAAGTGTTACTGACCCGGTAAATTGAGATACCAAGAGACATAGTTTTAAGTTTTCTAGTCCATGTAGATGGATGTTTGGGCACTGGGCAGGGTCGGATCAGATTTTAAGTGTTCTTAAAAGGTCATAAATAAGTAATGTCACGTCTCCGGTGGAGCGAGGCCTGAGCTGCTGTGTGAAGTCGAGAGGCCTCAACTTGAACCAGTGAGTTCGTCTCATGAATCAAACTCCTTTTCCTCTTGTTAGAGTATTCAAGGAAGAAAGTTTGGAAACTGAATTTTTTTTTGCCTTTTCATCTATTTTTTACATGATGTGACTATTCACCCTGAGTCTTTTTATACTCCACATCACACATCCTGACTCAGCTTATCATGGCGTGCTCCGCCATTCTGCTGTCATTTTCCATAGAATACAATTATTAGGCAGCTAAATACTTTGTGCAGTGTGTCTGAGTGTATAAGCGGTGGGAAAGGATCTTGTATGTGTGTGTTTGTGTGTGTGTATGTTCTTGAGTGCTTCCCTAGCGAGCTGCCTAAGACACAGCAGCACTGGCCCTGCTTTTCGTAATTGGAAGTGACCTCACAACTTGACCAGCAATAATAATTGTGCACACACACACACACACACACACACACACACACACAGCCTCCAATCGCAGGGGATGTTACGCCACCCGAATACAATTACAGCCCAATAACAGACGCCCACAAAAGAAGGATTAGTGTTAGAACTGGCAACCTTCATCTGTCTACATGGTCATTACAGACTGATCTGGCAACCTCAAGGCTTTAACCCCCCTAACAACTCAAGGCGTTCTGGTGCATGTGTGTTTTTTGTTGCCCTATGTTCACCATGCGTAATTTAATTAATTGGTTTCAAGGGACAGTTTCTTGTAAATATATTTCAATGTCACACATGGCTTGAAATTAACACCTGCCAACCTGCTGAATACAGGTTAAAATGAATAATGAAGAGTTCCAGGCGGGTTCTGAATAAAAAAACCTGATTTAATGGCACACTTGCTCCAGGTCACATGCACAAGTACAATGAGGGTGTGTTTGAACCGACCTGCTGTTTGCATTCATGCAGGGCCCCCCCTCGAACGGTATATACATGGAGTCCAGTTGAATGGAATATAATTACAAGCGAGGGGTGATTAATCATCATTTTGCTCCTCTTACAGTTTTAAAGGAAAATGGATCACCACATGGAGAGAAGAGTCCATGCCTGCCTTTCTAATATGGTTTTTGTTATTAATGTTATACTGTTTGTTCATGAGGTTCAGAGTAGGATGTTCTGAAATGCAGCAGTAAAAAAATAACCCTTATGAACCACACAACATCCAGCTTGAGAGGCCTCTTTAAAAAACTGCCAAAATTGAACTAGATACTTTAAAAGAAGTAATTATTGTAGAATATATACATTTCAGATGCACTTTGAATGAATCATGTGTAATGTCTGTACCCGTCAAGATAAAATAGCCAAATCTTTGCTGAAAATAGTGAAATTTCATTCACTGTCATTTCATAACAGTCCATCTCTGCATTTGTACACGCAATCCATTTCCCATTACTGTGCACAAAATTAAAATGAAAAAATAATTGTAAATAATTTCCTTTCTCTTGTCCTATGTCCCTCCATCTTTCTCTTCTGTTTCCTTCGACCTTCTTTTCAGTCAAAGAGGGCAAGAACCTGGTTCCTATGGACCCCAACGGTCTGTCAGACCCCTATGTGAAGCTCAAACTGATCCCAGATCCCCGCAGTGAGAGCAAACAGAAGACCAAGACCATAAAGTGCTGCCTCAACCCCACCTGGAATGAGACCTTTAAATTGTAAGGCTTTATTACACCATGTTTATTATATTTATCATTCTGTCTGTCTCTCCCTTTTCCTGTGCTCCTTCTTCCTTTAATCTTTTATTTTATCTCTGTTTCTTCTCTTCCATGTCTCTCACTCGAACAGCGCAGTGTTCATCACATTATGCTCAGCTATCCAAGCATGTGTAACCGCTGGCGCTCAGATAAAAACATCTGGCTCCTTATATTCATCAAACCTTGCTTTTGGGGTCGTTTCCTGCGGTTGGCTCCAATTACATTCTTAATAAGCTTCATCACAGCGTGCATGGAAGGAGACTCAAATTTGCATTTTGAGGCATCTGGGTGCAGATGTTCAATTTGAGAGGCATTTTTTTGCACCTATCCAAGAAATCTAAATAAAAGACGATAGATGATCATTTTGATAAACTGCTTTGAGTTATGCTAGGCACTCTTTGGAAGCCACAGGTTGTTAAAGCAGGAAGGGTAAATCTTAAATTGCTCTAAATTGTTTTCTATCTTGAAAGGAAACATTCAAAATACATCAAATCCACCTCCAGATATCACTCCTGCCCATCATCCTACTGTTGACTGTCTTGTTCTCCCGCAGCCACCTGAAGGAGTACGATAAGGACCGCCGCCTGTCGGTGGAGGTGTGGGACTGGGACCTGACTAGCCGCAACGACTTCATGGGCTCGCTGTCCTTCGGAATCTCGGAGCTCCAGAAACTAGGAGTGGACGGATGGTGAGATGAAAGCAGGGGTGGATGGAGGATTTGGGGAGGGGAGGGGGTGTGTGAGGCAGGTAGAGGAGGGAGGGAGAGTGAAGGTGACCTTGTTCATTACTGCACTGTTGGAGAAATACTTTAGTTGAAGCTCTTCTTTTTATTCTGGTGATACTCGGTGCCAAAGCATCTTTACCCCGTCTCTTTATCTCTGCTTCTTTATCTCTCCAGCAAACCCGCCCTCCCTCCCTCCCTCTCCCTCTCTCCGGTTTGGTCTCTATATCTCTCTATCTTCCTTTCTTTTTGCTGACGCGGCCCTGTCAGGGTTTTTAATGAGATGCCAGCGTTTGAGGTGGAATGGTGGAGGTGGAGAGATGCCATTAAAAACCTGATATTTAGAGCAAAGACAACCTGTGAAAGTGTGTGTTTTCCACTGCTTCATCTGCGTGAAGCTCTGAAGCCTCACACCTGCTGGCACCAGCAGCCAGGAGGAGGAGCACAGATAAACTTCTGCGGGGGTTCTGTCACTGACCTCTATAGGGGCTATCGAAATTATGTTTAGCATGGGATGTAGACTATATGTAGTGTTACTGATAAAGATTAATCCATTAGTTGTGATCTATTACATTTATTTACAAGTATTTTGATAATCCTTTGGGATCATTTTTTGGAAGGAAAAAGTCTAAATGTTCTTGCTCTATGGAAAACACACATATCTGATGCTTACAGGTTTTGCTCAGGAGGAAAGTCTTGTCAACGTCAAATGAACACTACTATTATGATGTTTGAGGCTGTCTTGCTGCTGAGAGGAGTAAAAAGCTAAAAGGGTCTCCAACAAGCTAGTCAGCTGTTA
>JAOWBC010000458.1:17283525-17294923 GCA_028566105.1 Hypoplectrus providencianus
TGGAACACAGTCTGAGCGGGCCTACAGGGCGGTCTGCTGTGTGTGTGTGTGTGTGTGTGTGTGTGTGTGTGTGTGTGTGTGTGTGTGTGCGTGTGTGCGCGTGTGTGTGTCTTCAGCATAGCACACAGTGCATTTACAAGGTTTAACAAATATACATACATGCATGCACATCTGGACATGTGTGTGTATATTTCCAGCCAGATGAGTCAGCAGTTGAGTGAGATTTAGTTTGACAGTATATTGATCAGCAATAGTGAGTAGGGACACAAGTGAATACAATTTCCTGTTTCCTAGAATAATCCTTCAGGACATGATAAAGAAAGTGTGTGTGGGACTGATGTACTGCACCACAGAAAATTCCACCCATCACATTTGTATTGATGTGGATTTTTGGTGACCCTTTGTGGAGCCCTTCACCCTCTTAGTTTCTGGTGCTATTCCAGTCATGCCTGTGAGCATAACCATGTCAGTTGTTCTAGTAATTTTTGAAACAATCGGTCAAGAAGTGCAGGAAGTCAACCTGATGTCAACTGTTCGTTTGGGGACAGCTGTTGTAATGTCCCATGTTTGGCATGTCTCCCATTCTTGTCTTGGGTTTCTGATGCGAGAAGCTACCATCTTAAAACAAGAGGAATCTGATAACAGAGGACCCTGAAACCTGCAGCCTGACTGCACCTTGCCCCTAGTTACACCTCCCAAACATTGAAATCTACACTGGGCCATGGAACTGAAGCATACCCTGCCTAAGTAGGACCATAACTTAAAACATAGCCATCATGCTGTGTTGATTAAGACTCAGAGATAATAGATAGACTTCTATACGATTACATTTATACCAGGTGAATGCCCCCTATTGGCCCAGAAAGAATGCAGGTTTAAGTCACATCTACATTAGCTTCACTTTTCAAACCAGATGGCTACAGCCATTTTTTTTATACAGTTATTGATTTTGTGCCAATGACCACAGATATTCTCAGCTGAAATGTCCAATTTTCACAACAGATTTGACCAGGTATAGCTGGGTACCTTATGAAGCTGATGGTAGCTTCGCTGGTAAAAACTCTGGCCTGACTGACTGAGATTTTAATGTGATGCTAAAGCTGCATGTTCAAGGAAAAATATTTGTTTGTGCAAGATGTCGTCAAACAGCATTGTTCTCTTAAGTGTCACAATACGATAAGAAACATAATGAGGAACTGAAGACCATGTTGTTTCATTCTATCCTATCAATTCCAGCAAAAGTTAACAAAACTACCTCACTGATATGTCATTTGGGGAATAACATACACCACTTCAGTCTGAGTGTTGTCTCAGTCCTCTCTTGAGACGAAGAGTTCTAGTGGATATCATGCCCAGGAATGTGGATCTGGGCCAGCTGTGGCAGGTACGTCCCTGTGGATGGAGGGGGCTCCTCTCAGGCGATGGGAGAGTTGGCAGATGAAGGTAGGAGATGCGCCGCTGGCTTGTGGTTCCTGCTATCTTGAAATCTCTCCTGTCACTCTCTGTCCCTCTTGTGGTTTCTGACCCTGCCTTCTTCTGCCTTTACAAAAACAGCCAATCTTGTATGAACTTTCTATCCTCCAGTAAATGTTGCATTATTATGCAAGTCCGTCTCTTTCCTGCTCCTCCCCGTGCTGTGAGTTGGACTGTGGCTTCAGCTGTTTCTGTTTGTCAAATGTTCATGCTGTTAGAGGCTCAGACTCTTGACTTTGTGGATGTATTTATGGTTGTGGATTTTCTGAGATCAGCTCTTGTGTGGTTTTCTCTGTGACCGCTCCTCGCTCAGTGATGTGAATATTTATGTGACCAGCTTTTTTTATTCAATTTTACCTCCTAATTATGTGTTTGTGATTACATATTGTTTGTGTTACTTGTACTGTATATTCAACCTTTTTTTCCAAGGGCTTTATCTGCTCACAGCCAACTATCACACCTTTAATGACCTATGCACACCAAGGAACAGACACAAAAGGCGAATGCCACATCCATGCCATTAGGGATGATGGAGATGGGAAAGACTCCCATATTAAGCATCCTCTTCAACTCACAATCCCTTATGTGATCAGGGAGTTGGTCATGAAAACACATAAAACATGACACATAAAAAATGTGTCATACTAAGAAAACACACTTTTTGACATGTTGGACAAGTTTAATATGCTGAAGTCCAACTTTCCAGATCCCAATTACAACTCAAAGTAAAACTTCAGTATTTTTTTCAATTTGTTCCCTGTTTTCCAATGTTGTGTATCTCAGTGACTCATGGGGAAAACAATTTTGGAAACTAGTCCAGTTTTGAGGAAGAGCAAAACAGGCTGCAGTTCAATCGTTCAGTCAATAGTTCACCATCACTAAAATTACTTGTTCTTGTCACTGACAATAGCAACTGATTTATAAAATAATGTTTGACGAGGAAGGCATAACATCTCAATGCAAATTATGTCTCATCATTTTAATAATAAGTCTCACCAACTGGTATTTCTTGTCAGGTTATTAACATTTCATTCACAACCTGACTCATCATGCACATTCCTACAATTCTCTGGACATTAAGTATATACAAGCCCCCAACCAGTCCTGTTAAGTGTGTTTTAGCAAAATCACATGACAACACACACAAAGCCGAAGCTTCTCCTCACTCTCACTCTTTGGAGAACATCCTACAGGCCATATATAGCATACAGTGTGTGAACACCACCTTTCCCTCGGTGTTTGCTCTTCTACACAGAGCCCTACAGCTCCACGAGTGCATGCAGCATCCAGTCGGCCCAATAACGATGAACTCGCCGACAGTATTTCCCTGTCAGTGAATCAAAAGGCAGCAGCTCTCTTCTACCGCATCTCACTTCCCCCTCCCCCGCTCACTAACAGACACTCCTCCATCTTCAACACCCAGCTCACTCTTTTCTGTCCTCCGACCGTTCACCGACTGAGCCGAGCATTAACAATGCCCTGCCCCAGAGAAACCCTCCACCACCACTAGCACACACACATATGGAGAGTTTTCCCTCACCTCCTACACAAAGTCACAGTTGCTGTAGCCTGTACTCCACTCTCTCACACTCACTCTCTCTCTCTCTTTCTCCTGTCTTCATTCATGTTGCTGAGCATCTTTCTCTAAGTGTTTTCTTTCCTCTGCACTACTTTTACCCATTATCCCACTTTATTCTTGTATATATTTAATATGTCTTTTCGTTTTCCCTTTTTCCTGAGATCTTTCTTCTATGGGTTGCCTGCTTCCTCTCTGTATTTTGACTCTTTTCTTTATAATAGTCAAGATATGAGACATCTCTTTCTCTTCCTGATTCATTATGCCCATGCAGCTTCTTTATCTCTATCTTTAAGCATCTGAAAATGAGTCACATCAAGTTTGTTATACTCTTAAACAAACAGGCTGATCATAATGAAGACAGGACATGGGAAGGCTGCTGTGTTTCTTTCTGTTATTTTCTGTGTAAACCAACACACCACCACCAGCAGAATACACCACCGTCCTATTTTTCAGTGTTGAACAGCATTTTTCAAGATTCAAACCATTGCTTAGCACATCCAGGCAACGGCATACCTACATCTTTTCTTGTCAGGTGTGGTATGTCTTCTGTAGTCTTGTACCTGTCACAGTGGACAAGGGGAGGCTCACTGTTGAGCTGTAAAAATATCCTGGCATTATAGAGATAATGTTTAAAAAAAAACATTGGCTGGTGAGACCTTAGTGAGAAATAAAGGGAGGTAACATATAATGATGTCTTCTGAATCTAGGACAGCACTTCAAATTCACTCTATATTCTACACGTTATTCACATAATATGCCAAGTGTTAGTGTTGAAGCACACAGCTTTCTGCACTGTTAACTGCTAGTCATTTAAAGAAACAATTGGATCAACAATAAAATGTTGTGAGACACAGACTCGCCAAAAATGTAAGAGCTGTGAACATTAATTAACTTTTCATCAAATGAAATGAAAGCAATACTTTTTATTATACATTTGCTGAGGATTGGTGGGGCCTTGGTAGATTTCTGGATATATGATGCAACAACCTATTCGCAATTCCATTATTTAAAAACTCTTTAATCAGTAAAAAGAAAATCTCAGTAGCCCAAAATGTTGTCAATACTTTTCAGCTCACTGGTTTCCCATTTTTTGGACATTTCTTAGTGAGAGTAAGATGTCAGTATCAATATCAACTCCATGTCTGTAAAGTAAAAATGAAGCTGCAGCCAACAGTTGCTTTAACTTAGCTTAGCATAAACATGGAAAACAGCTAGTCTGCATACCCGCTGACAGTACAAAGTCAGTCTAGGTGCCGCCACCACCGACCCCCTTTGTCCAGTCTCTAAGTAATACTCATCCTGTCCTCTTATTCGGAGCAAAAAAGCAAGTAGGCATAGTTCCAAAAATCTATTCCTGTGTTTTACCATTGAGTTAATTTGACATGCCTACAAGCCAAATGCCTCTGTATGAATCCTGTAATGAGACTTTGTGACTAAACAAACTGTAGAGTAGCTCCAACATGAACCAGGAGAAAGTCTAAAGATGATGTCCGCTTCTATGCAGATGATAATGTACTAGGTATCTAACAGTAATACTTTGTTTTCTTCTTCTTTCCAATCCATCCCATTCTCGTCCAACCATTTCCTATTTTCCTTCCTCTCCTCAATCCTTCCTCCTATCTTCTCTCCTCCATAATCTTACACACTCCACCTGCAGAGGAACCGTCGGGACACCTGTAACTTTGACAAGGAGTTCACCAAGATGCCAGTGGACTTGACGCCGACAGACAAGCTTGTCATCATGAACCTGGACCAGGACGAGTTCCTCGGCTTCTCCTACACTAACCCTGAATATGTGGCTCCTGGGAATTAACACACACATGCTCAGACTGATGGACTGCTAGAAAATGAGTTTTCAGAGCAAATAAGAGGGTAAACTAGCACTAGAATTCTACTTAATTTGTCTATGTGCAGTAAATGTCAGTGTTTCTTTTAGGCCACATTGGGGTTTGTCCAATACTTCAGCTCAAGAGAGGTATCACTACAACAGAATTGCACAATGGACTGGATACCAAAGATTTTGAAGTATTGTAGCAAAATACCCTAAGTGACAAATGTGCTTTTGATATAGAAAATATACATGCCAGATTTATGGGAAATTATAAAGACTTCAATTGACCTTTTTTTTTGTTTTACACCATGCATTAAAGTTATATGGATAGCCCAGATGCCATACAAGCTAAACCACCCTGGTTGATTGCCAGCTTAACAAGCGCTACCATTTCAAAGAATGTTGTCACAAGTCTAATAAGAATAGAATTTGGTTTGCTGTTCCATTTATGCCTTTTCTCTGCTCAAATCCTAAAACAAACCAAGCCTATTTTGCGCTTTTCTCTAGTATTGTGATATGTTCAGTTGTGGTGGTCCGCAAACTTTACTTCACCATTTTGCCATCTCTACATCTCAAAACAAAACCATGTAAGGGGAGGAACTTATTGTGGATAAGTTGATATGTGCAGCAGAAAAGAAATGTTCTTGTTAATATAAGAGAGTAAATTTTTCAACATTGTACACTCATTATAATTTTGAGTCCCCTTCCACACATGGGTAAATGTTTTTTTTCATCATATATTACGTTCAACAAAGGGACGTAAGAGATATGGGACCAAACAAATGAAATCTACCTGGTGTCTACTAGAGAATGTTTTTGAATTACGAGTGGACCAAATTGAAAATTATGTTTTCCTCTTGCGAGCAAACAGCATCCATTGTGTGAGTCGTATCACCTGCATTTAACTTCAGGTCTAAGTACGCAGCAGCCATCCTGACATGGATCACCAGTAGCACTGTGTATCAGTTCAATTTGTGTGTCCTGACCATTGTTGCCCGTTTCCACCAGCCTGTGTACTTTCATGCAATCTACAGGCAAGTGCTGACACACACTCCAAGTGAGCGTCTCACACTGGGCCGTCACAGAGGAATATGCCTAATGAGCAAACTTCACAGCCTGTCAAATCTTTTCGTCCTCTGGTCCTTTGGCTCTTGCCTCCTTCTTTCTCCCTTCCTCCCCCATTTCCCATGTTGTTTCTCTTTTTTTATTCATTTTTGTTTTGGCTCTAATCCGTTATTCTGACAAGGCCTCACTGGGAGCCTGGTATGACGCGCTGTCATAGGGCTGGCGATGTGGCAGTCACTATTGGAGCATGTACACGTACACACAGTGAATGAGAAGCTGCTTTGACAACCCCCAAGTGAGCAATTTCACAAACAGCAAAAATAACACGAGCACTGCTTTCTCAATTTTTTTTTTTTTTTGCACTTCCCATCTGTGTGTGTGTGTGTGTTTGTGTGCATTAACATATGTGCATGTTCTGACAAACGTATATATGCTAGAATATATGTATGAACTGTGTGTGTGTGTGTGTGTGTGTGTGTGTGTGTGTGTGTGTGTGCGTTTAAGGCTTCATTGGATTAAGCCAATTATTTCAAATTCAGCTCAAATTCAGCAAATCTGCCTTCGAGCTTCAAACCACATTACACTGGCTATAATGCCAACTTGCTCCGTGTACTGTACACACACACATACACACACTTCTATACAGTCCAATCCATGACTGAGGGTTGGAATTATTAGGTGAAGCGTAACAAGGCGGACAATGACTGTGAAATGTTCGCTCCTGGAGGCACACAAGACATATACTGTAGGTCCATTACACAGGCCTAGAATGTTTCTTCCCCTTCTTTAATCAGCACAAACAGTACCCTCATGTATACTATATACAGTACATATACATATGTTGTACATATTTATATATATATATATATACATATATATAAGCATACACAAACTCACTTGCTCTGACTCTGCCGTCACGTTCTTTCGTTTAGATGTTGTATAATGTAGATTTAAAGTGTTTGTGTTGGCCTTTCTCGAGCACAGAGCGGTGTATTGCTCAGGTCAAGGGTGTAAACATCTCCAGATGTTAATCACGCCTACTCTTTACATCTGCAGTGGAGAGTCATGGACCCTGAAGCAATCACTAGCACTCGACAGCTGTGTCTACCTGTGTGTGTGTGTGACTGAGTTAATGAATGGGTGTGTAAGAGTACATGCATGTAATTCAGATATGTTCAGTATTGTACTATTTAATATAAGTCTTTAAATCTTATAAGACAGAAGCTGACAGCAGCGACCTGAGAGCAAGCGTGTAATGACAGCTGCTGCACATCACGTATAAAAATATATATATATATATATATATATATATGTTTTTTTTCCTCATGGCGCTACATTCTCAGTGTTTAGGGAGCGGCAACACATCATCAACCTGTTACTGGTTATGTTATGGAGTTAAATACCACACATCAGGACTATAAGTAATAATACTATGCATGCATGTGATGATCTCTCTTTCTCTTTCATATCTTCTTCCATATTATATGGATTTATCCTATATATGTGTTGATGGTGGACTGGTGTGTGGAAATTTCTTTTTTAGGCATTAATATGGTATTCGTTGCTTAATTTATGATAAAGTATGTCTCATGTCATTGTTACCTATTTATGAAATATTATTCTGCTTCGTTTGTACATATATAAATATTTTTCACATCTTTAGGGTTAAGAGTCTTCCATTTCCATTACTGCATTTAGACACTGATTGTAGTTGTTATGTGTTAAGGGGTAAATATATATATATGAGTTGCAATAGAAGACATACAAAAAATAACTTTACATGAAAAAAAATAAACATTTAACCCTCCAACCACATCCAGTTTCATAGGTTCTTCAGGATAGAACAGCTACGGCCTAAAAGTCTACCAACTCGTCCTCCTTCCTTCACTCCTTTCTTTCTTTCCTTCCGACCTTTTCTTTGATCTCCCCTTTCCATCTGTCATTTTATTTTTTCTTCTGACCTTTCCTTCTCCTTCTTCCTCCCACTCTCAGCATCCTCATTGTCTTTTTCTTTCCTCATTTTCTTTCCTCTTGACCTTTACCCCTCTCTTAAGATTTTCTTTTCTTGGCTCACCCTCTCTAAGATCCATTTCCCGCTTGTTTTTATTCTCTTTCTTCCTCTTGTCGCGAATCATTCTCCTCTCATTATACCTGATTTGTCCCAAACTGCTTCCCTTTTTATTTCTCTGTAGCCCAGCCAGGGCTACTTGACATTAAACTTGAAATCTGACAAGCTGTTAGTATCATAAAAAAATTTGACGCTGGCTCTTGAACCTATTTCTGCTTTGATTTCAGCTGGGCATATGTGATAAACAGCAAATAGTTTAAAAGGAATCTAAAGAACATTTTTGTATGCAGATACAGCAATTATACTGCAAAAGAAGAGTAAGAATGTGTTTGTGAGATAGTTTGCAACAGTGATAATAACATGTATTGTGATGTTTTTGATTGTAGAATAATAAATCATGTTGAAAGATCACACTTTGTCTCATTTCCAGTAAAATGTGCCTTCCAGTTGATTAATGTTGCTTTTGTGTTCTGCTATAAAGGAAAATTTACCCCTCTAACTGCACATAAGTCCTGCAGCTCTATGGAATCAGCACAATAATGACACAATCAATGTGTAATGACAAAAATCATAAAAAATGTAATAAGTTAAAATTCTCTGATTGATATATGGGTCTCCACATGCTATACATATTGACACATTTGCCTTTCTATAACCTCTGCTGTCCTCTCTTCTCTGCTCTGTGTAAATAGCCTTCTGTTCTGTCGGATTGAGTGACATAAATACTTTTAACAGTATCCAGTCGAGCTTATTTTTGTTACATGTAGCAGTGAGATGGTGTATTAACAACAGTGACAGCCAATTGGTTCAGAAGAAGTCATTTTCGGGGTGAAAACCTGTTTAAATGTCATGAAATATTTAAACCCAACAATTGTAACTAGGCGAAGTAATAATTTGCAAACAGATGGTGCCACTGTTCCATTTTTTTTTTAAAATATTTTCAGGCCAAATTTAGTAGAAAGCAAACTGGAAAGAGGAGTCATGGTACTTTCCTTCAGGGCCTCGGCAGGTAGTCTGTTTATTCCACACAGTAAATCTGTATGTGTGCTACTTGAGGCACAGAGATTAATAGGGAACCTGTTAATGATGTGTTATACATTGTGCAGGCTTGACAGCAAACGTAGAATCAATCTCTATTATTATGCATACTTTTCAATTGGCAGGCCGCCATCTCACACACACACACCTCTATATGTATATCCCATAAGGCCATGCTTGGCTTCATCTGCCTCTGTGATAATAATAATAATAATAATCAGGCTTCTCATAATGACAACATCTATATAATCTGCGGCCACACAGCGTACAGGATTAGTCGGAGGGAGGAGATGATCTTAAAAACAGATATGAGGATGGGGAAGGAAGAGGAACAAGAGATGGAGAACACAGTGCTGTACTCCCTTACCGACACACTGTAGAGTCACACACCAGAATAAGAAAACACACAAAAAACCGCACAGATGCAAACACTATGTTCTTCCCTACCAAACAGTTACCTTCCCTGAAGACAGTGACATTTTTCAAACAAACCAAAGTCACACACACACATACACACACACAAACACACACACACACACACACACACACACACACACACTCACATGTGCAAAGGGGGCAGCCAAGGCTGCTAACTGAGCTAACTGATGAAAAAAAAAACTAAGTATCGGAATGGAGTAAAGAGATAATCGAATTATTTTACAAATTGCTATACATTTCCCAGTTTTATCACTTTTTTCTTAGTACCACCAACTTTAAGAGTCTTAATTATTTATACTCAAATATAAATTCAATGAAATTTGGTGAATTTTCTTAATTTTACATTGCTTGTAAAACTCTATAACACAAAACTCTATGACACTTTGACAGTCAGTACTGATTAGCTCAACATGCTATTCAATGCTCAATTCAAATCAAAAAGGTACATGAATGTATACAATGTTAAAAGAAGATTTAGGGTCATCATTGCAAAAACTACATTTATAATCAATGTGTTAGAATGTTGAGCAATTTAAGTTTAATATATTAATGGCTCAAAAAAGACATTGAAATGTAATAAAGCAACTATCAACAATCCCCCTTGATTCTGTTATTGCTGGAACATTAACCTAAGGTACATATAACACACATCAGAGTTACATATTAAAAATACTTTAGTTGATTGCTCAAAAAAAAAAAAAAAAAAAAAAAAAAAAAGTAAGTTTGAACTTGAAGTAAAGAAAACAACCAACAACAGCTCAATGGATGCAGAGGCTCTGACAGGTCTCCACCAAGAAAGTCTGTAAATGAAGATGGACTTTTTTCACCCAAAGATGTAACTGTTCAGTATTTGGGTGTCTCGTGGGTCATCCTAATCCTTTTTGACTTACAATTGCACAATGTATTTATTTTGCATTTGTTTTAACACCACACCATGTTCTGCTTTATAAAATAAAAAAAAAAAAGAAAGAAAGAAAGAAAGAAAGAAAGAAAGAAAGAAAGAAAGAAAGAAAGAAAGAAAGAAAGAAAGAAAATAAACAGTTCAAAAATAAATGACATGGCTGACGTCAGTTACTTGACGTCACGATGACCTGCGGCAGGTGAAAGGTCATCATGTGACCTGACCTCCGTTTCGCTAAGGTGCAGCTGTGACGCAGGACGCTGCAGATACACCGCGGGAGCGTTTAGATGGTGAGACTGAGTGATCGATCGTGATATTTTAATCATAATCTTAGCGTTAGCTGCGACATTACGCAACACATTCCAGGTTTGCTCTCTCCGTCTTGTGCTAACCAGTAGTTCATACTTCGGGTGACTCCCAGCTGTGTTTGCCTCTTCCGCGCTCCGCTGTGCGTGCCGACGTTCTGCAGGTCACATCACGTGCTGTGCTTGGTTTGACTCAACACAAGCTGTTGTGCTGCTGCTGATGCTACAGAGCTGCAGGACTCTGATTCATCTCTTGTTGTTCAGTCACCTGTTGATTTGTTACAGCAGGACTGCTAGCTGTGAGGACCCTGTTCATCCTGGATTTAGGTGCAACAATGCTGTGTAATGAGTCATTAGCTGTGATAAGATAAGGGTTTGACACATGCATTGAAACTTTTTGATATGGAGATGGCTTCAAATCTACATATGCTTTTTGTGTCCAATTATTTCAGTATTCAGCACCCATCTGCACCTCTGGGCTCTGTATATTTTGTATGCTCTTAAGAAGACATGTACGTCCATGTAGGCTGTGTGGCTTGTGCATTGGCAGCAGGATGGAGACGGATAATTTGAATGAACAGCACTTTACTGAACACATGCTTTTCTTGCTATATCCACACACCCTTTTCTGCTTCCTCAAAACAATGTCACAGGTCACACCCTCGACCAATCAACACCTGCAGGACCCTGAATAAGGCAA
>JAOWBC010000458.1:17324896-17336966 GCA_028566105.1 Hypoplectrus providencianus
GTTATACTGTAAATGAGAATTGTGTTATGTGTGAGCATGAGGTGCAGCAGGCTGTAATATGTAAGTGTACTGATGTTTCTCTCCATGGCAGCAATGTTAAACACAACACAGCAGCCATTTTAGCTACAGTACCAGCCAAACGACTTAAAATAATACCCTGACCTGCTAGGAGGGGCTTAGCATGCTCAAATATGTCTGATCTCTATATTTCTATAATGGATGCTTTATTTGAGAATTTACAACAAGCATCTGCTGTACATGTGAGCACATGTCTATGCATGTGTGTAGTTACCGCGGAGCCACTCGAACAGAGGAGGTGCAGCACTCAAATATTTGCAGAAGGAGCCCGTCAGGCATCTAAAGCACACAGAAGTGCCTGTGTGAGGAGCCGGAGTGTGGGAAATTGGGCACAGCAGCTGATTAATCAATCAGCAAGAATACCATGATGCCGCTGTGATGCACTCTGAGGGTGTGAGAGTGTCAACACACATACATGCTCACACACATACTCTGTCACATGGATGCTGACACTCAGTCTCTCATAAACACACACACACACACTTGTGCTCTCGCCCCTGACACGCACAAAGGGTTGTACAGTAATTGCTGTTCAGTGGGATGTGTAGGGTCCCATTGGGTTTTGTAGTAAATTCATGGAGCCAAATTGGTAATTATTTACCACAATAGTGTGGGGCTGATTCTGGCTAATTACAGCGGGCTAATTGTCCTCATTCTGTGCATCCCCCCCCACCCTGTATGAGCACTGTATTCTGGACTAATGATATGGAATCAGACAGCCCAGCTGTGTGCAATGACTCCATCCAATGTTTCTATCAAGCTCCACTCTCGCTGATGCTGTCCCCTTCTCTGCACATTTCTCTAAATCTTTTTTTTCTTTCTCAAATTTGTATTTGTTAATTTGACTCTTAATCGTATCTTTAACTGTCAGTTGGTCCACCACTCTGGTCCATACTGAACTAAAATAAGAATAAACTTTATTTGTATAGCACGTTTTATACATGAAATGCAGTACAAAGTGCTTACCAAGAAAAAAATGAACATATTAAAACATATTCCAAGAATGACATTAATATAAGTAAAATATAGATCATAAAAAATGCAGCAAATCAACCATATCAGTACTTTATAAATGTGTGTTTGGTCGGTTTCTTGTGCAACCCTTTTTTGCTCTGAAGCCACTGACTAAAAGAGTTCTACCGTCCAGGTGTTTTGCTCTGAAAATCCAGTATCTCAGGACAAGTCAAGTCTGACAGGTCCTGAACACAACAGAATGATTGTTTTAAACCTTTCACTGATTTCCAGAATAATTACTGTGGTGTGGAGTAAACTTTTACTTTAATGAAAACTATATATTCCCTGAAAGAAGATTTTGACCTTTTCACCAACCCCTAGCCTGCAGATGTAAGCACTTGGACTTCCTGACAACTCACTAGATGTAAAGCTAAAATCTTGTAGTCGACCCTCATTTGGCTGCAGTATTGATATAAATCCCGCCCCTTCATGTTCGTGATCTCACTGTAAATGTTGAATAGATTTTTCCCAAAGTTGTTTTTAGTCATTCAGAATAGTTGTTATCAAATTTGTTCATTTTAAATTGATATCTGAAGCCATAAAATGGTTGTAATGTTGCAACTGACATCTAACATTATGCTTTGATAGGATTCGGTGGGTTTTATATGTATAAATTCAACGCCAGCAGACCCTGGCTCCAAATGAAGTCAAGATGATGGCATCCAAATCCAGGATATTTTGGCCTGAGAGATGCCTTGACGTTATACGGTTGATGCCATGGTTACATATTCTTTTATGATTCTTTCGCAGTAGCTTTGTTTTCATTTCATTTTTGTCTTGATTAATGGGTCACACTTGCCCCTTTTCCACTCCCATGTCTTCATATTTGTCTCTTTGTATCCTTGCTTTCCAGGTCTCAGTAACATCATAGGAATTATTGTCTATATCTCAGCCAACTCGGGTGACCCGGGCCAGAGTGACAGCAAAAAGTCCTACTCCTACGGCTGGTCCTTCTACTTCGGCGCCCTCTCCTTCATTATGGCAGAGATGGTGGGCGTGCTGGCCGTGCACATGTTCATTGAGAAACACCGCAAGCTACGGGCCAAGTCCCGCACCGAGCTCATCAAGAAGTCCGCCTTCAGCCGCATCCCCTCCTACCGCTACCGCTTCCGGCGTCGCTCCAGCGTGCGCTCCTCCGAAGCCCCCAGCCGCGACGCCTCACCGCTGGGGAAAGGCGGCTACACAGGGCCCGCCGCCTCCGAGATGCCAATGTACACGCTGAACCCACGCGAGGCAGGGAACGCCGGCACCAAATCCGGCGGCGGCATGGGCGGGCTGCTCAACTCAGAGAGGGAGTTCCTCCAGAGCAGCACGCTCACTAAAGACTACAGCAAGGACCCCAACCGCAGGACCACGCCTGTCTGAGAGGTGCTGGCTGCTGATATCGCCCAATCAGAATCAATAGAGAGAGGATAAGATGAGAAATACAGGGGGAGTGCGAGCAAAAGCAGGGGGACACACAGGGTTACGGGGTGGGAACGGGGTTTGATAAACTTTGACTGTGAACTGTGAACTTTTAGCCTTTGAACTGTGAATCCTGAGCCCTGTGAGAGTTTCAGTGTGTGTAGCAGGGTCGCTTTTGATGGAGAAGTTGTTCCCAAGTCCACTTTACCACATATCACTGTAGTTGTACCTGTAACTCCTTACATATGAAGGCACATTCAATTTATGTTCATGAGTGTTATGTTCATAAATTGACTTTCTGGCTTTTTTTCGAGGGGGAAACAGGAAGTTCAAAAAGCATATCGTAAGTGGTCTGCTGTTTGGGGCAACTTCTCCTTAAAAAAAAAAGAAAATAATGTGAACTAAAGGAGAAGAGGAAAGAGGTGGGAGACTGTGTGATCTTTGACCTTTTGACCTCTGTTCTCCTGACCTTTTGGGTAGCTGTTGCATAAGCGCAGGGAACAGCCTCTGAATATTTAAAAGTACGGATGTGAACACCTCAGGATCGGGATTTGATTCGTTTTCAGTTCAGCTGCATTCAAAAATATAAATTGAAGATGCAGTTTGTCCATTTGCACATTTGTGGCACCAGTTATTATTTTCTACACATATTGTATATATACTCCTTTCATATTGATATTATTGGAAAAGCTCACTTCATAACTGACTGAACTGGAACTGAATTGAGCTCGATCCTGGTAACATTTACCCCCATCTCTCTGATTCCAGGTCAGCTGTTAAACCTGCTTAGAGGTTTCTTAAGAAGGGAGACGGGTACACTGACTACAGATCAGCTGTTCGGGGGGAAAAGGTGTGATTCAACAAAACTAATGAATCTTTTATAGATGGTAACGTTACATCATTGGTGCTTCCTTTTACCCCTGTTTTCAGCCACACAAGTCATTTATTTTTTCACCTAAAACTTAAAGAGATGATCAAATATTTGTCTGTCTGTCCACCTTCACTTATCACCTTCCACATTTTTTTGTGTAGCCCCATAACTCACCTCACTGCCACCCCTCCGCACACATCCCTCTCACCCTCTCTTTCTCTTTTAGGTCCTGTCTTCCGTTGGTGTCGCTCGTAGACTAGTTAGGGCTTGTGGAGGTTGTTGGTTCAGGGTACTGTTTGGAGAGGAGACCGCTGAGCTGTGAATATGCTTTAAGGCAGAGCCAAAAAGACATTAAACAAACAGATGGACTTTTTTTTTTCTCTCTTTTGTTTGCCCACTACCTCTTTTGGTGAATATATTTCAGATGAATTTAATATAAAGTTGTTTTTTCTTGCCAGAACAACTGTCAAAGATTTCAGCTGCAGAAATAAACACTGAGAAAATGCTCCCTTCAGTCTAAAGTACACATCTCTCTTCTCCAATGGAGGATCTGCTGGAAGTGAATTTGTATGTGGCGCACAGTTTAAAGATAAATAGATGGAATTGGCAGAAGTCCTATGTATTATTCAGAGGATTTGTGCTCCATCCATTCAGCTGTCACTCACAGCCTCTCCTCCTCTTTATCTCCCTTACATGTGCACATACTGTATACAAACACACACAGGCCTACATACACACGTCACACACTGGCTGTGACATGGTCCTGTCATATTTCAAACACCTGTACAGTTTATACCGTGACAGATTCTGGAGACACATCAATACATTTCGCTTATCTCTCTCCCTCGCGCGCTCTCTCAGACGTATACACATAAAAGCACTGAATACAAAGTTGGTGCACTCTTTGACACTCTCTGCATACTGTGTCGGCACCATTTTGTCTGGAAGCCATGCAGTGATTGGCTGAATATGACAGGTGTTAGATAAGAGGAGAGATGGGAAAAATATAGTAATGCATACATAGTGTATCTGTGCTGTTTTTGACTGAACACGTTCCCTTTGAAGCATTCAGAAACATTTGTTCCACTGCCGGAAATGTATATCAGGCTTTCTAGCCATTGAAATCATTTTTTTTTAAAGGACCAGCGTGTAGGACTTACTTCAATGCTTTTAGCAGCATTGCATGGCTTTTTCTTTTAGTTTGTATGAGTGCTGTGAACGCCTCAAGCTGAAAGAAATGATACATTTTCCCATTCTCAAACTGGATGAGTCGATAGGTTTTGGTGGCAATGTTCATGGAGGATAAACTCCATTGTTGCTGGATACCTGGAACTATATGACTTCACCAACGGTAACTTAAGTTACCCAGATGTGAAGAGAAAGAGTTTTCATATTAGTGAGGTAACAACGAATGGCTTTGTTACAACCTGCAATATGAGCAGGCCCTTGTACATTGTATATGTAGCAATCTATGGCTTCCTCCATCCAGTGTCTTTAGTCTCCATCTATGAATTCTTATGCACTTTTTGAAGATTCGCACCAAGAAAGCTTGATGGAAAACAAAAATTTCATAAAACATTTTGAAAATGTGTTTTTCAAATGTCTGAGGTGATTTCTGTCTCTGTCGAAAAAAATAAGTTCTGATGTAGCGAACATTTAACTCACAAGACCTATCAGCTGTTTTCACACTGCCGGTCAGGACGAGCTGACATGAAACAACAATTATAAGTTGCCTAATTGAATCCAGTTTCCTGACATTTTTCCTCCTTTTTCGTTTGTTTTCCGATTAACAACTTCTTTTTATGTTTATTCTCTTATTCTCTTCTTCTTCCTCTGCTGTTTACTGATGGATTAACCACAGCAGAACATTACACTGCCACCTGCTGATGAAAGTACATTTATGCAGCTTTGTTTATTTGCTCTAAACCAGTTTATGGAAATGTCCCTGACCTGCATTTTTTTCAATACAACATTTTCAAAAAATTGGCTTCAACTTTATAAAATAATAAAGCAATCTATAAACGTCTTAGACATACAAAGAGCCAGAGAAGGCATATTTTGCAACACTATTAAAGATAAGAGTCTTCTTAGTTCACATAAAACCATTTATTACATTACACTGGACCAAACCTGATCACACACACACAGACACACACACAGAGATACAAGGGGAGGAGACAAAGCGAGCCATAAACCAAGTGCTGCAGTTTGAGTTGTGGAGAGAGAGCAAGAGCAGCTAATGTTCCTGTTAACTGCATTTTTCTCAATCTTTTTCTATGGCTGTGAGGAAAAATTAAGTGTGAAACTCAAAGAGGGCAAAAAAAAAAAAAGAAAATGCATTTTTTTGTTTCCTTCTTTACCTCCCTCAGCCACCTTGTTGCACTGTTTTGTATAAACTAACCATGAAGCATCACCGAGCTGAAGCCGTCACACACTTTGAGAGTTATTACCCTGATAATAAAAGATGTTTTCAATCTCAGTCATACTGTTTAATTAATGACGCTGCTGTTTTATCCGCTGTCTTTTTACGCCATAAAGGGAGCTTAAAGGGACAAATGTGCATCACCACGGACTCGCTCTCGCTGTCCTCCACGTGTAAATATTAATTTTGCAAGCTAACTACAACATCAGCAGTTGTCACGGGCTGTGAAAGGGAAACACTGCTTTTCTCCAAGCAAGGGCTTTTAATTTTTAAAGGACAGGAGCACACAAGGGCTTTTTATGCTCAGCGCTGCAGCGGCGTCGTTTTAAGGGTGTTTTGATGAAGGGAAAGCAAAGTACATTTGCACAGGAATGAGCGTTTTTCAACCAGCTGAATAGCTAACAAACGATATAACACGCTTCATGCAAAAGAGAAGCCGAGGCAGAGAAAAGACTTCTACTCATGTTAGCTACAGGTTAGCCTTTAGCTGCTTTTTTGGCTAACTTTAGGTTAGATGGGTAACTTTCTGAAGTAATTAGAGATTAAGAATATTGCCTTAAGCAGAGGTAGGATACTTTTAATGATGAGTTAGCTTAAGGATCAAACATATATTAGCAAAATATTGTTAATCATACTTGGTGCCAAATATTACTCAAAATGTTTCCTGTATATCATGGCCTCCAGGTTAGCTTAGGTTCACCGCTCCAAGCACTCTTTTTTGCATAGGACTTCCTGCAGTATACTGACTCAGCAGTAGTAGCTATGTAGCTCAGCACATCAGAGGCCCCGTCAGATCCTGAGGGTCTGCGAGGGGTCAGAGATCAGAACCACATCCATGAGCCATGTCAGCATTGACCTTTCAAACCATGCATGCCATATCCATCCGCTTCCAGTTGCTTACATTTGCTCTCTAATCTCTAATCGAGTCTCAAATGGCACCCTAATCTGTGTCCTCCGTAGGGATGCTGGACTGCTACATTTAAGACGCCTTACAAGGGTGTGTGGACCCGTTAGCCTGTGCTGTGTTAAACGATGTTTACTCCAATAGAGCACGGGGTGCTTTTTGAGACCGTCTATCTCTTCTTACCGCCATACAGCTTTGATACTCTGATATCAACAACAAATAATTGTATTATTAGTAAAAAAAAAAAAATATTCTACTCTAAAGGTGCCACTGTGCAGAGGATGACAGACTCTGTCACATATTATAGTTATTAATCTATTAATGGGGGGTTTGATCGAAAAGGGAGCAGAGTTGGGAAGCAGGGGTCGTAGTCTTTGTAATAATATATTATTCTAGTTTCATTTTCTACTTTGATGTGGTTTGTGAGATTGTGTTGTTTTGATCACATCTGAAGCCTCTGACAGGAGGAGAGAGGAAGAGACAGTGGAGCGCTCGGACGATCTCTTGTGGACATTAACCTCACCTCACTGGTGCCAGAGGTCAACTTTATTCCAGTTTGTCAGCGGGACACTCAACACTGAAAGTGCAATACACACATACATGCATTCAGAGTAAAGAAATTATACTTTTGAGGACTTAATCATGCAATGCACTGCAGGCAACAGTTCTGTGACCTGGGTGAATTCAATTTTTGCAGTCTGCAAAAACAAATGCTTTTATGAAAAAATCCTCTTTTGACTGACAAGGGTAAAATGAGAGAACAGTTTACATTGTAAGGCGCTATACTGTGATACAGCTCAAACAAAGCCTCAAAGAAGACATCGATTTGAACCACAGTACTTCAAAAATGTCACCAAAAAATCAACAGTTTAGGTTTCACAGAAGTTTTTTTTTTTTTTTTGGAAAGTAATTGCTTCTGATGTTTGTGCTCCTATGTATTCTTTAACACCTGTTAAAATGGTTAAAAATGTTCCTTTTACACAATGGTAAAGTATTTTTGAAGTGGGTTAGTATGAGGTCTTCCTGATAGTCAGTAGATTATAAAAGGAGCCACAGGAAGGAGTTCATAGATCAGGAAGTAAGTTAGCATGTTAGCACCCTGGGGTCTGTCCTCTGAAACTCATTGAGGATTCTGAATGGCTTTTTGTTAGATGCCTGAAATAAAGTCTTTGTTAACACAATCTAAAGAGATGTTTTGCTCTACGACGTCGAATACATTCGTAAATATGGCCACTTTTGAACTTTGGCCTTTTGTACATGTCTTTACAAGTGGTTAAACGTTAGCTTGTTGGAGACTGTCTGAAGCATAACCGTAGTGATGCAGATGTAGTTCGTCATAGCACAGCATTAGTTTTTTAATTCTTTCACATGCATGAATGTGAAAGTGATGTTCATTTGTAACATTATGAACCAAACCTGTAAGCATTAGAAATGCTTACAGGTTTATTTTGAGCTTATTTTCTGCAAAGATCTAAAATCCCCATAGGCTTATTCTCAATAGAGTACATAGTAATGATACTTCTAGGTTTGACTACAAAAAACATCATTTATTCTCTCTCTGTTAGCACCCCCTGATCTGGTTTATTGCCAGGACTTATGTCTGATTCTCCACCTACTGTGGGTAACTCACTGACTATGGATAAATACCTCATACAATCCCACTTCAAAAATCTATCACTTTAACTTGTTCCCTTTCACTGTGGCTCCAAACAGAGGCCTCTCTGTTTGCCTCTTTTAGATAAGGTTAAGTGTCACACATTAGGGCAATTTGATCCTCCAAAGAAAGCTTGGAGCCCATGTTTTGATAAATTACTGATATCACACACTCTTAAAATCAACCAAAATTGTCATGTAACCTACAAATTAAGTATAAATAATTTTTTTGAGTACTTTTGTGTGGGATATAGGTCCTCATAAGTATAACAAAAACACAACACATGGCAATACACACACTCCATAATGGTCACAAGCATTTACACAGACATTGGTTCGAAACACACTCATACAGCACACACACGCTCACTTCTTCAGCTTCGGCCAGTGCAGTGTGGGGATAAGTGTGTCCTGTTAAAAGAAAAATCACTGTGTCATGTATGAAAAAAAAAATCATTGTAAGTGTGTCCTTGAGAGAAAAACAGCAAATTGTGTCTGTCGCTGATGTGTCGCTCCTCAGTGGAACTTCAAGTACACTGAGCCAGCTAATCAAAAGGAGACCCAGAAGAACTGTTTGAGAAATGTGAATTTAATGGAAAAGACAAACACATAAGCACTCTGCACTTGCCACCAACACACACACACACACACACAAACACTAACACGTACAAGGTTACTGTGTGAGGAGGGCTTACGGGTGGAGTTATGTGCCTGCATGTTTGTGTGTGTATGTTAACGTTCATGTGTGTGTTTCTGTGTATGTGTGTGCGCGTGCGGTTAGCCTCTCCTCACTCATGCACCCAGTGCCTGCCTGTCCTGCCTTCAGACAGCTCCCAGATCAGCCATGGGGCTTCCAGTATAACCTCCTCTGCATTCCCACGACCTCTAATGGTTGCGCTGGGATCCGTTTTAGAGCTAACTGCCCCGATCATTCCTCAGCAGACGCAGCCATACGAGATACAAGGACTGTTCTGGAGTCAGCGGTTTCTGGTGTATAAATGTCCGTTTATGTTAAAAGGATAAGAGGGAAGTCATGTTTTATTTTGAAGGTCTGACTGGACTGTTGACTTTGACACACCTGCTGTTCAGGTTCTCTTTTTCAGTGAGGCGGATTTAGGATCAGCAGAGGGGGCTTAGCGGGATAGATAATAATCTATCGAGCCCCTAATGACAGCTGGTCTGGAATCAGCACAACCTGGTGTAGCCTGCTGTTTTTAAAACTTCACAAAAATCAACCAGAAAAAGGGAGTGTTGCTGAGGATTAGTCTATGGGAGCTCTTACATGAAAGCGTCTCCTCTTTCAGATGGCGTGAGAGGTTGTCCCACTTGTACTGCCAGTTAGAATTAAATGTTGTTAATGTGGGCAGAGAGGTTCAAGACAGGTAAATTGTTGGTTCCCTATGATTAAAATAGCAGCTATGATTTAACGAATTATTCTGGCCTCGGTGCCTATTAAGCCCGTTTTTCAGACTGCCCTCTTCCTGTTTTTTTTGTGCCAGGCTTTAGCCCTTTAGCTAGGGAGATTTTGTACCTGTCTTGCATTTTCCACATATTATTTTGACAGGAAGTACAGAGCGATTAAAATCTGCTTTTTACGGTTTCGCCTCAAGCCCCGTGTTCAGACAGTGTTGTTTACATGCAGAATATATCCGAGGCTGCCATGGTTGACTGACCAAGGATGAAAGGCCCAAAATGGCAGTTGTTTAACCAGGCTTGGAGAGTTTCACTCTGCATCAGGTGCATTCAGGCTCACTCTTGCATGAATTGCTTATGAGCAGTAGCAACAGTAGACGTACACGGAATAATGAGTTGGTCTTATAGAAAACAATGTATTTCTTGTTGAGAGCAGCTTTATTGATATTCCCAACTGATTTCCAGACCAATCTCTACAATTTTTATGTGATATACATCTATTGGATTACGACTCAGATTTTGATATGAGTCAGACTCTCATCAGAGAAAGCCATGCCCCAAAGAGAGTGAATTGCCCATCACCTTCTACTGAGCCATGTTGTAATGGGTAGAGTCAGGCAACCAGCAAGCAACACAGTTTTTGGTATTATAACAGAATTTGAGTTTATTGCCATACTATCAGCATTTTTTTAACTATTGGCTTGATAGTTATGAATTTGGTCAATGGGTGTCCATGGTGCACCTCTGACTTTTTGTATAGCACCACCATGCAGTTGGCATTAGCCATTTTAAGTGAAATATCTTGAAAACTACTGGATGGATTGCCAAGGAATTATTAACATTATTCACATTTCCCTCAGGATGAATTGTAATCGCTTTAGTCATCCCCTACCATTCATTCATTGTTATCAGGAAAAACTTCCCAGTAATTAGGTTCCAGCTCAGGTGCATTCTATGTTTAGTGCTAAACAGCAAAAACTGTTAGTCATGAGCATGTTAGCATTGTCATTAGCCACAAGTCCCTTCAATTTAAATACTGCATTGATTAGAAAAATTGTAAGTTGGTTGTTTCTATTCAACTGGTTTGGAGTCAATTAACAAGGCTACAGCAGAATTTTGTCAGAAGCATGGCTGTAATCTGCCAGTAACAAGAGCAGAAGATGTAGAAGTTCCAAACCAAATCCATGTAACCCATCTACAAGGAAAAAATGACAAAAGCTTAGCAGAACTTGGTTGGATTAGATATGTTTTGAATGTTCTTCTACATCAGATAGCATAAATGCTTCCTAGTCCCATTAGCACACAAGGTATTTTCTTACAAAGGCAAAAAACACCTCAAACAAGCATAAAGTCTTTGTTGCACCATTAAGTTGAGGAAGTTTTATTGAATTTTGTTGCTGCAATGCAGCAAAAATGTGCATGGATCACACAGCTTTACATTGTCCGTGTTAGCATGCTCATGTTGGCGTTTATCTTAAAGTGCCCCTGTGCAGCCTCAAAGAGCTGCTAACATGGCTATAAACTCTGATATTATTATTTAAAGTAAATTGCATAGAATTCCAAACAATTTAAGCGGTAAATGATTGTAACCTGACTTTATCCATTTCAAACTGACCTGAGGACTGTTACAAAACAAATACCAGAACACAAACTCAGGAGAAGAGATGGAGAACTTGGTGACATTTTACCTTTTTTTCTACATCTGAGTTGATAAAAAAATGTAATTTTTTTTTTGTCTACAGTGACATTGAAAAAGATTCAGAATATCAGTAGAAACAACGCTTGATATTTGGTTTTTATCGTGTTATATGTGTAGCAATGACCTGGCAAAATGCAAGATGTTTTTTTTTTCAGTCTCCTGCAGGCATTGTAGCAGGTTGCTTTGAGGTGAAACTGTTCAGATGGAGATGAGGATAGTAAAAAGAAACCAGCCGATAATCAGCGTTGCCTTGCAGCAGTGACGAAAGTGAAAAAGACAAATGTGCAGCTGGAACCTGAAGCAGCATTAACAAATAAATATCCCCCCCAAAAAATGTGGGTCGTAATTTTCAAACACCTAAAAGCTAGTGATGGGTGATGTGTTTAAAGGTTGATCAAGTGTTTTAAAATCTGTGTCAATGGGCAGCTTTTTATCCTGCTCCATACCTCTGAGCCCTATCATGAGATACTTATTCCTCTACAAACACACACTCTCACACACACACACACACACACACATACACACATGCATGCAGAAACATGCTGGCACGTCACATTTGTCTTTCTATACACAGGCACACTGACTGTATAACACACACACACACACACACAC
>JAOWBC010000458.1:17360553-17373378 GCA_028566105.1 Hypoplectrus providencianus
ACACACACACACACACACACACACACACACACACACACACACACACACACACACACACACACACACACACACAAGCTCGTTACAGTAAAGCTTCTCAGTATGAAATGTATAATGTTTGTTTCTGCACAGATGACCCTGACTCCAGTGGCCGAGCAGCCCCAGGCAGCCAGTGTAAATCTACAGCAGCCTCCCTCAGGTGAAGAAGCAGTTTCTCTTCCTGTCCAATCATTATACTGCTCTTAATGTGTTATTTTAATTTAGCAAATGAATGATTTACTGGTTATAAATCCACCATCCTTTCTCTTAATCTAAAGGTCCAACACCAAGTCCCTCTGGGCCATCAACATCCTGGGACAGGTCAGTTTAGTGTCTTTGTTTAGTACTTGTCTGTCTTTGACTCCGCCCACTGCTTCAAAACTGTGACTTTCTCTTTCCCCCCACAGCTCCTCTTCCTCCTTACGCTGTCCTACTGGAGGCTGGAATGAGTCGAACGCTCCACCTCCTCTCTTTCCCTCCCCCCATTTTCACACATTTCTCAGTGCTCAGCATCCTCTCGGCAGTTACCCCCCTGGATACCCACCTCCCACGCCCGTCTGGACGCTCCCAAACCTCCAGGGTGCCCCCATCTCTTCCCTGTGCCCCTCCACCTCCATCCCTGCCCTCATCCCCAAGGAGTGGTACAGGAATCAGAGGAAGAAGAAGGAAAGGTAAGCAGCCTATTCTATGTAGGGGTGTTTGTAGGATGATAAAACATTTTCAATTGTATACCTTTTTGTTTAATTGTAGGAAGAATCATTTTATCCTTTTTAAAATGGCCTTTACTTGGGATCCAGACTAAAGACAAAAGAAACAAATGTTTCTGAAAGTGGATTCTGTTTTTTAGGAGATTACTTAGATCGTTGGATATTCAGATCAGACCTTGTATCAGCTGCGTATATATTCTTGTATGATATATTGATTGTCATATGAAAAATGTAGGTCCCTCACTCCTCTCCTCTACCTTTGTCTCTCAGGTCACCTCACAGAGGATCCTCCTACAGACGCTCCTCCTCTCGTTCTAATTCAAAGTCTTCTAAGTCTAAGTCCTCTCGCTCCTACTCTCACTCTTCTAGCAGGTCCAGATCCCGTTCTCGGTCCAGGTCCAAAGGCAGATCGAGGTACTTGTTAGGCTTTTTTTAGGTTTTGTAAAGGTGTGTTAATTCTTTTCTTTGTGTTTATTATATACTTGGATCTGACCAGCAACTCTATAGCTCACTCTCTCAGTTGGTCTACAGAAATTAAAATGCTGAAATTTTGCATAGAAGTCGTGTTTGCGATGCTGTGTGTGAATTTATTATGCATATATTGTGTTGCCCTGTTTTGAAAGTGTACTTCAGGTGCTCACCTGCAATCCTTCAAGAGTGTGGCAGTTATTGGATTTATGAGGATGACGCTAATATTGATGGTCAAATTTGATGGCTTTTTATATGATCGTAATGCTGAAAAAATGAACAAATCACACAATCTACATAGTCTTGATACAGATCTCTCTAGATACACACTGAGCAGGATATTTACCATGCAGTCATTGCTTTTTCTCCCACTGGCCAATATAATTGTGGCAATAATCTGAGTGGGTCCATTCTGTGTGAAGAGTACTTTTACTTTTGATACTTTCAAGTTCATTTTGATGTAAATGTTTTGAGTGCTGGATTTTTGCTTAGAGAGGAGTAATTCCACAGTGTGGTATTCATACTTTTTTTCTGTAGTAAAGAATCTAAATTCAGTCACCACTGTGTGGGACTATAAAGATGATGCATGAAGTCAATGCAGCAAACTTTGTTTAAGCCCATGAAGAAAAGGCTTTGTATATTCCTGTAACCCTTTTTTAATAGGCAAATTGAAATGAGAAATGAAAAACATGACATGGTCTCTTAAATCACTCAATCAATTAAGTGTGACATTTGACATGATTGCTTTTTTCTTTTTTCCAGGCCACACTCGCCCTATTCCCACCAAAGAGACCACCACACACGCTCTCACTCCTCCCACACCTATAGCTATGGTTACAAACGTCCTCCCACACCGTCCTCCTCATCATCACCTGGGACAGGTTACCAATCCAGGTCCAAGTCACCATCAGATCACCGCAAAAGCAGCCGACATCACTACAGGAAATCCTCTTGGAGCAGCTCCAGGAAGCGAGGAGAATCCTCACAGGGAGAAGCGGGAGGCTCAGAGGGAAGTTTAGCTTCTTACCTGTATGCTCAGCATGCGTCTCAGAGTCACAGCCTGGAACTGGACAGGGATCGCTATCTGCAGTGGAAAAAGGAGTACAAAGAGTGGTGTGATAAGTATTTCAGCAGCTATGTCAGCCACTTCCATCAGCTGCCTCTCCCCCTCCTCAATCTCCCTCCGCCTCCTCAGTGGGGTTACGGAGAAGGAAAAGGAAGTCACTCACATGCTAGCTCAGACTCTCGACACAAAGGTAGACGCCGGAAGGATGGCCGCTCCCCTCCTTCTCAGTCATCCAGCGACAGCCGATCCCCTCCGTCTCAGTCTTCACGTGACAGCCACTCAACGGCATCTCAATCATCAAGTGACAGCCACTCCACGCCATCACAGTCAACCATTGACAGCCGCTCCTCTCCGTCTCATTCGTCTAACGACAGCCGGTCCCCTCCCTCTCAGTCGTCCAGTGACGGACACTCCACACCTTTCGTAGACGGAGCTGAGCCGAGGCCGTATCAGCAGCGATGCACTGAGAGGCACAGCCGCCTGCCAATCACACCGTCGAGGAGCAGTAAGGAAGCAGAACTGCAAGAAGACGAAAAAAACACCAGCACCTTAAAACATGTACAAAAGACCATCAAGAAATATGAGGGAGGAAGAGCAGAGGAATCATCATCACGTGATGCTGCAGACTCAACAAATGAGTGTAGAAAGCACAAGAGGATGCACAACACTGGACCAAATGCCTGCCAGGATATTAGCCCAGCCCGGGACGAAACAACTGCCAGTGATACCTTCGAATCAGCCCAGCCACTCACAAAACCAGATAAACATTTGGATAAAGATGATGAAAGACAAAGCAGAGAACACAGGACTTTGGAAAAAGGGAAAAGATGGAGAAAAGACAAACATTCAGAGTCTCGACATGAAGCAGGGAAACGGCACAAAGAAAGGTCAAATGATGAGTCAAGCAGGGCGGATTCAGATAGATACAGTTACCCTGGAGCCAGCAGAGCTTCTGACTCAAGATCGGAGAAGAACAGAAAAAGAAAGGGAGAGGACATGGAGAGCAGCAAATGCCTCAAAACTGCAAATGTTGAGGACACAAAACTACGCAAGAGTGAATCCCCGATTCCATTTGAGAGAAAGAAGCCTAAAACGGAGAAGAAACAAGAGAGGAAAACATGGCCTCCGACAGAGAGAGACATCTGGGAGGGAGGGATAAAGGTGAAGCCACAGAAGAAGATAAGCATCAACATAAACCTGGAGGGAAAAAAGAAGGAAGATCAAATAGAGAAACAGGACTTGTTACATTTGGAAAGTGATGCAAGAAACACAAAGGAAGACAAGGCTGGTAATGGAGAGGAGGAGAAGTTAAACAAAGAAACTGAAGCAATTGAGAAGAAGGAATCCAGCGGAGACATGGATGGTGTGTCTGAAAAAAAAATAAAACCAGAGGAAATGGAGACCAGACAGAAATGGGCGAAAGCCACTTTCAGAGATGATCAGGGAGAGGTGTTTGAGAGAATTGCAGGAGAGAAAAATGACAGAGAAAAGGAGGTCTGTGTCTTATATCATAGTGCCTTCAGGGGACTGGAGGAGGAGAAGGGCAGTAATACATTGGATGAAAGAGACAGGATGGAGGCTGGGAAAAAGGTGACAAATGACGAGAAGACGATTCTGTGTGGAGGAATGGAGGGACAGGAAATGTCAAAGGAGGAACTGATGGAGGGAATGACAGCAGAAGAAGACACAGTAATGTCCAAGTCACCAAGAAGCAGAAATGATGGACCAAACCCCAGAGTGGACAACAGCAGGTAAGAATGTCTCTGCGTTATTCTTCAATCCTTTAAGACACAGTTTGATTTCATGAAAGTATTTAGAAAACTTTAAATATCTTAAGTTTCCTTTAGTGTCTAGCTGCCCCCATGTGCAACTAGTCATACATTTAGCATGTTAATCCACTGCCAATGTCAATTAATGAGATGATTTCGCGTCTGTTGTTGTCTGAGAGCTGTTACCTAAATTAGACATACAAACTGTTGGCAGGGTCAAGAAACTACAAAACTCTGCACACAAAAAGGTCACCCATTCCACCACACAGGAGAAGCCAACGTTACTTGGCACTATTTTATTTCATCAAAAAGCCAGTAAATACAATGGCAGCATGTGGTTATATGCTATATGCTATCTGTTAGAAATTAGGGTTATAGCTTTGCATCGACTTGTAAGTATTTAATGCAGTTTAATGGCCAATGTCCCAAACTATCTCTTAAACCAGTATTCCTCTGTACCTTAGAAGATATATTTCAGGCTTTCATGAAACAACTTTCAACTGTCTAAACCCAGCTCATCATAAGTTTAGATAATGACAGTTCACAAGCTCACTCAGCCTTAGAAATTTAGGGATTTTTATCTTCTGCCTGGCCTGGGAACATCTGGGGTCCCCCAGGAGGAGCTAGATGTTGTGGCTGGGGAGAGGGATGTCTGGAATACTTTGATGTGCCTGCTGCCCCCACAACCTGGTCCTGGATACATGGCTAAAAAATGGACGTAGACTATAGAAGAAACTAAATGTGAAGCAGATAATTCAAGTTTCCTCAGAATTATACCTATAATTTCAGTGTGTGTTTCCTCCAGCAGCTATGAGAATCATCAGGAGATGAAGGCCGTGGTGAAAACTCTGGAGGAATACACACAGGACAGAGTCGCAGACCAGGAGGAAGAACTTGTCCTCATACAGGTGAGTGCAACCTGTGGGCTCAGATCATTATTATCAAAATATTTGAGGGAGTGAGCATGTGAAAAATCTTTGTAATATCTGAACTCAAATATGCATAAATGCTTAAACATAACTTTCTCTCTGTCTCAGGTGCCTTGCTCCAAATGGGAGAAGGAGGAAGAAGACAACAATAAAGAAGAAATCAAAGGTCAAACAGATGCTCTTGCAATGTTTCTGCCTTTACCATTAGTGTCTATAACAACAGAGGTAGCCACCAACAGAGAAACAGACCCTGAAGAAAAAAGAGAGCGCTTCATGGAAACGGAGAGACACGAGTCCAGAACAAGGGAGAAAGGAAGAAATAAGGAGCAAGAGAGCACCCCCATTTCCTCCAGTACACTCAGGAGTGTGGCTCCCTCTAGTGGCAAAGACAGAAGTTACAGCAACTCTTCAGACAGAGATGGGAAGAGAGAGATGGAGAGACAGAGGGACAGAGAGAGACGAAGGGAGAGAGAAAGGTCGAGAGACAGGCAGAAAGAGAGCAAGAGATCAAAAGAGAGCACAAGGAAGGAAGAGAAAGGGAGGGACAGGGAGAGAGAGAGGGGGCACAGCAGCAGTGCCTCGGCCCGAAAGAGGAATCCCTCTTCCTCCTCTCACTCCCACTCTTACTCAGCATCACACAGCACTGAGAGGAGAGACAGCCAGCGAGGCGACAAGAGATCCTCCTGTCATGGCGGGAATTCCTCCAGTGGCAGAAGCAGCACGATGAGCAGGACTACCGAACTGCCGGATGAAATCACTCATAAATCATACAGAGACACATCACGGGACTTGAAATTTAAAGACAAAGACCATCACCAAGATCCATCAGGCAGGAATAAACCCAAAGACAGAGCTGAAGGGACCTACCACTCCCTACCTTCCCCCTGTCACAGCCATGATAAAGAAAAAGGCTCGCTTCCCTGTGGGTCAGAGCTGGGTAAGCCCAGAATGAGCAGCCAAGGTCAGAAACTAATTTCTGAAAAGGAAAGAGAAAAGGGAGAGTGGAAGGTGAGGCAGGGCAAAGGGGAGAGAAAATATCCAGTGGTAGTGGCTGAGAGAGATGGAGGTGAGGCTGATGAATTGGACGGACAGATGAAGTGGGAATCAGGGAAAGAACTGGAGGACGGGGAGAGGCCCAGCAGCCGCAGCCGCAGCAACAGCGGCAGCTCATCAGCAGGCCAGGAAAACGGCAGCGACGACGCCAGAAAGGAGAAGAAGAAACATAAGAAGCACAAAAAGGAGAAGAGACACGCCAGCCCCGAGCAGCTGGAGGAGGGGGAGGCGAAGAAACAAAAACACAAGAAGGAGACGTCAAAGACAAGCAGACATGGAGGGGAGGAGAGTGATGGAGAGGTGGACGACATCAAGCTCTGCTCAGTGATGTTATTTTGACCCTTGTAGAAAAAAAAATACTTGAATGATGTTTTTCCTTTTTCTGTCTACAAAGTGCCTGGATTTTTTTTTTTAACTTAATTTTCCCAGGATACTTTCTGTACTGCCTTAAGATAGCTTGTATCAAAAAATGCATTATCCAAATGAAAGTGAACAAATTGTGAAGGAAAAGCACTTTATTATATATGAATGTGAATGAAGGCAAATGTTAAACCTTGAACCCCTTGAAAAATTTTAGGTTCAAGGAATTTGCACATGCTCTTTACTTGCTCAGGACTGCCACTATGGTTTACATGCTGAACCTTCAAAGTTATAGCTTAGATCTTGAAGAGGTCAATCAGTGATTTGATTTGCCTTACCCAGAAGCACAGGGGTGCATTTAGAGGATTATTGATGAGTTTTGATTAATTTAAAACATACTGTGAATATTTATAATTTGAACCTCTGCATTTTATTTTATTTTTAATTTTGTAAATGTTTAATTTAAAAACACAACTGCTGGATGGATGATTAATTTAACAGAGGAATGTTTAGTTTTCCTGTTTTGGAGGAAATAAAAAGAAACATCCATGAAATAACAAAGTGTTGCTGTTCATGTTTTCAGTTCTATCTTCTGATTTCTTGAAAAATAAATATAAAACCCTTTTTGTTATCTGTTAACTGATGACTATTGGCAGACCATTGTTTTTTAGTCTTTTAAGTCTGAGAGTCAGATGTATGTTTAAGACTTTCAATTTTACAAAATTGGATTTTATATTTAACTGAACTGCTGATATTTAAGTTGGTTAGGTCAGTAACTGTGTTGCAACTTTTACTGAAGCTAAATCTTCAAGCATTTAGCATTAATAAATTCAGTCATTATCTTCGTTGAGCGGAACCTGCTGGAGCCAATCGCAGCCGACTTTGGGCAAGAGGCGCAGAACACCCTGGACGGGACAGGTCTGTATAACCTATTAATTCAAGCAAATTATTTACAACCGCTTATCCATTACGCTTAACTACCGGTTACCCATTACTTCTAGGTTACATTATCCAATACTCTCAGCTTTTTTTAACCATATATTAATGTGTTAGCTAACCGTTTTGTTTTTTTTTTAATAAACTGTTTTAACCACGTATCTATTCCCTTTAGCTCTTAGCTAATAATTTTAACCATTCCATATATTTTAAATACTTCAGCTATTCAGCTGTTACTTTATTATTCATTATATTGTTATTAATTTCAATACTACTACATTATTTTAACAGTTGCTTCATTACTTTTAGCTAATTCTTCGAAGTGTTTAGTTATTACTTTCAGCTAACGTTACCCGTTTTAACAAATGTGTTTTCTTGCTAACTGCACTTTTTCCACTCTCTTGCACAACTGCAGTAGTAGATAGAAATATATCATTATCAAAGATTATTAGCCTCGCTGCTAACAAAATGTAATGCATTTAAGGTATTCTATGATTAATGGGTAAAGAGCATTGGAGAAATCAAGAGTTAACCTTAGTCGGTCATTCAATGGATGACGAGAACTACCGGATTCATAGGATTCAAAACCAATCCTGGATCAACCCCTTTTCCTCCTAGACAAGTATGTACAATTTATTTTTCAATACATTTTTACTAAACACTATATGTTTAGTATTGGCTCGATAATATGACTACAACAAAATACAAATGGAAGTGCAGAGTACGCTTGAAATTGAACTGAATGAGATGATCACCTCCTGGTCCAACTCACCATTTCACCATCACACTTCATCTTCGTCTCGGTACTGATGGTCTTTCTCGCTTCCTGTTTGGTTGATCTCTGAGTTTGAGTTTGTCAGTCCTCCCTTTCTGGAGCTCAGTGACATGACAGGACATGTTCTGATTGGTTTTGTCCGCAGGCTAGTGGAGAGGGCCCATGTTTATTTTTCATAGGACGCCAAAGGAATTTGCATTTAGTTTGTTAGCATTTTAATGCCTGGGGTCTATCCTCTCAAACTCACCAAGATTTCAAATGGGTTTTTGGTTAGATATTCCTGAAATAAGGTTTTTGGTAATCACAAGATGAATAGATGTTTGAGTTTTGTTTTATGACAAAAAACACATTAGCAAACACCCCAACTTTTGATAGCTTGTCAGAGATCGTCTGAAGCACAACAGAAGAGACATTTAAGTCATACAATGGAGTATTTTGATATAGCATAATGTTAGCTTTTTACTTCAGCGCATTAGTACTTCAAATATTATAAAGGTTAGTGTTAGTTCATGAAGATTAGTCCGCTGAACAAAACATGTAAGCATCAGAAACGTGTTTGTCACCAAGCTTTTGTTCTGCATTGATTCAGAATTTAATGCAAAAATCCCATAGGAGAATCTTTTATAGACCCCATTACGATGCTACTTCAGGATTAGCCTACAACAATGTTTAATTTTGTTTGCTCGTTATAATAGGCTTTGCTGCTGGCCTCGTCCTCAGCGGTTCATTGCTAAGCTTCCACCCCAGTATTCCTGCCTGCTTCCTTAAACTGGGGGCGTGCCAACCACTAACTGCTAAAGGTAATACACTGATAACGGATAAGTACCTCATATAATCCCACTTTAGTAAATTCAAATGTTCCTTTAAAGTGTTGGAATGAAAGATCCCTAAAAAAAACGCTCTTTTCTAAGCATCTCTATGCTCTTCTTTGTCTTCTTTCCTCTGCCTCTGGTCATCTCCATTCACCAGTTCCTCTTCCTCCTTTGTCCCCCCTTTATTTCAGACACCATACTAGCTTCCCATCCAGCCAGACATCCCGAAATCCCAGACAGTCACCCAGGGACTGATCACAACTACTCTCCTCCACTCATCATCACTTATATGCAGGTAAGGATGCCCACGCTGATGCAACACATATATTTCTTGGCTTTTCCTTAATTCCTCTTTGCACTGAGGGAATTAAGAGTGCTTTACCTAAAAAAAAAAAAGCACTAAAACATAAATCAAGACATCAAAAAACACGATTTAACCATAAACAAAGACGTCCAGTTTTCCGTCAGGTTGTCGGCTGTTTGCCTTGTTGGGCGTTTTGTTTGTGCAGGAGGTGGGAATATGTTAAAATAAATATGAAAGACGTGTTCAATATGCCTGCTGTCTGTGCTGGCGTGGGTCATTGTGCCCACTGTGTTTGTGTGTGTGTGAAAGTTGATGCTTGAAGTGTGTCCAAGCTTTTCTTGCTTCATTAATTCACTACAAGGAAGGCATGGCAGAGATCCAGCCTCTCTGCCTCTCTTCTCTGTCTCGTCTCTATTTTGCTGTTGTGACTGCAGTCAGTCGTTGTCGTGCCAAGGCATGCTGGGATTGAACGGAGGAAATCTGGTTGGTGCACGATGCCCGACTTGGCTCGTGTCCAAACTTTGGACGGAGGGGAGAAGGGCACATCTCTTATGCTTTCATAACAAAAGGTATCATCTCTCCCATTGGCTTGTCGTGCACTCCTGCGTGTCCTCCAAGATGGCCGCTAAACTTCATGGTCACCCCTCATCCCAACTCGCCCCTGTTTCCTGCGGCGGCTGGGTTTCCTCTGCACTTTTTTTTTTTTGTCAGACTGCTTTTGTTGCAGTTGAGCCTAACATGGTTGTCTGTCCATCTGTGCTTCGTGTGTGTACGTGGAGCTGCAGACAGCGCAACAGACACAAGCAGACTGTGTACGGCAGATATAAGACAAAAGATACAAAAATGTGAGAGACAAAACAGAGATGCATGCACAGACAGAGAAGTGCATAGAGACACATTCAGACAGACAGACAGACAGACAGACGGACAGACAGGTGGACACAAACATAACAATAAACTGCAGATTAAGATGTGAGAAAGACATGCTGACCCTGCATAACACAAAGGCACATTAGAAAATATGAGAGATCAGACAGACAGACAAGTACAGATGGCAGACAGATGCACAGACACAGACAAAGATCCGGGCAGGCAGGGGGACAGACAGACAGACAGGTGGACCCTGTAGCAATCAAGAGCAACATCCCTCCTTCTCTCCCTGTGTGGTGAGGATCAGAAACGAGGTACGCTGTCTTTCATCCTCCTTTATTTCTCTGTCGTCCCGCCATCCGCCGCGCTTTGTTTCTCCCCCTGTGCTTATTGGAGTCTCTTTCTTTTACTCGTTTTGTTTTGTCTTTCTTTTTCCTTTTTTTGTCTGGGTTTCCTTTCGCTTCTTTGTGCCCGTGATGCGTGCCGACGTCTCAGGGCGCTGTGCCAACGCTGCCTGATGAAGACCAGACTGTGTGCGCTCTTGTTTGTGTGTGTTTGTGTTGCTCTATGCAGATTGGCTTGTTTGGGGCCAGGGGCAGCTGCAAACACTTGTTTGTGGCATTGCATCCATGTGGGGATTTTAGAAAGGGACCCGCTGCCTGTCTACCCTTTGAGATAACTCAGTCTTATGTGAGTGTTTTAGGTTGAAACAATAGATTGTGGAATGTTGTGCATGAGAGAAAATAAAAAATAAACATATAAGTATATCAAACACGCTGCTGCAAATAGGAAAAACTAGCAGTATCCAATCAGCAGAGGGGAAAGAAGAGCCACTCATTAATAATATACAGTCTGGTATCCATCACAATTCGGCACTCATAAGGATGCACTGTTTAAAAACTATCCAAGTGGTGTTTTTAAGGTCAATCCAACTGCACTCATGTTATGATTTGAACTCTTTGCATGTCTATCTTCTCACCTTCAATGTTGCAGCATTTTAAAACGGCAGGAGGAATTTTAAAAGAAGCTATCAAATATGTCGGCACACAACATAACAATGCATCTTGAGAGCTAAATAAAGAAAGAGATAAAATCATTCTGAAGTCACGTTGTGGATTTAATGAACATGTAAAAGTAGCAATACTGCAATTTAAAATACTCTGTTTACGAAAGTCCTTCAATGAAAATGTCACTTAAGTAAAAGTAATATCAGCAAATTCTACTTGTAAAAGATGAATACTGTAAATCATAATGCAGAACTGTGCTGGCTTTGATGGATATATATTTTTAGATTATTATTATACTATTTGATTTGTGATTGCCCGGTGCATTCATGTTCAAGCAGCATTGCACTGTTTGGTTGGTCTACAATGAGCAATCATTAAAAAAATGATATAGCTATTTCTTGGTACTTTCATCTTAAACATAACATGTATTTTCTAAAAATCACAGTATATTTTATATGTAAAAGCTCTATCTGTAGTGACTGTTAATGTCATTTAAATGTAGTGAAGTAGAAGTATAAAGGAGCATTAACTGTAATTACATGATTAAAGTTTCTCAATTTTCTAAATTTGTCAAGCTGCCTATTTGTGTGGCAACATTGCAGCCACAGTCCCATGCCAGGGAACACAACAAAAAGACGATGAGCTGCATCTGCAGCAACACCTGAAGATGCATTATTCAGAAAACAGGTCAGTGTCAGGCTGGTCGATGCTGCTGCAACCCCAACTACCCCAAATTTATTGCAATGCAGCCGTACTTTTTCCAACTGTTACATCACTTATTTTTTATAAATGTGTATATTTATTATAAATAATATGATACGAAAATATACTGTAGTAAAGCCTGACTGATTCTTTAGATTGACATTGATATGGATTTTAGAGGACAGAATATTTTGATAACAGATATGGTGGCTGATATTGTCATATTTTGAGCTGCAAATAAATTAAACTTAAATGTGGATTGTGCACTGATTTTTTTGTTGAACTTTGATGAACTTTGTTGTACATTATACAAACTTTCTCTTATTGTCAATTCTATAAATGATCACTCAGAAAATAAAGACGAAGTAGAAATAAAATAAATAGCTAAATAAACATCATTACTGTTCAGTTTCAGTTGCCCCGTTAATTTAGCCATAGTCTGTGTACATGATTGTAGCTTAAACCTTTTCACTTGAGGCAGTTTTTCAGCTGATTTTACAGTTCCAGTGCACACTGGAGGTGCTGAAGAGTACACACAACCTCAGTCACAGTAGGTACGGGTAAAGCATGAAGCGGCTCCAGAGGTTAGGATTTAGCCGCTGAGTGGACGCTGTGGTTTACGGCTTCCAGCAGGTCAGGAGTCTTTGGCTCAAAGCCTCTAGTGGACAGCTGTGGTACAGCAGTCCCAATGACATTCCTGTCCTCTGAGTCGATTTTTTATTATGCAGACAGGTTGAACTAAAAAGGGTTGAACACAAAACAGATAAAAACAGTTCCTCATGCCGTTCCATGCATCATGGTGACATTTATTGCTCCGTACAGTTTGAATTGTCACTTTGTGCTTGTGCCATTTGCCGTCTCTGCCCTCTCACTGTGTTTCATGAAGTGCCAGGAGGAAGGCCGGCTCAAAGAGACAGTCTATTGGTGGCAGATGTTTCTCTGGCAGTGATGGAATGTGTGTGTGTGTGTGTGTGTGTGTGTGTGTGTGTGCCCGTGTGCCTGTGTGCAATTGTGTGTATGCAAATTAGTGC
>JAOWBC010000458.1:17383335-17394199 GCA_028566105.1 Hypoplectrus providencianus
TGTGTGTGTGTGTGTGTGTGTGTGTGTGTGTGTGTGTGTGTGTGTGTGTGTGTGTGTGTGTGTGTGTGCGTGCATGAATGCGTGTGCACCTTCCTGTAGAAATATGATGCATTGCATCTGGAACCTGCTCTGGCGTTGCCATAGTAACGCCCGTCACGCTGGCAGGCCCCTGTTGTGCACTCAAATACACACACACACACACAGACACTTATACACACACACAGTGGTAATGAGAGACGGAGAGACTGGCAGCATGCCAGGACAATCTACACACACACACACACACACACACACACACACACACACACACACACACCCCTTCCCCCCATGCACTAGAACATTCTGAGCACACACACATTCACACGCGCACTTGGTTTGGACTGCTCGGACTGGCATGGGGGTTGGGGCAGTGTGTATGTGTTCGTGTGTTGGATGAAGGTAAAAAGAAAGCGACAAGAAGAAATTATAAATTCCCGTGAGTGCAAAAGAGAAATGTATGAAACTATAATTCCTTTTCTTGTGTAGAGCCTATTTACTAGATTGAGAATTATCTTCAATGCCATTAACTAAATTCTCTTTGCATCAGAAACAGACAACAAGGAGAGTGGAGTTGGAATAAAGGATAGTCAGAGGCTGATTAGTCTACCATAATGGCTGCGTGTCAGATTTAAGTGAGTGTGTGGAGCATTTAATGTGATGAAATCCTTTACTGTCGGGCTGAGCTCTCAGTCATTTCTGTCGGCTTCTCTCTGTCTCCGTTTCCCCCTCTCATCTCCTGTGTCTGCCACAGCTTCCCCTCCCATCACATCATTCTCCTCTTTGTCATTCACACTTTGAACTGCAGTTACACACATGCTCTCTCTCCACAAGAGGTCCACAGGCCCGTCCGGCAATAACAAAAGGCCAGCAGTGGCTCTGTCCATGACAATGCTTCTCAGGTCAGCCTGCATGCCACACATTGCATCATGGCCCAGCAGTGAGACTAAACTGTGCTTTATGCTCCAAACTCAACCAAAATATGTGATATTTCCTGCCTTTAGTGCTCACATCTGAGAGATTAAGCCTGCATAAATCGAATTCTTTTGATCTTCAGCAAGCCCCTTTTCTTCGTCAGTACAAACTGAAGTTGACCTTTTTCTTTTGTTGAATGACAAAGTTGAGGTTAAAAAGATCATCTAGCAATGCAAACGACAGGAAATTATAGCAGAAAGAATTCAACACGTGTTTCAAAGTTTTAACACTCCGCGTATCACTTAGTTATCCGAGGCGGGATCAATGTGAACCAGGCTAGCTTGCCAGTAGAAGAACATACCGGATTGCAATGTTAGAGGACGCAAAAATTACACTGTTATGTATCAATCAGTAGATTTACATGCAGAACTTAACATAGCTTTGCTTAAAATTTGATTTTTTTGATTTTGGTATCTAATCAACTTCCCACCTTGTCCCAGTTTACATGCAACTGAGAAAATCTAATAACTTAGTCAAACCAGTTCCAGCTATGCGAGTTATTGTTGGAAATACCTGTTAATAACAACACATCACATGGCATTTTGTGCATTGAAACACGGTGGCAGTGTGTGCACGGATGGATGTTGGACAGTACTGTGTTTACAAGAAACAGAAATTAGACAGAATATACAGTATATAATACAGTATATTACCGGAACTTCTCCTACTATTGATGTTTAAAGCAGCCAACTTGGATTTTGAGGTTCAAGTTGCGTTCAAATTCAAATTTACTACAGGGAACTCCGTTTCCTATCCATAACGTGGACTTGTCGAGTACTTTTGTTGACCAACTCGGATGTCGCATCACCATGTGCTCTTTTAAGAATTAGCCTCAGGGATTATTAACATTGGGTTTTGGATCAGTGTAAAGAAAATAATCTCTGTGGCAATGCACATTTCTGATGCTTTTAAGTTTTGTTTGGGAGGATAATCTACTATGCAGTCGCATGACTTCAACAGCATGGCCATTGTACTTTGCAACATCAACAGGCTAACCATTTGACAAGCCAGCAAAACCGTAGCCTAATAAACCTAATAAACCAAAATACAATCTACAAATATTTGGAAGATCACTAAAAACATGACTAAAGGCTGTAAGAAGACTATTTCCTGTCCACGTGATGACGTTTAAAATCCCTGACAACCATTGCCGTCTTGTTTAGCCACTTGTTAACATGTCCTTTTTAAGGACACTTGAAAATTCCAAAATTCACAAGTCGGGGGTGCTTTGTAACATTTTTTTTGTTACAAAACAACACACAAACATCTCTTCAAACTTTATTTCAGGTATCTAACCACCAACACATTCAAAATCCTCATTGAATTTGAGAAGGTGTTAAAATGCTAACTTACTTCCTGTTTTAAGAACTTACTTCTGTGGCAAACAGTGGCCACATGTTGTGCCAAGGCATCAAACAGGTGTAAAAAAAACACACACACACTGCTAATAAATATGTCCCCTAGATCTCAAAAGCTCATACTTGACACTGCACTTCTTTGTATCTTCAGCAACACATCCACCAAGTGTGAAGCCGATCAGATGAACGGTTGTTGAGAGAATTGAAGGACAGACAAACTTTCAGACATACAGACAGAGACTCCTTCAGTTTTAGTGAGGTGTAATATTAGTACTGCACCTCCTCTGATCCAGCTCTGCTGTGGTGTGACTTCAAATGAGGCTTCACTCCATTCAGGGTTCAATCTGAACTCATTTCCTCTGTACTTCTTCTGTACATATTTACTTTGCAAGGCAGGAGTTTGGTCTCTAGCTCTCCGAGGGACTTTTGCCTGCTCTATGTGTAAAATGTTTTGTCTATTCTAAGACAGACTTGGCAGTACGGAAAACCTTTTGGAAAGAGCAAGGAAGGAGCATTTTGTGTGAATAATTGAGTCACATTTCACAGTCAGTCATAAAGGTTAAGATTCAGATTTGGAAACAAGACAAGAATTCTCAGTGATTTTAAAAACACTGACAGATTTATAGTCACTGCCTGCATATTTCTCCCGAAATGAACAACAAACTCAATTTGCTGGTGTGTGTTTTCTCCTATTCCTCCAATACAACCTCCTAACTGTAGATCCTGATTCGGATTAGCTTGGCAGATGAAAATGAATGAATGACTGCCTGCTATTAGAGACCCAGCTGCTTTCATCAAAAACCTGTTAGCGCACCCTTTCACCAATTCTGCTTGATAATTTTTCGGGTCAGGTGATTCCACTCATGCAAGTAAAGCAAGACACCTGCGCCATGTGTGGAGGACTGACCAACAGAGACAGCAACGATTTGCACTGCATGTTGATGTCAGAATCAAATTAACAAGTAAAAGGGATAAAAAATGCTCCATCCAAAGATAAAACCAGATTCTCTGAATCTTACCAATTCACCATTTTCACAATTCATGCATCACTTCTGTTAATTAATTTATTTGTTATTTTGACTAACTTTTAAATAGCAATAGGTCCAATATTTTGAGCGGATCAGGTTTGGAGCCTTAATTTCCCCTGTATCTGAATGTAGAAAACAATTATTAAAACTTTTACCCCTGCAAGCTTAATAAAATATGTAACTTTTTATTTATTAGTTTTTGACTTTTTCCCATATCCTTGAGTTGACCTACTGAGTTTCACAATACCTGTCCAAGAAATAGTAGGATAAAAACTCAAGACAGTCTTCAGCTAGCTGATTCCTCCTGTTTCTACTCTTTGTGCTGAGCTTAGCTAAATGGCTATAGCTTCATTTAACAGTACAGAGACTAGTATCATTCTTATCATTTAACTCTTGCCAGGAAAGTAAATGAGCATATTTTCCACTTTGTTGAAATATGCTTAAATGTGGTCCAATTTCTTTATTTAATATAGGTGGCCCAACATAGTGTCAATTTGGATGTCAAAGTTGGAATAATTTGCACTCTTGACCAAAGTAATGTTTCTGTGTTAATTAAGAGTTATTTTTAAAAGTAGCAACTATGAATTTAGCTCAGACTCACCTGGTCCCCTTTATTCCTGGGGTTGGCCCATTTATCACTACAAACACTGATCAGCAGTTCCACCCGGTGAAGGATCTTGCAGTGTGTGACCCTTGTGACCAGTCACTGAAGCAGTTTTAAAAGCACAACAGCTTCAAGAGTCCTGATCACAAGACAAGTGTGTGAACAGTAGAGGGATCTGATGACTTAGAAAGTCTGTTGGTCTGAACTACTTAAAGGTGCATAAAATGCCGTATTGTGTGGACGCCTGGCATTAAAGTAATAAAACTTGTGCTTTTTAAAATGAATAGTGTAGATCTAGCAAACCAAGCAATTTGTGCTACTGCTGGCGTGACTCGCCTTTGAATGAAGACGACTGAGTCCAAAGGACATTCTTCTTCTACCTCATCTTTCCCTCCCTCCCTCCCCCCACGCCCCCACAGATACATGCACTGCACTGAATGAACAATACCAGGGGGCCAGGCCTGTCTGTGCCACTTTCATGGACTGATGTTAGCACGTTGTGGGGCGCAGAGTTTTGGCATGTGACTGTGTGATTTAATGCGTCTGTGTGATTGGGTGTGTAACTGTGCGTTTCAGTGTCTGTGTGTTTGTTTCTTAGTCCAGTGTCACCTTTCTCTGCACAGTAAAACAAGTCCGCCAGAGATGAATGACAATAAGAGCAGCCAATCACTGCACCCTGTGACCACCGATCTGCACGAGTTCCTGTGGTAATAGGGGAGCAAGGCCAGCACTGGATCAGTGATATGAATATAAATGAGGGTGAATTTAAATAAAGGGGTACATTTGAATATGTTATAGTGTCACATAGCACACTTATCAAGACTATCTGCATATTCAAGGCCTTGTGATGGATTACAGCGACAGAAATGGCAGGATTGTGGAAATAAAATAATAGTACCTGCCTATGTTGTAGAATAGGCTGTATTTATGTCTATGTGTTGTGTGCAAAGGTAAATGAAAGTCATCTGTATGTAAAAACCAGACGCAAAACAGCAGATGGATTAGGTTGGTATTCGGCTTGTTGTGTGTGTGTGTGAGTGCGCTGAGAGCTCAATGGAGGATGAATGTTCAGGTAATTGGTTGAGGACCAGGTGTAATTTTAGCCACAACAAATCCATTTCAATGTGGGCACCCTGTCAGAGAGAGGCAGAGAGGGGGTGAGGAAAAAGAGACAGATTAAGGACAGAGTACCAGACTGCATAAAGAAAATGGCTTATTTTTGGAGATTATTTGTGCAGTTAGCTTGACTTGCAAAGACATTTTTAAACAATTTTTGAAAGTAATATTGTATAACTTTGTAGGGCATATGTGCCTTAATTATAGAGCTGATAGCAAAGATGACAGCATCTTACAGGAGACAGAGTCTTTCATGTTATAGGATACTTTGTGGTACATTCTGAGCAGAAAAAAAGCTGAGCCCATCCAAAATATGACGTTCTAATTGGAATTAGTTTCAGTCACAAGCATTCACAGGCTCATTCAAACCTAAAAGCTTTGGTTTTATATTGGCAAAGAAGCTTTTTTCATTCACAAAGACAATTGATCACTTTGAGCAAATGCACTTTATATTATATGTTTTGTAGAATTTAATCAAATCAGATAAACAGTGAATGAATTTCACTTGACAAGCTCAAAGGAAACACACTAATGGAAAACAATACAGAGAGAAATAAAGAAGAATAAGAGACAGACAGCTTATGAGTGTGTGTATGTGCGCGCATGTGTGTGTGCCCATGAGCTGCTATTGTGTATTTGTGTTTGTCATGATAGAAAGTAAGGGAGGAGGGTGGAGGCAAGGAGAACATAATGAGGTTGGAGAGGGAGAACATGAGAAATGAAGGGGTGGTGGTGATAAGTGTGGACTGGATGGGGGAGGCGGTTTGAAACAGCGTTGACTGATTTGGATCGGACTCAAAGGAACAGTGAAGAAGGAGCTGAAAAGAATTAAGTATGAAGTGTTTCATTTACCTTGTGCAAGAATTGCATGGTTTACAAAATGTAGTAATGCAACTGTTTTGGCCACAGATTCCCTGCCAAACTCAAATAAAGACCTACACTAAAACCGATATTCTGCATGTATTTTTTCTTAAATTAAATTCTGGCTTCCTTAATTGGTCACCTGTCACCAAAGTTTTTAGCAGCCCTGATTTATCTCTTCTCCAGAGGTTACTTGCTCAGAGGAGTGCACAGAGACCAACAGCCCTGCAGAAAGGAGGCAAAAGTGACGCAGAGGATTCAGTCGTACATTGTCTTTCTCATTGTCCCACTGCTGACCTCATGTCAACAAGGACAACATAGGACCAATACATGGATAGCTGTTTTGTGGTGATATCCTACACAGAAATGCCAGTGACTTAGCTTAGCTGTGGAACCACATCTCCGCATAGCATCTAAGTATGCTCCTCAGAGAGTGAGCTGGATTATTTTAGCAATCTGCTCATTGCAACAGTCTCTGAAACACAGAATCTTAATTTGGATGCAGGTTGTAACTTAATTTAAGTTGTACTTAGATATTTATGGCTGCTAACTCCTGTACCGCTAACAGTTTAGTTAGTGTTTCTGCGAGACAGCTCCGCTTCATATTCCCCTGATTTTGGCCTGAGGACAGACTAGATGCTACTGTGACTCACAGTTAGAAATGGTATTACAAGACAGGAAGGCTGGGGCTAACTACTAAGCATGCTCATTTCAATGCATATCAGAATTCATAATGTCAGAACTGTTACTTCTTCACAATCTGTTGATATTTATATCTATATTTTTTTATGTTTCAGACTTGAAATCTGCTTATTTCTTACACGCTGCACTTTTTATTTTGTATAACAAGATTTATAAACAGTAGTCAGATTGAAGAAGCCAGAAATGTACTTCTGATCGGTTCAGTGGCAGCTACCTTGTTTAGGCTGGCAGCCCACAGCATGCACACTAACACACACACACACACACACACACACATGCACGCTGCAGCACCAGGCACACTAAAGCTTAGTAGTGTGCGTGTCTGCACTCAGGACAAGCCTATTACTACTTGACATGCAAATCTCTTTTCTGACCCTCTTCTGTCTGTCCGTCCGTCTGTCTGTCTCTCGCACTCTTAGCCCCTCCACATAATCTCTCTCTCTCTTCCCTCACTAACTTTTCTGCTCAGTCTCCCTTTTCCTTCAGCACATTCACATTTCTGTCTGATTTTCTATGCCCCATTCTCTCTCCCCAGTACAATGGTCTTCCCATCTCTAATACGCTCCCTAACTCCTGCAGCTGCAACTGATCACTGTGACCTGTGTGTGTTTTCCTACAAGTTGGTGTGTGACTGTGGTTGCATCACTGAATAAAAAAGCTAAATGAGGGACACATAAACCATTAAATCCCCTGCAAGTAGTGTGAATGTTCATGGATGTGCATGTTAGCTTTTGAGGCGGTTGTGGGGGTGTGTACACATGTGCCAAGTTGCATAACCTTATCGCAGCCAGTGCTGAGTCAGTAAAAGCAGACAGATGTGTACCTGTACGCATTTGTTTGCCTAAGTAACCAGCGTCTATTTCCTGCATTTGAACTTGTGTGTGTGTGCGCGTGTGTGAATGATTTATCCATGGCCTGTTCTGTATACCCTTCGCTGCCTGTCAAGGTGACTGCCTTTTCAAAGACTGTTACCAAACTCTTTGACTTCACTGCCCTGCTTTCCTCCCTATATTCTATTCATATGTACACTAATCTTGGTTTCGAAATCATTTATTTTGACAAGCAGCCTAAAACCAGTTTACTTTACTCTGGTCACTATCGGGTACTGCTTTCTGGGCCATTTTAAAATACAAAGTAAAAGTTTCAAATATATATTTTTTGCTGCATGGATGTAGAAATTCCCCATATTACTTGTACTGGTGACCCAACACGGTAGCAAAGCTGTTTTCCTCTATTCTGTACTGTTCTATTCTTCTCTGTCTTGCTTTGTTTGGGTTTTAACTCTGGCTGTCTCTGGACTTTTCTGTTTTGTTACGGTCTACCAGCTCAATCTAACGCTAGTTTGCCTCAGTATATTGTGATGCATGAGTGGACACTCTTTGAACAAGCCGGACAAACTCCCAAGTCCTTTGTATGCTGGAGTTGACCTAACTTTTTCCTTCAACAAACTCTGAGTTGGGGTTCTGGCACAGCTTGACCAACTGGCAGGAAGGGAGTCCTTAAGGTGAAAACTGCACTACATTATTTATTATGCTTGTAATATATTATATACGTTTTACCTTTGCCAAACTTAAAAGATTCTTGAGACATATTACCAAATAACACTATCACTATACGATATTTAATTTGAACACATTATTACTCACTAACAGGCATGTGAGCTCTGAGGTTTGTTTGCAAAATGTGTCAAAGTGCCCCAGACTGTCTGCTTTTATGTCAGTGTGCCCTGTCATGTACCACGTTTTTCTTTACCTCTATGTATCGTTTAAATTGTTGGACAGTAAGAGAAGGTGCTGTATTGAGATATCCTCCGTGGAAAAATAATTATTCTCATAATTTGCCTAAATAAACACTTTATTATGGCCCATATTTACAATACTATGGTGGTGACCTCTAGTGGTCATCGTCATTATGACTGGATCTAAGGAGGAGATTAATTTGTATGTCAAGTTATACAAAACATTCTACGTCACTTACATAACTACTATTAATAACTTCAATTAATGTGTGAAAGTGACAAATGTGGCTTCTGGGGCTGAAAACTCAAGCCAACTGCAGTTACTCATATGACCACTAGGTGTTGACGCTGAAAGCAGGTCTATTTCCATATACGCCAATGCCAAAACAGTTTTCGCCTCTAAAGCTATTTCGCAGTTTACTGTAAAGGGGGGATTTTTGTTTTAGAATATCTATATACCCATTTAATTTATAGTATGCTTAAAGTTATGCATAATTGAGGATGTGGCCACTTTGAGTGTAGGGTGGGGTGTGTAAGCAACCAGGATTCATTCAGCTCTCTCATGCTCCACCTGTTTGCTTGTTAGATTAGCTGGGAGTAAGAAGGGGTCAGGCACTGCCAACGTGGTGACCGCTGGATCCACCATACTGAGCTTCATAATTGGCTTCTTTGAAACCTTTAGGGGTAACATCTAGGTTTTACACTGTCTGTATGATTATAACAGGATCTTTTTCTAAACCTAACCAAACTGCAACTGTTTCATAAACTTGTTCAAAACCTGTGACTGTTGTGTTTAGGTATACTGGTTGAGACAATTGGAGGATTTCATATAGTAGAGTATTGTCAGTGTGTGTGACTTTGTAATTATGATTCGTCTGCTGGAAAATTGAAACTTTGAAAAAATACATGAAGGCTGGACGAATCCCAAATATTAGTCCTACAAATTGGAGGAACAATATAATATTTTCCCTTTCTCTGGCTCATTACATCTGAATTCCCAGTAGTCATTAACACATAATAAGTAGTAGGAATTTATCCAGATTTGGGTTTTAATTTGCAACAGTCTTTTAGCAATGAGAGGTTACCAACTGGTTGTTATGCTTTATACTCTAATCTCCTTGTCTTTGATACCTGGTCATATAAAATCGTTACCTGGCAGTAAATGAATTCTACTGCTCTCTTGCTCCCTCAAAGTCAAATACACACAGATAAGAGAGGCCATTTGTGCACAAGGATGGGGGTTGTTTTTGCCATTGGTGGGTCAATGGTCACTGCTCTGCACACATGTATTGCCGGTCTCTTCTGTAAGCAGCAACAGCCTTTGTGTCGTCTGTGAAACGTTGCAGTTGGCAGATTCCACACTGTATTTGTTTCTCTGCTTTTTAGGCATCTCCCTCCCCTCTTGTTTATGTATCTTTTTTAAAACTTGTTTAAGGATTGTTTCTTAACAGACACACTCGTGCATAGATAGCATGTTGTTTGTGAAAACAGTTAGGGGATGATGGCACTCCTCTAAAGACTGCATGTTCAGTCATCCAGGTGTTTCTTTGCACTTTTATTCATTTAATTAATTCACATTCACTTAATTTTTTATTATTCGAACCAAGTAGTTGTTGTGCCTAAACTTTGGCTATTTCATGTAATCCAACTTTTTAAGAAAGTAAACAGTAGTTGCAAAGAAAATGTTTACCTCAAAATGATGTGAATCTTATTTTTAGGAAGTTTGACAAAAGATGATTAAGTTATAAGTGGGTTATTTGTTTTCAACTATTTTGTTTTTTTTGGTTATGGAAATAAAGTATAATTTGGTATTTCAAAGCACACTATTTCTACTCACACCTTGTGCTTTGCACAGCAGACACACCACATAATGAGATTCATACTGTAACTGGCAAATGTGTTCCTATTATACTTGGTTTCTCCTCCACAGGAGAGCAGAGGTCGGAAACACTTACAGACAGACTAGTGATTATTGTTGTGCTCAAGGACACTTCAGCAAGCTGGATGAGGTGGATGTTGATGTTGGGGATATGAATCAGGATCCTCCGACAGGAGGATATCAGTAATGGGGGATCCTGTGATAGTTATTAATTTTGATTATGTTGATATTAATTTCCTTCATTTGTGGTGGTAAATCCTCTATAGCATAAACCTCAAATTAAAATAACATAAATAAATAATGTTAAACTTTGCTTTGGGTTGATATTATCCATGCATATTTATTAAACAGTAATAACATGTTTACCTTGAACATGGTTGGCTCTACTTTCGCTCCTTCTCGATATTATTTCTCTACCTTTGACTGTGTTTGGTTTTCTCAGTCAGAGGAAGTGGTGAATGTGTTTCCTGCTCTGTCTCCCCCTCCAGAAACACACACACACACACACACACATACACACAGTCAGAGCTGAAGTGAATGCAGAGAGAGAGAGAGAGAGAGAGAGAG
>JAOWBC010000458.1:17395765-17417231 GCA_028566105.1 Hypoplectrus providencianus
ACGCACAAACGCGCACAATCTCTATTCACCTTGTGGAGCCTGAGCATTAGGGGACTCTGATCGCGCATTGGCCTGTTATGCAGTATAACCTGCATTTCCACATCGACTAGTGGAAATACTTTTCATATACCAATTAGTCTCACTGTTTGTTAGTGTGTGCTTGTCCTTGCATAGATGTGGGTGAGGTGCATGCCTTTTGACCCGTGCACCATCAATAATTAATTTTAATGGAGTCCTGTTTGCCATTTCAGGTTAAGCGTCTGTCTGTATAACCATCTCACATAGTTTTTGTAAGGTGTTGTAGAATCAAAGTAAAGCAATAAAAGAGTGACTCATTGTGGGTAGCATTTATTTCTTAAATGTTTGTTTAGGTAAATCTGGGCTTTTTATATCTCCAAAATTAACCTTGCTATGCTCTTTTTCTTCAGATTCGGAATTGAAAGCTGTTGCCACCAAAGAAGCTGAAGCATCGAAACAGGTGAGTTTTCTACTGTTAAATAGATTGTAAGCATGTTAGAAATGTGTTTTTTAAATCAACTTTCTAGACATTTCTCTTTCAATGATGGCAGGTCCCGTGTGAGCTCTGTGTGTTGGGCTACTAAAGGGGTGTGTGTGTGGGACAGGGGGACAGGGGATGGGCAGCTGCTGCTTATGCAAGCACATGCAGTTCCGTTTGAATTGAATTGGAGGGTCTGGGTTGGTCTAGGCCGCATTGTGCTGAGTAAGCTTTGCTGTTTTAAAATTGCTAAATGAGAAGCCAGAGTCCTGATGTTTTTTGTGTGGAGAGGTGTTTGTGCAGCTCATTGTGTCCATACAGTTGCAGGCACACAATGGAGCTGTGGACCACAACTAGTCCATCTACCCGGGACTCCATGGGCTGCGTTTAATCTGTTTTCTGTTTTTAGATCTTTAATCTCTTTATGAATCATGTTATCATACTCAATTTCTTGAATTGGGTTTTGTTGTTGCTTGTTTTTTTATGTACAAGAGAGCCAGTTTAACATCTTACCTCTCCTCCCATCTCTATTAGCGTTTGTTGTTATCGGTGTTTGAGGGTGTTGTTAAATTAAGACACATATAGCATGTCAGCTTGCTGGTTGTAATACTAGTTTATTAGATTTCTTGTCATGTTCTCTGGAATTTACTTGATACTTTTAATGGCTTGAAAATATGATTAGACGCAAGGCTTTGTAAGGTATTTTATGAGTTTGTGGCTAATGCCATTTGGTTGTTTCACATTTTCCCAGCATAAGGACATATTTTCCACCTGTGTTTATGTGGATGTGACTGCCTCCAAGTAATGTAATTAGAAACAATATTCTTTCATTTTACGATGTATACAGGGTTTAGTTTGGAAAATTCTGCAATTTAAATTGTGCTTTTCAAGTTAATATGAAAATTGACTTTACTACTGAAAATGCTAAACTTACACAAAATTTTATGTTAACCAAAAAATTATATAATATGTGTATGTTAGCCTTGTGTCATTTGCAGTTTCAATTCCTTTCCCAAATTGACTTTCAGTCATTCAGCAATCTTTAATCGATTATAAAATGTTTCACATTAAAAAAAATATTTTTTCTTCCAGTTTAACATCTTTTAAATTAAAGAACTTTTCTAAATTTACTATTTTCAAGTAGTTGTATTTTGCTGTTACATAAATCTTGATAGAAAATCTCAGTTTTGTTCCATAAATAACACACTGCCAACAGTACGGTGTTGCTTGAAGACATTTCTGTTTCAATTCATGGCCTTTGGAAAGTGGTTTGGCTTTCATGTTTGAAGAAGTCATCCTGTCCTAAAGTTTACAAATAGCATTTGGTGAAGGTTTCTATAAAAGGCAGCCCACAGTATCATAAAGTTGATACATTTATAGCATTTGTGGCACCAGCAGGGATTACATCCTTCAGGGTAAAAAAAGAGTAAGTGTTTGGCGTTCCTGCTCTGAAGCCCTTTAGTTATGCATAAGCAAAGCTCAACTGTGAGTCAGTTTCTAGACAGACTCAACATCCAGCCTCCGCACTCACAGTTCTAGTTTATTGCTTATACGCCTGTTGCATTAGTAATAATAAAAGAAGAGTGTCATTAGTTGTGACTAGTGTTACTCCGGTTGATTTCTTAGAATAATATATTGTCTTTATTCACTTTCACTTTTGGTTGCCTGGCTCCACCCAAATTACAGTTTGCTAAACATGTTTTTAATCTTGTCTAAAGAAAATATCGAAGAGTTATCACAGCTTGTTTATGACCTGTTGAAGCCATAGCAATGTGCACTTGCATAAAGTGACTCCCTACAGAAATAGCCATCTTGAGATAGTCTTGTTTGGAATTTAATACGGCTGTGCTATAAATTCCTAAGGTGTTGCAACATTGCTACATTGGTTGGAGATCAGGTAGTTGACCATTGCCCCCTCTGAGCAGTAAAGCCACACCTGTAAATGGTCATGAGACTTGAACAAGCAAGGAACTGAAATGCAGCATTTGTTGCTGTTGACGTCAGCAGGTTCAGACAAGATACAAACCACCCAAAGACAGTCTTGGTTGAGTTATGTAGCATTTTTATAGGGTGTCTTTTGAGATTTTAATTAAATTAGTTCAGCTGATCCTAGCTAATTCAAGCAGTCTTTTTTGCTTTTTTACAAAACCTTGATCACAAATAAATTTTTATATTTTTTTTTAAGATTTAACCTTTTACAACCAAACTTCCATATTATAAGCCTTCTAGCAGGGCTGCACTAGTAAATTGAAATACGCAAGCTGCAGGAAAAGACAAAATATGTCTGAATAAGTACTGTGGTGCTTCTACAGACTTAAGAAGAATCTGTTTGCAAAAATTGCACCATGAACATTTAAATACATTTTTCAATGAAAATATAAATAACACTATGTTTATTTTCAACATTTATTTGAATCACATAAATTCTAGATGACATAGCAGCTAACAGGCTGCACAGTTAGCACTGTAGCAGTACAGTATGTGCTGCAGCAGTATGATTACAATTAGCGACTTTCTGATAATACGCCACATGTATCCCACCTTGCTGGTTTGGCAGATGCATAGTGATCCCACTAATTTTATGTCTCTGTTTGCGGCTTGAAATGGCAGTATGAAAGCCCCTATAAACACACATACACACTCACATTCTTTCCTCCTTGTTTTTCAACATAGTAGAAATAATAGATTAAATTAAGGTTTTCTTAAAATAACGTTTTTCAAATTTCCTGATTGCGCTTGTGCCACTAGTTGTTAAAAATTATTTGCACTTCCTAAAAAACTGGTTGCCAAAATGTGAGCATTTGGTTGCAGTCTAGAGCCCTGTTACTTAATGTTACCTGTGATGTTCCCATTATAATGCCATTGTTTGGCATGGTGGCTTATTACAGTAAAAGCCCTAAACTCCATCATGGTAGTAATAATAATAATATAATAACAAACTACAGCAGCCTTGCCCAGCTTTCCTCAGCCAGCAGCAAAAGTAATTTGTGTTTTTCAGACAGAAATATCATATTGCCATTCTTAAGTTACCATAGCTTGAAATTAACCAGTTAACCAGTTTGACTGCACTGTTGAAACGACAAGTTTCATGCAGCTTGGCTGGAAATGTCACACCTTACAACGTTTTCCCCTAAAAGCCTTCACTGTTGGGCTGTTTACAACGAGGAGGCACTCTTTGTCAGTCACTTATTGAGTGATGGCTTTCCTGAACTGAGCCTCCAGTATTCAGCCACTATGAGAACATGCTAATGCAAATTGATGCAAATGACATGGTGTTATACATGCAAATTAGCCACGCGACTACCCTCTGGCCTTTTGTTCTGCTGGGACAGACGAAGTCTTGTGAGTGTTGTGGATGGTCATGTGTACCAGTTTATGTTTCGGTGTTATGTCTGGGGTGTGTGAAGACGGCTGCTCCACAAGACTACAAATGCAATCAATACTCTGTCTCCTATAAATTTGAAAGTCCTTGTTGGCTTCAGTGCATGACTCACATTGAGGAGTGAAAACACTCCCACAGGGTCTTAGGATGCAGAAGTCTAAAGCTTCAGATTTTTGATGTCTACCTCCTCAGAAAACCAAATATAGTTTATTATTTTTAAAGTCTTTCAGTTTTATTTGACAGCTAGCACAAAAGGGTTCACAGAAAAGGCAAGTGGGTGGCGGTGAAATCTGTGCTACACTGTGTGGAGTGGATGTAGCTCTAAACTTGACTGAATGAAGCAGTCAACCTAAACTTAACAAAGATCGAAAGACAGGGGTTCAGAGAAATTTACGTTGTTAACCAATACATGAAGGTCACCCAAAGCATTTAAATTATTATCCTGTGTACCTCTTGTCTGTAATCTTTTATGCTATCTGTGTATATCTATAGAATTATACATCACATCGCTAGTGACCTTTTTAAAAGTATTTTCCCCATCTTCATGTGTCTCCTGCTCTTTATCTTTCTCAGCCCTCCTTCTGTCTTGAGATGGAAAAACAAAGTACGAGCTTGATACTGGATTAAGCTGTCCGATTTGTTATTTTATCCACTTTAAATGCTTTAACAAAGGCCATATTTAGAGATAAGATATTTTTGGAAAGCAATTCCTTTTCATCAGCCTGGTGATTTAAATGTAACGGCAAAAATGGCTGCTCTTTCCATTTGAAAAGTCTGTAACAAAAGGCACCATGATAAAAGTAGTTTTAAAGTTAAGTGTTGACTCTCAGGCAAAAGCATCCGTGATTGCTTTTTGTAACTCAAGTAAAAATTGGTATTGAAAATTAAACAGATGGCTATGTAGTTATATCAGTTTTATTTATTAGAATGTAGAAACTTGTAGTAAGTTAATGTTAAGTTAACTTCACCATACCTCTGTTACCAGACTCATTGTGCACATGCATATGATGTCATCATTGTTTACAAGCTGTAAAAGGGTTGATTGTTTGTCTGTGGGCTTTGTAGTCTATGTATTGGATTTACCTGGTTTTGACATAAATATCCACATTGGCAAAATGGACTGAAGCTTTGATTAATCCATTTTATTTATTTGAAAGATAATTCACAAATTGTATTTAACTGCAGTTTTGCACATGTTAAACTACTTAATGACGACAATGATTTCTCTCTGTAGCTATGTTGGCAAACTGGGAAATTCGGTTATATTTGTAGCCCGATTGGTTGCTCATTAACTAACTAAATCAAGAACAATAGCGGAAACCACAACATCTGCACCTGCACTTACCATGTCAGGTGATCCAAATGAGTAAAACAGACTTCATTAGGTTGCATGTGGTCTTTTGAGGCAGTTCAAGGAAGTGTTTACAGGAGTAAAAGCCTGTACAATCATGCTTTTAATTGCTAATATATACAAGTAGTTATGTAATTGTAATTGCCACTTAAGAAGGGTCTTATTTTGAAATTGGTTTCCTTGTTGTTGTTTTTTTTAGTTTTCTAGTACCACTTCTCACTGGAAGAAAAACACCAAACATGCAGTAAGACCTTGGTGTCCTTTTTCTCTTTTTCTTTCCCTCCTCCTGTTCTGCCTCCCTCCTTCTTCTTTATATGTTCTTTTGCTTTTGGTGACTTGCAGTGCCCCCCTCCCTCCGTCAGCTGTAGCTGTCGGGGGATGGGCAATTGTCGGTCCATTCATAAACAGATGCTGCCCATGGTGTGTATGTGAGCACTCCAGGAGGGCCCCCACCATGCTCTGCTGTTGTTGTTGAACCCAGAACCATCTGCTGAAGCACTTGATGCTTGGAGGAGGGAGAGAGGCAGGGGGAGTGTGGGAACAGAGGGAGGAAGGTGGTGACTGAAGGTGCCAACAAAAAAGGATTCATGGGTGTGCATCTACAATTCAGTTGTTAAAGATAAGGCAAATGGCTATCATTTAAAGTATTGGTCGGAATAGTTTGGAGAAATTAAAGCCCCTCAGTGTCAGAGCTGACCATTTCTGACTTTAAGAGAGTAGGATATCTGTGTCAAAGAGCAACAAATGTTGCTTACCTAGTTGTCAGGCTTTTGTACAGTTCTGCAGCACCTCATAAATTTAATCAAATACTACTTAAATTGACACCATCATAAGATGTTTAAGGCCCTCTCTCTCGTAAGACTTTCTATGAATTACAGAAGGCAGCTTAATGCCTTTGTATTTTTTAAAACTTTTCTCCCAATATGGTTTCCATTCGATTAAACTGATGTTGACATGAGTGGCTGCGCATTAATTGACTGCAATACATTTTCCACAAATTCTGTTAAATACAAAAGGAAAAAATAATTGTGTGTCTTTGTTTTTGTATCTTAGTTCATAAAGGCAGTATCACATGTTTTTTTTTTGTTTTTTTTTTAACAATTGAAGCTTCTCCTGAGCTTTTCCAATAAAGCTTCGTGATGTTAACAATATAGAAAAATAAACTGAGAATGGCATGTCTGAGACGGACCTTAAAGTTGACAGCTGTAGCCTTTCACATCGAAGCAGCACAGACTCCAGGGCCTGGGTCACATGGGCTGGTGGCCGGTGGCGGCCTTCAAGTTTGCTGGTATGATGTGGAGTTGGAGCACTCCCCAATCAGACGCCCAGGTGCTCAGTTTTTGTGCCGGCTAAACTTGAGTTGTCACATTGACTAATTGAAGGTCTTTCACTGTAGCTCCAGCTACCCTCTTTGTAAAGTCTGGGTGATGGCAGATTACACAAGTTGGTAACAGTCCTACGCAGCCACCATTTGAATGTAATTCTAAAAATATGTCATAATTTTAATATTTGTGTAGTCGTTATGTGCCATATGCAGAAATCCAGTGTGTAAACGTCATGTAAAGACTTGCAGGAAAAAAAAGCTCCCCAGAAATTCTATGTTCATTTAGGATTCAAATAAGTCCATGAACAAACCTTCAAACAAGTGGTTACCCATGAAACATATGCACATTGCATTTAAATGCAGAATCAGACATAAGCATCTTGATTTTGACGGCCATGGTAACAACATTTCACTATTTCCGTGAGCCGCCGTGCAATTATCAAATCAGCCTAAACTGTGACACATTTGATGTTGTAGCCACAGTGTCTGTCGGAGTTGTTTCACCATCTCTGTATGTCCGTCTGTTTATAGCCAAGGTAAGTGCTGTGCTGTAATCCCATTATCGGATTAGACTGCAGCCTGCAGCTTTCTCCTGCAGTCTAAATGGCACACCCACTGCGACCACATCGGCTAAACTTGACACTCACTGAGGGAGAAGCCACAGTCTGATTACATACTAATAGATAACTAATGGGAAGAATGTGATTCTCTTCAAAATCCAAAAAGAATGATATTGTAACCAGTCAAATGTTGTGAAAAGGTTTAATTTGAAAGGTTTAATCTGCACCAGTTATTATATTTTAAGGTCAGATGACTTGGTATTTTGTGTACACTTTCAACCGGCAATATACACTGGTCTTGTCTTGTCTTGGTGCAAGTAAGATGTTAGCATAGATGCAACAAAGGATCAGAGTTGTTTTAAGATTAGATAAAGTATTTACTTTACTCCATTATTTTCCTAATATATCAGTACTTTGCTTTTGAAAGAAAGTCAATCTGAGACAGCCTTATTACTCTTGCCTTTATTATAAAATGAAGACAACCCTGCTTAATGCAGCGTCAAAATAGGCTTTATGGCCAAACATTTGTATTGGATTGTACGGTTCTACAATGAAGTGGCAGCTGACTGTATGCTGGAAAAGCTCTAAATTGCACCTTAAAATACTTGAACAGTGCTTGAATTTGACTGGTTTAGGAACACAGATCAAATTGATAAAGTAGTATTATGTTGTTATGTCACTAAACATACTAAATGACAATAATGGTAATGGTATTTTCTCCCGTTTGTCACAGGGAACATACCCATAGAGGGAAGAACAGTGGATGGAAGAGAGAGAGAGAGACAGAGAGTGTGACGAGGACAGAGGATAAGAAGATACGAGACCGGTCAAAAGGTAAGAGAAGAAAGTCATGGCCTCTGTCTTGTCGGGAGCTGTGAGAAGGTTATGTTGTGTGGAAGTTGATAAAAGATGATGCCCTTGATCAGCACTGGGTCTGATTGTTTGTATTGATTTGCCAGCGCAAATGCTCTTTGTGAGCATTCAAAAGCTTTGTGATTAATTGCAGTTGCTGCTACTAGGACAATAACACTTGTTAACCTTACACAGAACTACTCATCTGTAACACTATGCAAACCAGTTGTCATATTCTTCAGTATTCCAAACAGCAAATTAAATTCTGGACTGTAAGCAGAAAAGGCTCCAATATCTACTGAATTGTGCTCAAAGGTTGTAAATATAGTTTCACAACCGTCAGTGCCACAGTTGTGTGTAGAGACATAATTTTGGCAAAACTTAATAGAAACTGGAGCAGTATTTAATAGCAAGGCATGATTAACTCTCCCCAAAACCTCAGAAAATCCGCAAAGTGCTTGGCTCAAGACATCAACTCTTATTTTATTTTTTAAACCACTTTGTTCATTCCAGCCATGAAGCCTTTATGAGTTCCATTATCTTCAAATGTTTACTTTTCCAACATTTTTTCTTCCCTGCATAGTCTTGCTTCTGTCTCTGTTTGTCTGCCCTTGCAGTGCAGAGTGCTATGCTCTAAATGACGGCGCTGGTGTTCTTTCACCATGTGACGTAGTAGTGTTTTCCATTTGAATCGTTCTTACAGTTTCCATTGAGCCCTGTTCGTACGAGCCTACTACAGTTACAGCTGAAACTACTGTCGTGGCTAGCGTAGGCAGGAAGTCTGATAGCGTCTATCTCTGACCTTGAGTGTGTCTTTATGTTTCAGTCGCCCTCTCTGTTGCTTTTGTTTTCACTCCTCATTCCTGTTGCCCTGCTCTGCCTATAGTCTCACCCTCCTACTGTGTTGTGAGATTTTTCTGTCCAAGTACAGAGAAGCAGTTCAGAATTTTTATGTAGTACCAAACTGTTAACTGGCACGGACATTTATCGTCATGGAAGCTCCTCCCTCCAGATAATGGTTATAAAACAAGGCAAGTGTAATTATTGTGCCTCTGAAAGACTCGGTATGTCTTAACAGCATCTTATAGCAGGATTCTCTAGGCTGGTTTGCCCCTAGTAGTCAGCAGCTTCTTGAAAACAATGGGAATATGATATATTTTTGATTTTAATTACACACACAGCTGCAACAATTAGTGGTTTATTCAAGATAAGATATACTCTTGCCCTCCATCAGATGAACAGAGGTGTTGGTTAACAATATTTCTGAATATTGTTTGTCTTTTACCTTACAATTAAACTGTTGGTGGTCACTTTTGCATTACTGCTAGGGGCAGTCGCCAGATGTTCAGCTATATTATCCATTTAGACATGAAATGAAAGTTATACCATGGCCTGGGTGAATTCTATATTATTGTTGTCTGTATCACATGATCATGCTTTCTGTTTTAAAATCTGCACAGTATAAAATCAGGCTCCACGACCAGAAGACTTACAGAAATCCAGTCATTGCTGTACACAAACCAGCAGCTAGAAGGAAACATCAGCACTCCCAAATGACTATTTTAAACCATCCATGTCTGGTGGCAACCACTTACAATGGCTGGGTGTGGGTGGATAGGTAGCTCTGAAGTCAAACAGATGACTGAATAATGGACAAACGAGCTAATGACTCATTTGATACTAGGATGGAGGCTTAAGCTTTTGCATACACTGGCCTCAGTTAAAGTCTGATGCCCCTCAGGTGCCCCTCGAAACCCCTCCCAAAGTTGATGTGACGGCAATCGACCATGTGACAAGTGTCCTTATCTGCTCCAGCACACACTCACTTCTCATGCAATCTCATGGACTGCATACTGTTTTAAAAGGGAGTCAGTCATGTGGAACACAGTAACACCTGCCTTTTCTTAGGATTCCTTATATTGTTTAATTTATTTACAGTTGAAGTAGGAAGGATGCACACTGCTGCTTTCACTCCCAAGTTTCCCCTTCAACCGGCTGTTGATAGATGCTGCTTATTTGCATTTTAGAGAGCGAGACTCTGGCATGTGTTTCTTGTGCTGATGTCATCTTGCTTGGACAGGCCCAGAGGAATTGGGAGTGTTTAGGAATTGTGCCATAACAACAGGGTCTTCCCTAACAAGCTCTTGTTCTGTTTAGATCAGCCCAGAGAAGAGATGTTGGGATGGCCGTTTCCTTCATTTAGACTTACTTTAAACACAATCTATTATAACGCAGTGTATATTTAGAGTGTATAGTGTATACAGCACAAAGAGGCATCAATGCAAGCCCTCAAAATTAAACATGTCGATGAGAATGGGGAATGTTTGACAGTGTGCTTGTGTTGGAGAGGGAGCAGATTATCTAAATCAGAGCTACAGAGGCTGCATTAAAAGAGAGGAAACCTCTCCATGTCTTAGGTTTGTTTGTGCCAGCAAAACTCAGTGTACATTTTTTCAACATTAAATAGAAGGGCAGTAAGTGCACTAACACATGTGCTCTACTTGAAGTAATATGACTGAGGAAATCAATTTGATTCCAGTACTAACTGTGTAGCCAATCCATACCTGTTTGCCTTTTATATATCTTATACCACCTACTTTTTGTTCCCCATCTCTATTTATTTTCTAACTTTAAGATTTGTTACTGACGGCCAGATTTTTTTTACTGGCATGCAAATTAGGTTAAAGAATATGTTCGTTTTTGGCTACAAAGCTTCATGCTTCAAATAGATTTTGCAGTTGCATAGCAACAACAGGACACATGAAAACTGCCTGGAGCTAAAAACAATAAGTTAACAGTCACTGCATTTAGTTTTTAAAAAAACGTTGCGATACAACGCTCACAGCTTCTGAAGTTGGTTGTCTGTTTGCCATAGTGTTTTTGGTTTATGTCAGCCAACCTGCTTTTTAACAGTAAAGAAAGTTCTGCAAGTTCTGTAAAATAGTTGTAGAATGTTTCTGTATTTATTACAGGTTCAGTATTGTTTCTGTTTGTGTGTGCTTGGTCAACAGCCTTTTATGTCTACTCAGATGTTCCTTGGTTTAGATCCACCTCTGTTCCACTCCTACTCTTCAGGTTAGTTTATGTAACAGATGAGGTAGAAAAAGGGGCCGAAACACTTTCTTGGTTAATTCAATGGATCCCCTTTCACTATTCTTTGTCTATTCTTTATTTTATTTGCTTCTTGCTCCATCTGCTTAATTGGAGAACACATTGTACCCGGTTCATGTGCTGCTGACTTCGGGAAGTTGACCTCTTTGCTTTTTATACATGTTAGAAGCTGCAGCTGCATTCCTCTCACATCAACCTCAGTGACAGGCTTTTTTTCCTTTTTGTCCCTCCTTTTTTTTTTTTTTTAACATTCCTCTTCTCTGTCTATCTTCTCTATCCCCTCCTTCTTACCTTGACATTTTGGGTTTTTTCCTATTCTGTTGTTCACATTTCTTTTTCTCTCTCCCCCTCAGCTGCGCTGTCTGTGTTTGTGTCTTGTCCCAATATTCCCTCTTGGCCCCCCCTAAACCCTCTGTCTGTAAGATGATAGCAGCAGTCGAGCTGCTGCCAACTCCAGGGGCCCTCATGAAAGCTGTTCTCAGATGGGAGCACAGTGAAAGAGGAACAAACTGTACTCCACGTACTGAACAGCGGCAAAGAACATGCGTACACTGACTGGGGTTGAGTAGTGTAGATTTTTCACTTACATTGAAAGTAGGGTTGAATGTAATCAAGGTTCATTCATGTTCATTCTATAGCACAGGGCTGCTTGGTGGAATAAGAGCTAAGTAATTAACTTTTTGTCTCTGGTTAAACAAATAAGCCCAGACGAATTGAAAATTAGGGTACAGTTCCCAAAATATTTGTAACATTTGAAATAAAACAATGCAGAGACATTTATATTTGTTTGTTGTCTCCTGATGTGTAACACCACACATAGAGCAGATCTTAATCCTAAATAAATAAGTGAAACAACTAGATCAGCTGCTAGGTGTACTAAGCTTTTTAAAAATATCAGAATACTCTTTCTATTTATAGTAACAATTCAGATGTAATGAAAACGACTTGGAGAGTCTAACAATCAACTTGCTCAACAATTTGTTTCAGATACTTTGAAAATTTACTTCAAAATGAGAGAGCGCCACAAATTGGCCGGAAGCAAAAACAAAAAAGAGCACCACAAATACAGTCCAGTCTTGTGGGAACACTGGATAATCTGAGTAATCACTTATGATCTTGTAAACAACAATATGCGGATTGCCCATACATGCTTTGAGTTTAATATATGGAATTATTTCATTTCAGTTAGTGCATGATCAGCAAGCCTCAAGTGTTTAACATCTTTCTACATTGTTTTGATATGCACTGCCTTATAAGGATAGACAATTTTTCCCTGCGTGGCGTCTTTGAATCAGATTCTTTGGGGTTGACAGAGGTCTTTCCATATAAGAAGGTTGAGTCAAGACCCATGCAAGTAAACAACTCAGTTTGCTGGAATGGGCTTACCCTTTTGAGTGCAGTAGCTGCCGAGAAAACTTGTCAATGCTTCGACTTTCTGTTCTGTTCTTAGTTTGTCTTTGGGGCACTATATTTCTTATTTTGTAATGATGATATCATTGTCCCTTCTGTTTTTGATAGGTTCCAGAGGGCGGCTCAACAGCTTCTGGCAAGCTGTATGTTAAGATGCTGGCCATATGCCTAGGTTTAGCTAGTGAGCTGTGAGTTAACTAAGGTGGAGTTTGCCCTCAGTTAAGTCCATCTGGTTTGTATGTAGTGTTGAATAGCATTGATTGCTAGTTTGTATTTCTGAAAGAAACCTTTTCCCTTATATGAATAGCAGTAGTTGCATTATGTTTTCATTTTGCAATGATGTCATTATTACAACACCAAAGTAATAAACATGCCACTCCAAATTGAATATTCGTGGCAATAAAATCTTTAGCACATGCTCCCAACTTTTAACACATGCACGCTTCATTGCATCTGCAGATTTGCTCATTGTCCACACATGGGTTTGTTTGTTCTCGTATCATATTGGCTAGTGAACAGAGTGGTTGCTATTTGAACTGGGGGTTTATAAATAGACTTGTGTACTGCTGCAGCAGGCAGTGAGAGAGCTAACACACTTGCTAACCTGCACTAGGAAAAGGTCAGGAGACAAGCGCACGCACACACACCACACTTCACTTCTTGCTGTCAAATACACTGGTCCACTTTTACTGAAGGGTGTGTGCATTTCCTTTTTTGATTCGTGCCTTTGTCTTGATTCTCTACCTCCTTGTAATTTGCTTTTCTCCTTTCTCACCGTCTCTTGCTGTCTTTGTCCCCTTTACTTTTCTTTCTCTGCTGTTGGATAAGAGGTTTTACTTGCCTTGGCGTTGCAAGGCAGTGCTGCCAGTTTTAAGCCTGTTGTATAACCCTAATCTAGTCATACCCATACATTTTCATCCCCCTGCAAGGAGAGAAGGTGTCTGAGGTGGTTGGTCTCCGTCTCACGTCTTTGTGCCACTTCTCTGACTAACCTAGCTTACTCACATAGAAATGGTAATTGTTAGTCTCCCATTTCGATGAGATCAAGGGGAGGGGATAAGACAGCATTCCATTGGTTATAAATGTTCCCAATTGATTTCCACCTCCACCAAACGTAACCTTGCATCAAAGCTTAGGAGATGCCACGTGAAAACCATAAAACCGGTGATCAGCTGAGTTTGTTTGTGTTTGGTGGGACTGGTAAAGATTGTTCCCTATGAAGACACCATCCAGCAAGCCAATAGTTTAATTTTCTGTAGAGCTAGGTGCAGCTCTCTAACATCTTGTGGTGATTGTCACTCTGTCACATGGAAAGATAATATATAATTGCATTTACTTTGACTAAATATAATTGCAAAAGATTAGTTATATTTTTAGTAGCTAGACAAGTCAGCCCTTACAGTTGTTGATCCAAAATGACTGCATGGTGGTTGGTGACAATGCAGAGTCACTGTGAATTGATAGTGCTATCATGCTTGAAACATGGAATGGTGAATAAGCCCTAGAAACACTGTTAAATTCCCTTAATGTGCGGACTGGTGATGGATTTTGTGTATTGAGAAATTTAAAAGGATAATTTGAAATTGCTCATCCATGTGTACAATATTTTGACCTAACTGTCTCCCCTCTTTTGTCTCTTTCTGTCTTTTTCTGCAGTACCAGGGTATACCAAGTCAAGGCAGAGTCTTAAATCTGAACCACAACCCCCCTTCCCCCTCCCCACATATACACATACACACACAAACGCACACACATACAGTCCTCAGCAATGCCAAAGGGGCCTGATCAGCCTGCTGCCCGCTCTGACAAGCCCTGCCTCTTCACCTCAGACCCTTGAGGCTGAGCCTTCTGAGCTTTGACCTTTGACCTCCCCTTTGTCGACCTGGGAACCAGAGGTCACTTGTTCTCCACTCAAACCGGGGACGCCCTCCTGCCCAGCCAGGAGCCGCAGCCACCCGCCGCACTCACAGGTAAGCTATGAAAAGAGATACATTTTTTTTATTTTTATAAACAAGCAGCAGCGCATTACACTCAATCAAAATCAGAATGGTCTGTTTTCTTAAAACACACACGGATACAAGTCTACACAGGCCGTCAGTCTGCCAATGATTGGTTTCTTGGATAAGCAAGAAAGCAATAGTACAGTTACATTAACATGACAAATGTTACATTGTGGGTGTGTTCTTGCTCATAGCTTCTGATGAGTTTGGACTTGTACTTTTATGCACAATAGTTGGAAAGGGACCCAATAGAAACACATTTCCAATATTCCAATTTTCAATAAGACCCGAATAAATTCAGAATGTTGGCTGCTCAAAAAGGCATCTTAAACATGTTTCTTTTGGGCATTATTGACTGAAAAAAAAAATAGTTTCCCGGGTTCCTCCCAGTGCTGGAAATCATTAAACAATTAAATTTGAATGTGATGTTTTCAAGGTTTAATAAGTGCCAAGATTGAATCCTTGTTTTTTTTTTTTTGTTTTTTTTTTTTTCAGTCGCCAACTCTATTCTATAAGAGAACATGATTTTGGTGAATTATAGCGCAGTAATATCTCATTTAATGTGTTGAGGACGTAAAATAAAAAGTACGATATTTATACTGTATATAAACATGTAATTTTGAATATCTATTTGGTACTGGAAAAGCTTGAAAATGGTTGAAAATGGCTTGAATTTGACTTTGGAAAAGGTGTATGAACACAAATACTAATTTCCTGTAGTTTTTGAATTGTGAACACATTTTTTTTTTTTTTTTTTGCTAAGTTATTGCATCTCAATTTTTCATTATTTTGTAAGGTCACACTTATCACACTCTGAAGCAGATTGTTGTTCTAAAAGGAAATAAAATCCAATAGAGTATTAGCACTTAATTCAAATAAGAAAATTACTTTTGCATGAAACAACTTGTCGCTTATTTTCTCAGCTATTAAGTTCTAATTATTTTTTGATTCTTTTATAATTTAATGTGAACAACCAGTTATAACTACTAACTTGGCAGCTAGCAGGGTCTGTCTGCTAATGCTCTTCTATTTGCAAGCCCTTCTCACTTTGAACTCCTCTGACATTAAAATTCTTCTGATTGCTTTATTCTTAATGTATTTCCTTTCAGTCCCAACTGTTTCTAACATCCCCACTCTATGTTTGTTTGTGGCTCTATCTCTTACTCCCTTCGAGTCTGTTTGACAGTCTTTCCTCTCTATTTCCAGGCATGGCTCCCATTCGGGATTCCGTCAGCCACTCCCCTAATCAAACAGGTGACTACACAATGCCTTTTTCCTTCCCCATTCTTCTTGCGTCTCATTCTTCTTCCCAATGTGTTGTTGTGGCTCTATGCGCAGTGATCGACAGACTAGGTACACCTAGTCTGACCTGACTTTGACAGATAATGCATTTATTCATGCCGTATCAGAGAGAAAGAGAGCTGAATGAGTGTGTGTGTTCGTGTGTGTATAAAGGGTGCAAGAGGAGACTTGGCAAGCAAACACGATAAGCGCCACAGAGATCTGGCAACCAGTTTATGTGAAAGCAAGGCATGGCTCATCTCTGGGCCCATCTCTCGCCTTCCACTGATTGTAACAGGGAAAGGAAACAAAACTAAGATGGCGTAATTAAAATTATATTACAACTAATAGAAATTTCAAATAAGAGTATTCAAATAATTAAAAAAGGCAAAGGTGATGTGAGTGAATATTTAGGGCTTGCTCTTCTCTATTGCTGTAGGATAGATGAAGCAAGTTTGCTCTCAGACAAAAAGGTAATGCAAAGTTTCATAGTAAGGTATTTAACTTCTGATGCTTACAGTTCTTTTGTTTCTGTTTCTAATCTATAAAAGCAGCAGACCTATAGTCAGTCTGGGCAAGTGGGGTTGCTAATTTATATATTTTTTCCCTGACCGATAGCTGGCCTTTTAACCGATCAGTAACCTTGAAGTGTCTGACCAGCCCCCAACTGCATCAATAATAAGATGCAGAAGATTTAAGAGAAGATTTAATGCCATCATTTACACCCATATACAGTATATGCAAAGAAACAGGCACATAAGTTCTATTTTTCTGTCACTCTGTCTCACACAATTTTTTAAAACTATTTAATAATTAAGAATATATGATTTTTTAAACTTTCCTTCATGCTAGTTTGTTGACACCCTCCTTTCACATGTTGGCAGACAATCTGTTTAGTCCCTGTATTGTCTTAGATCAACAACTTCCTGGCAAAGGATCTGGCTGTTGGATGAAGTTAGCTTATGAGAATATCATTTTGTTGTCGGGACATTAAAAAATATTTTGCAATGATGTCCTCCTTCATTGCCTTCACATTAAATAAACATCGTCATTAAGACATATTATCAAGGGGGTCCCACTGCAGGAATGCTGTTTGAGTTTGAGTAAGAAAGATTGCTGGTAAATGCTAATAAATAATGTGATGCACAGAGGGTTGTTGTGGCACCGAAAATGTCGGCACTCGCAACTGCAACTGAATGAGAGTGTATAATGACCATGCAAGCAAAATCAGAGTGTTCTCTGGAATCGTACTTTAAAGACATACCAGGTCAGAATGCAGATGGTCTCAGACTGTTGTAGTATATTCAGAATAAATCAAGACCTTGACCCAGTCTGATCTTTTTTTTAGTTACCATCACCTTCACCACCTTTCTTCTCCCTCTTTTCACACACAACTGCAATCTCCCCAGTGCCCTCCATCTCTCCCCTCATGCTGACAGTCGTCCTCTCCCTCAGAATCCTAGTTTATAGCTTTGGCATGGTTTTGGGTCCTGCTGCGGTGACAAAATGGTGGCAGCTGTGTCCAGGCTCAGGCCTGGCACTGATCACATGCAGAACAGTTGGGCAGCTGAAGGTTGGAGGGGAAAGAAAAATCTGAAAGTGACTGTGAATGAAGGGAATTTGGATCACATCTGCTGTTTTATTGAATATACTACATTTTACTCTACTATAATTCTATCTCTGATGAAATGGGCACCTTTTCTAAATGCTTAGTGACTAAATGAATGCTTTTTTTCCTCTTATTTAAAAAAAATATTTTTAACAGGATCCCCTGCCATATCCACTCTTTCTCTCTGCAGGTCTGGAGCATCCTGGCTTGGACTCACAGTATGAGCCTTCCCCCTGGTCGTCTGGCTCGCCCTGCAGCAGTGACAGCAACAGCAATTGGGGCAAAGTCCTAGTGGACGGAAGCACTGACAAACCCAACAACCCTTCTTCAACTAATTCTTCTGTCTGGCCTCCCTCTTCTTCCTCATTTTCTTGCTCCTCGTCTTCTTCCTCTTCTGGCTGCGGGTCAGGATCAGACCCTGAGCTGGCATCAGAATGCATGGACGCAGACTCTAGCTCCTCCATCAGCTCAGAGAAAAACCTTGCCGCTGTGACAACAGTGATGATGATGTCAGCAAATGCTTCTTCCTCTGTGTCTTCGACGGCCTCTTCTCCCTCCTCCTCTATGGTGACTTCTGCCATGATGGTCGGCGTTTCGGTGAATGGAGACAGCAACGGCAACAGTCGTCAGGTGATCGGTGGAGGGATGGGAACCATTGGCGGTGCAAATAATGGAAATAATAACATCACTGGGTCCACCCACTACTCCTTGGCTGGGTCCAGCAGTATTGGCAGCAATAATATGGGTAACCACAATAGCAAGCCCCTCAATAACAGTGATGTATGGGGCAGCAACATGATCACAACAGGCGGAAGCACCCCCTGCATCAATGGAGGATTAAACCCAAACACTTTAAACCCAAATGCCAACCACGGTGCCTGGTCGCAGAATCCAACCCCAAGCCCAGTGTCCCAGGGCCAACGGCCTCCACAGGCTCAGGGGATGAGTTCCAAACTGGGTATAGCTCCCCAACCAGGCCCCATACTGGGCTGGGGTGGCATGGCAGCTCCAAACAACAGCAGTATGATGGAAGACGCTGAGGTGAATAATGGTACAGCAAGCAGCAAGGTGTTAGGAAGCAGCAACAGTGGAAATGGTGGCCTACAGCCTACCAACCTTAACACTGAATCCAATGGACCAAATAACACTATTATGAATACTACTACTACTACTACTACTAACGCCACAATGACCTCTAGTCCACCAAACTCTACCGCCTCACCCCAGCTCAGCGGGGATTGTTCCTGGGGCTCTATAGGAGGAGGGAGTGGGGGTCCGCTGGCCAATGGAAACTCCTCATCAGCCCCCCAGCACCCCCAAGGAGAACTGGGGGCTCCTGGGGCCTTTGGTACGCCTTGGGGCGCAACTACCTACCCTGGAGACAAGGGCCCCCCAAATGCAGACACTGTGAACCCCCAAAACCCTGCCTCAATGCAGACTGGGATACCCCAAATCTCCTCTACTGCTGCTTACAAGAGTAATAATAACCACAATAACACTGGGGCCCCACGCTGGGACCAGGGGCCTGCCAATAACCCAAACCAGCCTCAGAGCAACTTGTCCTGGGGCATCGGCCCAAATCAGATCCCAGGCTCTGCAGGCCAAACACCAGGAAATGGCAACCAAACTACGATGGGCCCTCCAGCAGGGATACCTCGCCCCTGGGGAAGCAGTGCATCATCTTCTTCTTCCTCATCCTCATCATCCTCCTCCACATCTAACAAGATGTCAAATGGAGAATGGGGATCAACAGCTCCTTGTACCAGCCATTCAGATGCTGGAAGTCAAAAAGGAAGCTCCACCAACAATGGCTGGAAGAGCCTGGAGGATGACGCCATGGGCATGGGAGGTGGAGGGGGAGGAGGTGGAGGCCATTGCTTGGGGAGTGTCTCTGGAGGCTGGGGTCGCTCTGGAGGAAGTGAAGGAAGTGGGGAGAGCTCCGGAGGCCGATCCAGCTCAGATAGAGACGTCAGCCAGCCAAAAGGGGGAAATCGAAGAAAAGTAATCCATCCAGTATCAGCTGTATTTCAGAACAACGTGGACCCAAGAGTCCTGTCCAACACTGGATGGGGACAGACGCCCATACGGCAAAACACCTCCTGGGATGTCAATTCTCCTGCTAACAATCGGCAGCAAGTTTCCAGAGGAGATGAAAGAAAGCATAGCAGTGGAGACTCCGGATGGGGCACAGCAACACCGGCAGCTCCCTCCCAGACCTCCGGAGGTAGGGGATACCCATTTGAAATCTTTGTGGTTTATTTTACTGTAATGTAAAAAGCACATTCCTAACACAAGATTTGGCTAAAGACTGATCTCTTTTTTTTTTGATGTTCTGGCAGGTTGGGGGGGTGGGCCAGGCAACTCAGGCCCAGGTGCAGGAGGTTCTGGCTGGGGAATGCGGCCAACCTCTGGATGGGACAGCAAAGTCCCAACAAGTGGGGGAGGTGGGCAGAGTGGCTGGAACGATGGCTCCAACTACAAGGGGAGCAACACAAGCAGTAACACCTGGAGCAATAACATTAATAAAGATGACAGGTAATTTAAAGAGAAGTACTGATAATGCCAATGCAGAACTGCTGTTTGCAATGAAAGTAAAACATTTTAATGTAATTTTAACTTATCACCTTCATTGTTTTTGTTTAGGTCTAATACATGGACTAACTCGCCCACACCGCAGCAGAGCTGGGGTTCAAATAGTGGAAATGGAAGTGAAGGCTGGGGTAACAATGGAGATGGAGGTAGAGCAGGGGGGAACAACCACTGGGGGGAAACCCAAAAAGGCGCCAGCTCAGTGGGGTGGGACAGCGACAGCGACCGGTCAGGCTCTGGCTGTTGGAGCGAGCCAAGCCGAACCAACACCAGCAGCAGCAACACCTGGGTAGGAAGTGGAGGATCAAATACTCCAGACCAGAGCACTCCGAACCCAGGCTCCAACTGGGGTGACGTGGTCCACAAACCCAATCCTCAGAGTAACAGCCAGGGCTGGGGTGAGCCAATGAAGAACAACCAGAACTGGGTAGATCCAAATCCCAAGCCCTCCAATGAGTGGGGAAAAGGTCCTGAAACCAACATGTCCAGAGGCAATCAAGCCACTAACAAGCCCACAGGTACTTATTAGTTGTGTGTTCTACATCTCTCAATCTCTGTCCGTATTTTGTTTCCTTTTGTCAATGAGCAAGTTAAGTAAAGGTAAACAAAGGGTATTGCAAGTAGGTGGAAATAAAATTGATGACTCAATTTTGTTCCTATGCAGGCTGGCTGGGAGGCCCAATGCCGACAGTAGGTCAGAAGGAGGAAGTGGCAACTGGGTGGGAAGAGCCTTCTCCAGAGTCTGTTCGTCGAAGGATGGAGATTGATGATGGAACAGCAGCTTGGGGAGACCCTGGTAAACACTCAATCACTATGAATTTCTTGTGCAAAGCCTGAACAAAGTCACATGAAAGTTGCAGGTGTTCTATTCAGCCTATGACTCAACATGCAATTCAACTTTTTTCAAAGGTAAATACAGCGGTGGATCTGTGAACATGTGGAACAGGACTGGCCAATCAGACCAGGAGGCTGTTGGTCCATCCAGTCAGCACCAATCCCATCCAGTGCGCAGCTCGATGCATCCTCCTCAGCCTCTTGCACAGGACAAAAGCTGCACATCTGGTGAGTTATAAACTATAAACACATAATCCACATACTTAAGGCACTTACACACCTGTATATTTGAGACAGAGTAGACAGATGAAGCCAAAAGAATTTGCTGTTATTTAGGGCTGGGTGAGAATGGCTGAAATCTTCGATTCCAATATATCATATTTCGATAATGCGATATATCTCCAGGTGGATCAGAACATTAAGTATATCCAAAATTTGTGACTGAAACAATGTAGATATGTGATTGATAGACCTATTTATGTCTTGACAGTGTACGTGGTCATTATCACCCAACTCTACAGTTAGTCTTTTTTTTTTTTCTTTTATTAAAATGCATGATAAATCTATGCTATACATACACAGAATAAACAAATCCAAAAGCACTAGTTTTAACAACTTGGCAGTCATTCACACAACTTTAATAATGAAAACACATTAAAGGCAGAAG
>JAOWBC010000458.1:17437676-17470090 GCA_028566105.1 Hypoplectrus providencianus
GGTGGGTTACCGTACAGAGGGGAGGGGTGGGTGTCGCTCAGAGAGACTATGCAGTGGAGTGTTGAACCCAGGCTTCCATGTCCACCTTGGGTTTTTTGCTTTCATTAAAAACATAAAAAATAAAAAAAAAAACAATCCCAAAAATTTTGTAAAAACCGTTGAGATGGGATTCCCAATAATATTCCTCAAACATGTTGTGCCATCGTCGAATCGTACTCCTACTAATAATAACAATAAAACAAAAAAAAACCTTTATTACCTAGCAAACCGTCGGGCCAGTTGTAGCAGGAGAGGAGGACAGGTTTAAGATTTGCAAAAGTCCATTTCTTTATTTTCACAGCTTGTCTCCTCGATAGGCCGAGGGGAGTGAGGCCGGTGAAACTGCAAATTTTACACAACTACAATGTTTTTTATAGAGATTCTATCAATCCACAGTGTGTAGTTGGATCACCTGTAAACCTATTATGCACATTGCTTTGGGAGACTGTTGAAACTATATAATATATATATATATAAATATATATATATATATGAGAATATAAACGTACAGTGTCTATAATCAACGAGAGGAAAGTCTTCCTCTCTTACAAACAAAAACAGGAAGTACCTTTTTATTTTCAAATGTCTTCCTCGGGTCATCAAAGGATTTTATCTTAAACTTTGGGGGAAACTGCACTTTTTGAAGGACAATCTTTATTTGTATGGGTATGAAAATTGACAAAAACGAAGTCGCCTGATATTACAAGGTATAGAAAACCAACTCCAGTGTGCTCTAATAATGAATGTCTCCTCTGATGCTGTCTATTTGTTTGGTTTCATTTAATCTTTTTATTCTCCTTCCTTTGTTGCTTGGTTTGTTCTGTATTATTTTTTTTTCTCCTATTTTTCTGGATTTTAGTGCTCTTAAGAGAATCTGTACTAAGGTGTAGAGTAGTAAGTAGTAGGTCTTCTGTTGGCTGTACTCGTATACTGATTACTGTTTGTAACCCTCTGGCTCCTGCAGCCGTCATACAAAGCTGTAAAACTTGGGTACAACCCTCAATAAAAGACTAACAATGACTCAGCAATTTCTTCTTGACTCTTTATTTCTCATCTGTAAAAATATTTGAGACGTGGTCAGATCTGTCACCGTATGAATTTTTTCATCTTTGGCCATGCTTCTGTGCAATGTAGCCTAGTGTTTTATGCTTTTATTAAAAAGGTCAGTTTTAACATTCTGAGATATTTTGCTTCCCTAACATCTATTCTGAAGGTTTTTACTACCTCATTCATTGCCTGATATACATTTTATTCTTGAAAATGTGGCAACATTTTTTAAAAACTTGATACTTTTGGTGTATGGAGTGTTGTGATTAACCACAAAAAAAAAACCCTTCAACCTTCACTTGGCTTCATCTTATATTCCGGTATTTGTTCCGAACATGTCTGCGAATACCATTGCCTTATTTTAATCTATAAATGCTTACGAAAACTCTGAATAGAATAAATTATGTAAATAATTGAGGAAGTTTCATAATGATAGTTAAAATTTACCCCATCAGCTGTAGTGTCAGACTGCCCTGACTTAAGCACAAGAAAAAGTTTATTTTAACAAGTGGTATTCACATCTTTTAAATATAAAATTAATGTAAATCACCAAGCTCAAATGTTTAAACTCATGTTAAGCCATCAGCAAATTGTTACAAAAATAAAACTTTATTACATAATTACACAGTTAAGGTGTTAATCCGGTAACTTTACTTACAGTGTTACTACTGCTTTTGTGGACTCAGAAAATGTTGTGACCTTCAGACTATTGAAACTCCTTCATTCCTCGATTTTGAAAGTCCTTTCCCACAGTGTCAGGTTAAAATGATTGTCACAGGAGACAAACAGAACTTTACATTGTGTATTTATTGATCTATTCATGAGAAATTATACATTGGAACCACTGTGGAGCTGGAAGAAAAAAAAACAAATCAAAACTGTGTTATAACCTTTTGGTAATATTGTTTTTGTCTCCAAGCTCTGAAAGAACATGTTCATTTAAATACAGTCAAACACAAGACACGGCAGCAGAGGACGACGGTGCCTTAACATACAGAAGAGCTGACGGGGAGGAAGTGGGAAATGTACTTCCTGTTGGGTCGCGCTGGGGTCAATCTCTGTGTAGGAAAACACAACAGTGATTAGTGAAAAAGCAACAACTGAGATGGTGAAGCAGCAGAAAAACAGGGCTGAGTAAAAACTTGCCTCTGCAGTGAACTACTGAAGAAATTATTCATAAACGTCCTTCTTGTCTGCGATGTACTGTACAATCTCCTCAGGGCTCATCAACTTCTCTGCTTCTGCGTCAGGGATCTCGAAGCCTGCAGGTCAAAAAGTGGTGCTTGTTGTCTGAATGGAGCTCAGATCTATTAGGGAATTTTAACTTTCAAGGTACAGCATCAATCGAATCGAACTAAACCCAGACTCACCAAACTCATCCTCCATGGCCATGATGATCTCCACCTGGTCCAAACTGTCCAGACCTAGGTCTTTCATGAAGTGGGAGGTTGTCTGCAGCTGAGGAGCACAGAGGGAAACATTAGACATGTCAAGTCAACGATTAACAGAAGATGACAAGTCTTGTTCCTTTCTGTTTTAGCCGCCAGTGAGCAGAGTGCAGGCCTTATAGTTTCCTCGCTCGTTCACCTTCTCAGGGTTGATCTTGTCGTAGAGCTTGAGCACATACATGACGCGGTCTTTAATGCTTTCTATGGTGAGGGGGGGCAGGTCTCCATACTGTCGGCACGACACGCCCATTGAAGGGATCTGAGGAAGAGGAAGGAAATACAGAGGGGTCAGGAGCAGAGATGATGGCAGGTGGACGTCATAGAAAAGCTTGTTCCCTATTCAAGAGTATGCAATAAAAACAATAACAGCAGTGTCAAACAAAAAAACCATTGAGTGTACTTTTTGTTGTCAAAACCCCAGAGACTAGTATTACAAGTTTCGAAAAATACCAGAAACACAAATCTCTAATTCAATTTGCACAGGAAATGATCTGTTGAAAAGTCACCTAAATCACTGGTTTTGTACAAACTTCCTGCAGTTGTTGTGTTCACAATGTGGGTTAACTGAACAGTTATTATAGGTTATCGTTATACATTGAGGATGATATGAAAAACCCACAAAATATTCCACTTAGCCAGTTTACTAGTGAAGTTGGGAACAACTGCCTAAGTTAAGTCAGTTGTGCGTGTTTGTCTGTAGAGTAGATGTGCGGTTTATTACGCTCTTTTCCTGCATGAGTAATTTAGTTATTTTTCTTGTCTAAACTCTCTGTATTGTTATGGCTCTGTTTATAAAATTTGCTGCAAGAGACGAAATTCAGATATTGCCTCCCCTCTAGGGCTGTTAACTGACTTCGGGTAATACATAACCTTCAAAACGTATAATCACTTAAAAATTAGCATCAATCTTGTGGGGCAAATAACTAATAAATAATTTTGATTATCACTCTAAACAAACGAACAAGTTAGCAGCATCACGCACAACACAAAAATAGAATCTTGGACACACGTTTATTGACCAGAGTACCATGTATATATTTAGTGTTAGGACTAGATTAGGTCAAAGTTTAAATATCCATATGTTTTAAGACTGCAGGTCAGACAGGGTCAACAACACAAATGTTCGTCAATGAACTCATCCACTTTGCTAACTTAGCTAGCTAGCTAACAAGCAAAACATGACTGTTGACATGTTTCGAAATCATAAATATAAATTTACAAGTTTTCCCGAGCAGTTTATCAAAGCTACATATTTTCACTTTTTGTAAAATTAACGGCTTGCATGCCATCCTGAACTTTCAGCGGGCTGTGCTAGCCTGACAGGTTTGAAAGGCGTCGGTAGGTCACAGCAGGGAAAGCTAGGCCACAATGTTACCGGAGACTCACCCTGCTCTGTCCGAGCCACCGCGTCCTCCGGCTATCTGCGGCGAAGGACAGCGGTCGGTGGATAGTTACCGCCGGGGCGACAGCGGCTCTGACTGTCAAGCCACCGGAGGAAAGCCTCAGCGCGGGTCGGGTAAGCGTGCGAACACACTGCTGCAGGACACGGGCCGCCATGACGGAGATAAGTGACTGAAGACTCCCAGCGTGCACAGCGAAGAAGAAACAGGTCAAGGCTCTGTCGTACGCATGCGCACAACACAAACTGTGGCTTTAATTTACTTTATTTTATTTCATTTTTACTATATACAATGTTGGTTACAACACAGATAATGAAACGTGTATAACTATAAACACTGACTCTGCAAAAAGATTATTTAAAAATAAAAGTATTATTAAAAAGGGTAGAGCAATCGATAACAGAATAATATTACGCAAAGTTATTAAATAATGACCCTGCCAAACGTTCTAAAGGAGTGGGAAAATGCAATTTGTATATATTCACTACTTTTATACAATATAAGTAAAATATAACGAAAAGCAGCGGACTCTTTCATTTATTTGCCTTAACAAAATTCATCGATGATTTGACACTCAATTTCTGATGTCTGAAAAATCCATTCATACTCGGCAGAGGAGACGCTGGGAGAGCTGTCAGCAGAGCAGAGAGCAAAACATTATCCCTCAATTATCTCCACTGGCTTTAATATTTCATAGTCTATATTATATTGTAATTATTTATAGCCATGGAGTTGTCTGAAATACTCTACAACAAAGCGGAGTACATTGAAACGGTAAGGTGTTTTGGGTTTTAGCCTTTGTTAGCTAGCTAGTCGCTTGCTATTTGGCTAACCGAAGCTTAACGGGGCGTTGGGCGTTGTATAGCTGAAATCATTGTTTGTGCTCAGTTTAAATTGACGATAAAGACTGGAAAACACTTAAGTACAACTATTAACCACTTCTGTCTTTGTGTTTCAGGCGTCTGGCAACAAAGTGAGCAGACAGTCAGTACTTTGCGGGAGTCAAAACATCGTACTCAGTGGCAAAGTAAGAAAAATTGTTTGCCCCCTTTCATTGAGAAATTGGTACCGTGGGTATTGAATTTAGGGGAACATAGCACGTCAACCAAAAATGGCACATACAAGGGGTGATCTGTAAGCTAGGGATGTGAATATTAATTTTAGCTGCAGCACTGTGTCATATAGGCCTAGTTATAAATCTCTAATAAATTGCTTAAGTGGTCAGTTAATTAAACATATTAAGGAGTTTAAGTGTTTGGCTCTCTGATGTCCATGTTGAAAAATGTTCCAGAAGGTTTTGCATCAGTTTGGGAATTGATACCTTTTATTTCACACATTTGATGCTGAATTAGTTATTTTAATTAGTCATTCTAAAAAAGATCTTCGGAACATGATAGAATAAGTATTCATTTGATTTCAAAAACTGTTGACATCTTCGAGATTTTTCTATCATCAGTGATTGCATGATGAGCACTTCAGTTATCTAAACTGCTGAGAACACCCCTTATTGACAATACACAGGGGAAAGCTATATATATACTGTACTGAATACTCTAGATCCATTTATACCATCATCTTTTCTATAGCCTTAGAACCCGTTTCCCCTTTAAATATCTTGAATCAGCTGCAGCCTTTGAAAGTAAAGAACTGTGATATAGCTTGAAATCTTGAAATCTGTGTTCTTTCCTCCAGACGATTGTCATGAATGACTGCATCATCAGAGGGGACCTGGCTAATGTCAGGGTGGGCAGACACTGTGTGGTGAAGAGCCGGAGTGTTATTAGGCCACCTTTTAAAAAATTCAGCAAAGGGTAAATAATCCTTCTGTAATGGCAAATTCTAGCATACTGATCAGTCAGTCAATGTATTCATTCATTGTTTCAGCTGGAAATACACCAGGGCTCTGTCTTTAGTCAGGAAATAACAGAGCTTTATTCTGTGTAGTTAATACCCACTATACAAACACCTAAACTTCATGTCTACCCTCCAGAGTGGCGTTCTTCCCCCTGCACATCGGAGACCACGTCTTCATCGAGGAGGACTGTGTGGTCAATGCAGCACAAATTGGTTCATATGTGCACATTGGAAAGAACTGCGTCATAGTAAGTGGGATTAAAGCAGCCAAGCACACACACACAAACACACTTCTTTTCGTTTCTCAGTCTTCAAATCTTTTCCTTGTGTCCTGTCCTTGCATCTTAGTCCCTATCACCTCATATGTGAGCACAGGAGAAAAAGATGACACAAAAGGAGAGAGGAGTTGAAGCAACATGCACCATTTTAAGGCTTTGTTTATATGAAGTGGGGGGCAGAAAGAGTTGGGTACATTTCTGCACCCTTGTTCTCTGGACAAACCTCCACTCTTTCATAATTTATTTTAGGAATCGCAACAATACAAGATGGCTCCCCCTTTGAGAGGGACATAAACAGCAGCAGTGTCTCCTCTTGCCTGTGGTGAAACAGTCACATGATAGTCATGTTCAGATGAACTGGGGGCATCAGCAGACTGAAGGCAGGCTGCTTTGAGCAGGCACACATGGGATAGAATATTAAAAAGAACACATTTAATTTTTTCAATGGTTTTGCAGTTGAGCAGTACTACCACAGCAGAAGTAGATTAGATTTAATTAATATTGCTTTACAAGATTACACAATTGAAAAGGCTGAATTAAAATGCTTATTTATAGATCAGATGTCTGTTAACTGTGTGCAATAATAGCTTGATTCTGATTTTTTTCAAATGGATATTTATGAAAAATATAATGACATTTTTCCCATCTGAGTGTCCTGTCGGTGCTGGACTGAATGGATATCAAAAGAACAACCTCACGTGAAATTATACCTTTGTTATAAACAACACTCATGAGAGTAGCTTGAAAGATTGATTACAAGTGAATCATTCCCAAATATTTAATGATGCTCAGTTGAAGGAATGATGGGCTTGTATATGGACAATAATAAGTCATTGAAATAAAAAAAAAAACATCAAGGTATTAAGTGTTTCTTTCTGTACCGTCTTTGAAAATGGTCACTACAAAATCCAAAATCACTGCTTGTGATTTCCTGTCACTCAGTTTGCTTTTGTTGGTTCCCAGCTTGCGGCCTTTAGGAATCCGATAAAATACTTTCCATTTCACTTGTCACTGATGGTTCTGGTGTCATGGCACACAGCAGGTATCTACCATCTTTACTCTGGACTGTATCAATCCAGCAGGTGAAGAAAATAGCTGCTTTCCTGCCAATATGGCTGTCATTTAATTTTTGCGTGATTGCATGTCAGCTGGCAGTATTTTTATAATTCTTCTCTTCTTCAGGTGAGTTTATTATGTTGAAAGTTTCAAGCAACCTTTCACGATTTTGTCCTCGACTTCAACTTCAGTTATTTTAAAGTGCACATCACCCAGAGAGTCTCTGCACACTGAACTTACGATAAGCACATATGTAGTTTAACTAGCTGGGAGCTGTCAGTGACTGAAGATAGATGTGTCATCAAACAGTAATACATTACGCGTTTTTTTTTAATTATTTATTATTATTATTTTCAGTCTTGCCCCAATAGCAGCAAGTAAGCAGAAAGAAGAATGGGTCGAGTACTGATCCCTGTGGAACACTACATATGACCTTTTTTTTGTATGCAATGCTTTCTGTTCTCTTTATTGTGTGTGTTCTGACTGCAATTGTTAATATAGATGGGAATTCATAAAAATAGTTCCGATAAATGTTTTTCAAATTGTAACTTGGCCCCTGGTAAGCACAAGAAGTAGCCCAGTTATTTTTTCCCCAAGTTCGCTCGATAGTTTAAATAGACACCATACATTGTTTACCATAGTGTAATAAGCAAAATGAAGGGACCAATTGAAATCAATGCAGAGGTTGAATATTTTCTGTTTTATGTGCAGGGTCGTCGCTGTGTGCTGAAGGACTGCTGCAAGATCTTAGACAACACCGTGCTCCCTCCAGAGACTGTGGTGCCACCTTTTACCGTCTTCTCTGGATGCCCAGGTCCGCTAAACTGCAACAAACACACACATGGCCTCCTCAATTTTCTCTTTATCGTTCCCTGTCTTACCTGTGTCCGTCTGCGTCTCTTTCAGGCTTGTTTTCAGGAGAGCTCCCAGAATGCACGCAGGACCTGATGATTGATGTAACCAAGAGTTACTACCAGAAGTTCCTGCCTCTCAGTCAGATCTGAGTGCTGACCCAAAACCATCAGTGGGATCCACATTCTTTCCAGCCAGATCTAGGTTGTGGTCTCGCTTCAGAAATGGACTCTGAGAGCCTTTACCCCCCAGAGGCCCTGAACTTCTCTGCACTAAAACAAACATTGGTCCTGTAAAGAACCTTTATGTGATTCTAGGTTTTGTGATGAGAAAAGCTCCTATTGAATCAAATCTAATACAGCTGTAAAACTCAATGTAGTATATTTGCAGCTCTAAATTGCTGTCAGAGTTTCGAGCGTAGTTATGTCTACCATCCCTGTCAATCTAAGATACCGTTAGGCAGCACAGATAAGAAACGTGAAGGTTTCAGGCACTCAGTTTAAAGTTTTTTTCTTCCAGATGAATCCATTCTACGTCCATGTAGTCTGGTACTTTCTGCTGGTCACTGCAGAGAAACTCAAGAACCTCTGTGTGGCCACCGATATTCTTCACTCTGACAGCAGCTGTAGGTGATGATGAAGATGAGGAGGTGGAGGGGCTACGGAAGGAAGGAGGTGATGGTTGGAGTATGACGCAAGTTATTGTTGACACTCATGGACCAAAACAATAGCAACTACAGCTGCAGTTGATGATGCTGGCTCTAAATGTGCATTATCCACGTCCACTTTTCTTTTGGGAAACAGTAACTCCTATCAAAAGTTCATGAAAGGTATTCTGATGTTTTAGTCATTTGATTTCTAATGTTGAAGAACTTGTTTGCTTTCTCTTTTGACTGGCTTAGTAACTTATATTTCATATTGTATTGATTTTTATTGCATTATGTCGCAAATGATCAGCTGCCATGATCATTTGAATATGTTCATGTGTGCAGGTCAGCTTTGCGTTTGTCATTTCCTGCACAGAAATTTCCAACATCTGAAATAATGCAGCAATTAAATAAATGGAAACGCTTGAAATCTGCCTCATATGGACTCTGCTGATTCTATTCTTTTAAACAAAGTTGTCCAACACGTAACAGTCATCCAGTAACTGCACTTTTTTCTGCCTGTGACTTCAAAAGACAGCTGTCCACTTGCCATTGAATTTATTTTAAGTAACATTGTGGGGAAATGTTTGCTTCTGATGTGCAGGCACTTGAGTACAAGCTTTTAATACATAATTCTGTTGCCAATTTCACACTATTCCGCTGATTGCTAACTGTCGGTGGTATTGTGCAAAGATATGCAGTGATGCTTATTCAGCCAGCTTTTAATATTTCCCCTCCAAATCACTGCAGCAATCATTGTTGGAGTGCAGTGATGTGTTTGACTTGACGAACACATTTTTATTTGGTCAGAGTACAATTATTTGGGAAGAAAGTAATCTCTCTTTTTTTTTTTTTTTTTAAAAAGGAGGACATTCGTTCGGGCTGAGCCTGGCCGGGCCCCATGGGTACAGGCCCGACCACCAGGCGCTCGCTGACGGGCCCCAACCCCAGGCCTAGCTCCAGGGGCCCCGGTGTCCCGCCGTGCCGGTTACACTGTTTTCCTTTAGCTGTATCCATGAGGGTCTTGTGAACCGTTCTTAGTCTGACCCTTCGCCTAGGACCAATCTGCCATGGGAGTCCCTACCAGGGGCAAAATGCCCCGGACAGCTTAGCTCCTGGGTTCATAAGAGCACGCAAACTCCTCCACCACGATAAGGTGACGGTTCAAGGAGGAGATTGCTAAAAGTGACTTAATGCGGGCCTCTTGCACCACCTAGTGGCTTATAGCAGCGCTTAGATGAATGTCATACACATCAGTGCAGAGTTTAAGACACCACAAACTCAGAATCCACCACCCTGAAAAACTATCTTAGTTCCACTTCAGTGAAAGTCCCACAATATTTCAAATGCATGGCTCTGATTGACTATTACCAAACAAAGCTTGGTCTTTCTTGCTTTTGTATCATCTCTAATGAAATATGTACATTGTAGCCTCCAGTCTTCCCATTACAAAACAACTGAATGAAAACTGGAAATATATTTTTAAATTCAGAAAACACATGACAACACAGTAAGGAAGGAAAAGGAAAAAAGCTTCCATGATTTGCCTGTAAATGCTGCTCGTTTATTTCAAGTAAGATGATAACTTAAGGAAATGTGACTTGCCCGACTTTTTTTTCCTAAGGTTTAAGATATGTTAGACAACACAATAAATATGAAGTAAATCCAGATTTGAGAAGCAAGCAAATAAAAAAACATAACTTTTATTCTTTTTTTTTTAAATGAAACATAGTCCATCCAATTGCAACTCAATGGTTTTATTTCTTTTACAATGTGAACCACATATATCATACCAACAATTAAATGTTAAGTATATAGATTAGCCATTTATTACTTTTTAAACAAATAAGTATCAAGAAACAGCTGATAATAGTGTTGGCTCCAGAGACACGTGGCATGAGTCAGCCTTTTGAAACAATGTGGATGAAGGCCGGCGACTGGTTCAGGGGAAAAAAAAGAAAAACACAAAGTGCCCCCCTCTATTATAACCAGGCTAATCAATGGGGGTTGAGGCTGCAGTTGAACAGTGGGATTAAATATGACGGCACAATCCTGCTCGTAGACAACTCTTTAGTCAAGTTGTTGGGTGAAAAAACAACTATCCTTTGATAGTGTGAACTTGAGTTTATATTCACATCTTCCCTTTAACTGACATGTTGTCATGCAACAGAAACACTGGGAGGTTCGAACAACTAATTTGTAACAACACGCGCCATTTGGTTTCAGTCAAGAATGCTACCAATGCCAATGTGGAGTGTTAGACACAAAACACTGAGTCAAGTGCCTGGAGGAAGAAAAACAACGAAAATATTCAAAATGCATTCCTCTGATTTAATGGAGAGCGTGTGGACAAGGCTGTCAGATCCATCCAATTCCAATACCATCTGCCATGAGCACTCTGCAGCATCCCAGACTCTAAAACCATCTGTGAATGGGACTTTAAGGGCAAACATCCTATTCAAGAAACATGGATCCTTCCTATGTTACATTATTCACCAGACCTGTGCTCGCTGAAGCTCCCTAAAACCTCCAAGAAAGCATTGTTTCCATTTAAAATTTACATTTTTTGATTTGATGACCCTCCTTCACAGTACTCAGAGGGTGTCTCAAGCATTTTCCTTTTCCATTAGTCTAAGTCAGTGGTTTCACAAACTCCTAAAACAGAAGTGCTCAGAAGCAGTCACTCTCAGCCTGGTTCCTTTCTTTCACTGACAAGCCAGCAATCTTGAGAATAATAGCCAACCAATAATGCAAAAAAAAAAAAATAAAGAAAAGAAATCTGTGACCAAAATGTAACAGAAGTTAAAAACTGGCATGCTTTATACAACTAAAGAAAACTCCAATTTCCAGGTCATAAAGGTGAAAGGGAGTGAACAAAAAGGAGGAAGAGGAAACATTGACGTCTCACAAGTCAGCTAGAGTGGGTATGACTTACTGGTACAACTTAATGGATCACTATGATGGCAGGGCATCACTGGACATATTTAGAAATGATCTGATAACTATACAAGATTTTCTTAATAATTTTCACTTTGTTAGCTTACTATGCTAAATAAAAAGCATATTCCAACAATTAAGTTTCTTGCGTCCACAAGCGTCGACTCAATAACCTTTTGTTAAGACTCTTAAACTCCGTACCAATTGATTATACTTTATAAACTGCTTGATATACCCAGATTTCCGACTCATGCGAGATCAGCGTCTCCTACTCCTCGGTTAGGAGAATGGAAGGCAGCATCCATTTCAAGAATGAAACAAGCCCCGAGTTGCATCATCCGGTACCACGTTAAATCAAACTCATTCACGTCTCATTAATGCACACACCCCTTTTTTACAAAAAGCAGACAGTGTCCCAACACTGGGTCTGCTGAGAAACGCTACCTTTGTAAACATTTCTGTGATTTCTGCTTTCTTTACAGCACCAATTATTTTCTAAAATCAAGCGTAGAAACGCTCCACACCTTGATCAAATGTTTTTGAACACTTGTTGGAACCAGAAGAGTACGTGTTTACTTTTTTTAAAGCAGCAACTGGTCACTAATGTGAAGACTGACCGCGAGTGGGCCTAATAAGGGCTGGACGAGGCTACAACTGGGATACAATGGAAGAGCCGATTTGTTTTGCATGAGTTAGAGGTGAAAGCTAAGTGCAAAAATCCTTATTGCAACTCATCAGAATAAATCACAAGATCACATAAAACAGCAGCTGCTTTCGTAATAAGACTAGGGTACACGGGGAGAGGGTGTCGCAGCCAGCAAACGTGCTGACAAGCTGTATACACAAAGAAAAAAAAATTCCTTTCCATAATCCTCAATAACAACAAACAAAAACATGGTGGAGAAGGAAATTAACTTGGCTATCACTGCTGCAAACAGTGGCGACATAACTAGAATTTTAACACTGGTGGTTGAGGAACTTAAACCGAAATCAAATCAAGCCACTGTTGAAGCAGAGAACAAAAGTTACATGCCAGCGACTTAGTAGCCAGAGAAATGTAACAAGCGGCAGATAAAGCAGATGTACTCCTACGGGGTTGATTTAGCTCCACCACTGACAGGCAACAGAAAGCTGCAATGATGAAGTAACAGCTGGGTTGTTTTGTTTGACGCAGAGGTTGAGTCTCTGACAGAGTTGGGTCCAACATTTGGCGAGCAACTCGGTTCACTGAGTGAGACGATTTGATCATGGCCCTCACTTCCTTATTAAGGTGGTGGGTGAGGATGAGTGAGGTTAAGGGAGGGAAGGGCACAAATGTGTCAAGGATCAAGTGGCTTTTACTTGTCGAGCAGCACAGTGCATTTTTCACCCCTTTGAGAACTGTCTGTGTCCCAGAATGAGCTTGTGACTTCTTTCGTTGTCTCCTTTCCAGGACAGTGGTGCCTGAGGAGTATGTGACGTCGTTCAGGCCTCCCAGTCACACACACACGCACGCACACTCAGGAAATGTTCTGATTGCGGATAAGTGATTTGTAGTCATAGCACAGGGAAAGGAGACAAGGAATAGAATTCATTCAACATGTGAACAGATCAAACTGTGAACTTCAGTCCCTGTTTTCATTTTCAGCCCGGGTTTCTTTTGCACAGCCAGGCTTACGAAAGTCTGTCCATCCATCTGTGCGTCTGTCCCACATAAGCCCATCCACCCCCCACCCCTTGTAGCCTTGGCTTCAAAGCCCCCCCCCCACACACACACACATAGGCAGGCAGCAGATCAGATCAGATCATCCTGTTGCGTTTGTGTGTAGGGGAGTCTGTGATGACATCACTGCACTGGGTGGAGTTTCGTTTCCTGGTTCCTCCCCCTCCGGCAGAGGCGGAGCCTGTAGAGTCCAGATGCAGTGCCATCTCTTCTGAGATGAAAGTGTTCAGGTCGACGTCTTGGAGCCCGTTACGCCTGGTGCGACACACTGGCCCAGAGCCGGAAGAACCACCTACGCCAGCACCGCCTCCGTTACTGCTGCTCCCACTCACATGTGTGGGAGACCCTGGAGCACCGGAGCGCACACTGATACTGGCCATGGCTCCACTCAGACCTGTGGGAGGAGGATAGAGGGGACAGGATGGAGAGAAAAGAGTAGCAACAGATGAAGGCATCAGTTGAAAAAATAAGACAGAAGTTACTGTGCAAATCTCCAAGCAACATGAGTTGTAAAAAAAAAAATGTATACATCACGATTCGTAGCGGCCACAATCATTATGGAAAAACAAAAACAGCATCCCTTTGGTCATGTCGGTGACTAACAACCAAGCAAGCACATCATTGGTGCTTCATTCCAATAGTCATCATATCTGTATGAACCCAGTTGATAACTGTGTGATCAAAGTTTTGTTTCAAGTGATGTTTAAAAATTACTGGCTCTTTTTTCTTAATTATGTAACTATTGTCCTGCTCCCATGCTGATCAATCAGGCAATTGGAGCCATGTCTTTTGTATCATTATTTCATTAGGATGCCCAGATGTTTCTGTCTTCATGTTGCATCTGATCAGTGATGATGTATTGAAAAAAAATGATCAAAGTGGCATTAGGTGGCAAAATTGGAAACAGTCATCTCACAAACACACAAGTCATCATTGAAACTTAGGCTGAACAAAGCAACAAAACAACATTTCTGTTGGTCACAGTAGCTTTAAATGTATAAGAAGTGACAAATGTAACCTTTAAACTGCAATCTGGTTAAACAATCAAGACAAAATTTCTAACTCCAAATTGTAAGAATGAAATGCCATCTAAATGGTCAAGAGCAAAAAGATAAAAGCCTAACGGTAGTTATGTTATTAAAATACACAACTGGTTGGGCTACTCTTAATGGAAATACTACATCCATGTATCCTACCACAGTAAGTCAAGATTGCAGGTTACAGAAATGTAAAATGCACTTTCCTTGTAAATCAAAATTATTTGGACTGTCCAAACACACAAACACAGGTGGTGAAATGCAAAAGATATCTGACAACTGTGAAAGGAGACACACTGAAAACTCCTGACACAGACTGAACTTGTGTTTCTGTAACTTAAACCACTGAATGCCTAAGATCATCCACACCAACCTCAGCTACCCTTCAAAATGTGGGGACCTGTAGATAGTTCTGACACACCAGAAATACCAACATACTGCAACTTAATACAAATAGAAACAGTGGTATCTATAAATCCAAAAACATCAGACAATAACAAACTACCTATCTTTTGATTTGGTCAGATGTTTCTCACACACAAGCAAATAGGAGGGGCCAGGAAGGTGAGGCCCTCTTTCACCATTGGCCAATACTTGCAGACCTGTCCCTGCACAACATGTCCTTATCTCTGAGCCACATGTGGCAGAGTGCGATGACTGAAGGACACACATGCTCTCTCACACAAACTTAACTTTCTGTTCTTGAATGTTTCAACACACTAAGTTATTGAGCTGGATTATATGAAAACAACTTAAAAATGTCTTGTAACAAAGCCAATCTACAGTGAATTGTCAAACCCTAAATATATTACATCCGTGAAATTAGTAGCCCCAGCCCAGATGCTGCAGAATCTAATGTGCGACAGCAGACATCAACAATGTAGCTGCCTCTTGAGTTGTAAATCATGTAGTAGATTGGGAATCTACATGACAACTGGTGTGTAACTTTGAGCCATGCTTGTATTTAACTCACCATGCAGTGCTATGGCCTCCCTGAAGGGCTGGAGGTCTGCTTCCACAGATGAGCCAGTCTCTGCTGGTGAATTAGCCCGGCTTGGGGCCAACATGGCCAGCCGAGGGTTGGCCCTGCTACTTCTGTGTGGTGGTGCTTTGCCACACAGAAAGCTTATAAGATCCTCCCTCCGAATGGTTCTCCGGCGCTTTTTCACCCATGCAAGCATGTCCTGCAATCCAATAGAGAAACAATCAATCAGATATTACCAAACACTGATGCATTTATTCAACAAATACGAGAAGAAAATGTAAATTTAAAAAAAAATTCAGGTAGAGGAGAAAGGAGATGCCAAACAAAGACCCACCTTATTACGACGTTGGTGACCTATCTGGATGCCCCGATCAAAGCTTCTCTGATGGGCCTCCACACTCTCTGAGACGGTAAACATAATAATAATTGTTCCTTATTGTATATTTTGAAGCCACACAAACATGCATGATACATTTACAAGTGATAATGTATTGGTCCAAAGTCAAGAACCTTGGGAAATCTTAGAAATAACATACACTTATCCCGACTTGCTACAACTATACCTGAGAATCCTCTGTCCAGTTTTTGAGAGGAATACTACCCAATTAGGAGCAAAGTCCAGTACAATCTTCTGACAACAAACCACCTCGGCGTCACTGACATTGTCAGAGACGAGTTTCAAAATGTAGTGTTTTCTCTTTAACCTTACAGTCAGCATGACTTTCACTGACAGAAAAACCTACAAACCCTCTAACAGATGAATCAATATTGAGCTGATAAGAGTGATAATGAGTGGTCTGTTTACCACTTTTTGGGTGAGCCGATCAATAAAGACGTATAAATTTACAAGTACAAAGATAGCCAACAAGTCTGTACTGAAGAAAGGAAGCAGAAAAACAACTGCAGGTGGAATAATTGGCAGATCAATAAACCATGTGTGGAGAGATGGATGTGCTTAGATACCTTTGTAGAGGTTGGTGACTGCTGTTGCTGAGTTCTGAAATGGCACCCACAATGACAAGCCCTGCTGATGACATACTCTGTCTGTGGGTGAGAGGGGGAAAATGTTTGGCAGCTATACGTAACATGTGGTCATAATTTAAACATAATCACTCTTGGCTAATGTGAGAACGAAAGGTCAACAAAACATCTAAAAGCCCAAACTGCTGTTGATTACAGGGTAGGAGTGAAGATCATTTTCATTCGCCATTTTGTCTTGCATCTACAATTGCAGGGACATGGTTTGGCATAAAAATAACTGTCAGCCAGCGCTAGATGGCCAGCTTGGCAGCAGCTTGTTTAGCAAGAAAGCACCGACTCACAAACTTAACTGCCCTCTCAGCAGGAAAGTTGCAACGCCATGTCAAACATACATGTCAAACATGGATGGCCATAATAAATCGAGATCTTTCAATATGGACTCGAATGTATAATGTCTTGGAGCACCATAGGCGCAGCATATTGTAGACAAACCAATATTTCCACAGCGAACCAATACTATCCTCGCCATTTTGTGATTATAACGCTAAGCTATGCGTTGCTAAACAAACTGCTCACTCAGCAGCAAACTGGGCGTTTATTAGCAAGTGTACATTCATTTGCTGTGAACTTTATATCTTTTAAAGCACATTTCAACAGCTAATCGTATCCGGTATAACAGATGGTAACACTGACAGTGTACAAGAGACTGTCATCTGGCAATGTCGCGTAGCTACGATTGTTGTTACCATCGCCATTTTGTAACTAGCCAGGCTAACGTTACATTAGCTGTCCGCTGCTGTCTAACTTGGTGTCAACAAGCCATCGTATTGACAAAAGGTATTCGTGTTAACTTAGGCTACTTTAATTGGGTCAGTCAAACTAGATATGGTTGTTTAATAATCGAACTTAGTGTATGGCCCTGGGTTCAAGTTCACAACTATTTTTTTTGTCACTGGCTAACACCGCTAGCTAAATTTGGCATTGCAAAATCAGCTGTAAATGTCACTAAGTACTGGCCAGCGAGTTCGCGAACGGGCTAGTTAACATTCTACCGTTAGTGACGCTAGCGTTAGTTTACAGTAGCGCTGGGTGAGTAGTCAGGCTGCTAACCAACAAGCCAAATGCATACTTGCAATGTATAGTTAGACAAACAAGCAAAAAGAAAGCACTGGTTTGAACCTTTGTATAACTGTGCCACTGCAGTGGCTGAGTTCTGGAAGAGATGCCACAGTTTATCCTGGTCGTTGTCGGCCTCCTCCTCGCTCGGCTCCCTTTGCTCCGCTTCGGCCAAACACTGCCGCTCCCATTTTGAGAACCAGTGCTCGGGTCCGTGTTCCTGTATCTCCGAGTCTCCGTCTTCCTTCTTCTCCTCCATTTAATGCACCAAAACTCGAGTAAAATGCGCCTTTGATGGGTTAAAAGACGGGTATCTCGACACTGTATGAAGAATTATGTGAGTATATTCATGAATAGTTTTAGCTCTTTAATATTTCGCATTACAATATAGCGTTTCTTCTGACCCCTACTGCCATCTGTGAAGAAAAGCTTTGCTAACTATTTTTCCTAGTCGCCGACGTCGAGATATATACAACGCAGACTATCATGTTATGCGCGTAATCCCGCCCAATTTTACAGATGTCAAATATGATTGGTTTCATGAACACTGCAGGGTGGGCTCTAGGGCTGTGTCCAGAATTGTATTGGTTCGCTGAAACTTCCGTCATGGTATTGACACAAAAGAACCACACTGAAAATTCCCTATTACTAAAGCTTGCGAGAGAGTGCAAGTTTTGTCCTGAAAACCGGTATAATAATATAATATAATATAATATGTTTTGAAATGGGTTTTGTTAATATCTTTGAACCTATTTATTTCTCCCTCGTATCAATTAAGAACATTCAGCTTTGTAAAAAAAAATAAATGGTAAAACTTTCGACGGCAACACTTTTAAAATCCATGTGTCTCTCAGAAATTATTTATATTTTTAATATCATTATACATTTAAAAAGGCTAATGTTGAATGATTACTAAAAGAGATATTTATAGGATTTTATCATTTAAAAAAAAAAAAAGAGGAAGAAAAAGAAGAAGAACAAAACAAAACAACTGAGATGTGCCGCATCTTGATGTAGTACTTTTTTCATCCACTGGGTGGTGCCATTTACCCAAAATCGAAAGCCTTGTCTGTTACAGCAACACACTGTCTGGTTTCAACACTGCAGATACGGACCCCTGTGAGTCATGATCACTGCCCCGGGAAAAGGATATTTTATGACAGGATGCTCATCAAAATACTTAATGATATATGAGTAGGTATGTTCACTAACGAGTCAAGTGACTTTTTTGTTGGCATGGTATTTATTTAATTTGTAAAATTATTTTAATTGATTTTCAATTTTTCGGGGCATCTTGTATTGTAACATTTTTTTTTTATTTAATGCTGTTAAAAATCTCTGTATGTAGGTAATTTATGAAACAAAAATAAATTAATCACTGAACTATTATTTTGTTCGTGTATATTTAATCAACTGGTATTGGCAAGTGACAATAAAATAAAAATGGTAATTTAGGAGAAATATTGCAGGATACAAGTTAGGTAATTCAGTCATTTGAATGTGCCAGACCTATAAATATACATCGCTTTGAAAGTCCAAATTTAGCACATTTTCATTACCCTAATTTAACGAAACGTTGAGCAGCCTTGTAAAATATTTGCAGAAGAAATCCCCGCAGTGAAAGAACAGAGAAACAACACAACTTAAGCATTCCCTTGGAAAACATAGTGGGATGAGGTTTCTTTACATTTATATTAAATACAATTATATAAATGAAATACAATTGTAAATGACCAGCAAGAGTAAAAGTAAATGTAATAAGAGAGAGAGAGAAAAAAAAACATACTCCATTTACAAACCAAAACATATGGGGCAGCAATGGCCTTACAGATCGGTTCTTCATAAAGGTCCCCTTTAGTGAAGAAATACCCAATTGAACTGTTGTATCACATTGAAATTTTGATTGCTACTGTTTTAGTTTGTGAATATGTAACTTAATTCTAATCTGCCCGCATAACTATTTTTTTCAACAACACTAACTTACTATTTAAATTTTTTTTGCGTCTGACTGGAGAACATATATGACGTTTAGAAAATGTAATTACCTGAGTAAATATATGTACTTATTTAAGTCGATTAGTTTGTTTCCAGATTCAGGATATTTTTTACCGTTCGAGTCTTTGTAAGCCAGTGATTGGGGCCCCAGTGCAACATGTATGTCTGGCCATGTATTGTCATTCCTTTAATTTCCATCCTTCAAAAAAATATTTATTTGTACTAATATTTTATCCCCCTTGTATCCGATGCTCACGCCTGATCCATATCAGTTAACATGGATCTGAACCTGGCCGGGGATGGGCCAGTGTTTGGATCTCCATGCGGATGTGACATTTCAGAGAAGAGCGCGACCGCCATTTTGAGATTTACCTCAGACTCAACACATCACATCACAAACCAGGGGAGGAGCGGGTTGAGAGCCACACAGCTCAGGCTAACGTTGTATGACCGGGCACATTCCTCACAAGAAACAAGAGGTTAGTTAGAAATGCAAAGAAGTGCCGCGTTTTGTCGTGTATCGTGTTAGGGGCGCTTTGGGGGAATTGGTTTATGTCGGGCCGTGGCAACTCTCGTCTCCGCTAACTTCCAAATCAACACTAGTGCTATTCCGTATTGGAAACGGGTTTGAATGGATAGCTTTTTCCTCCGCTCTTCCCCAGACGAGGGACAATCGGAGGAGCACACGGACTGGGGATATCGCAGACAAAGTTGTTGAATGTGTGTATAGCAAATGAACCTTTGTTTTCATTGTTGTTGTACCTATATTACCAGTTGGCTGCCTAGTGCCAGGTAGCTTAACGCTAGCTATAAACAGGGTATTTGTTTCTCAAGGTGCAGGTCGTGCTGTGCGTTGTCTTATTGCCCCACATTTCCCGGGGTAAAGCCGGATTGATTTAGCTAATTTCAGCGGGCCTCCCTCCTCGGAGCCTCGGTCCATCCATCCCACCCCCCCACCGTCAACCAGCGACTCGCACCCACTAAAGGCGCCGAGATTGGGCGAATAGCGAGCAAATACGTCCGCGTTTCACTACCCGCTCCCCCGCCGACCTCCCCTCCTCACTCCCCGGCGCTGACAGCGGACAAGGCCGAGGTCGCGACAGAGCAGGCCCGGCCGCCGAGGCTCGACCTGTCCACCCCACCTCCGCATCCTACCACACCTCACCAGCAGTCCAGAACCCGGTTCCCCGCCGAGCCGACCCTGGACAAGGTCGAGGGTAACAGAGATAGCAAGGAGCACCGCATCACAACCACAACAACAACAGCTGCCAACATGAACCACCACCATCACCACACGCAGCAGCAGCAGCAGCAGCAACAGAAAGCCGGCGAGCAGCAGCTCAGTGAACCAGAGGACATGGAGATGGAAGGTAAGTTGTAGTTCCAAGCAGGGTGAACGGACATTTTAATGGCTATTTTGTATTAAATTATCAGCTGCATGAGAAATGCATGAAGTTTTATTTGTGCAAGAGGAGCTCAACTTTACAGTAAACACGAAGGCCTGAAGCTAGCTAGGATAGCCGGCTGTGTTTTTGCTGATTGTGCGTCCGTTGCAGCATACTTGTGTGGAGCTGACCTCATTTTCCGTTTTAAGCGAACGGAGCGAACGAATTTCTGTCCGTTGGACTGCAATATTCCATGAACCATGGATAACTGAAATGAAATGTTGAATCATATTGTTAGTCACTCAAATTGTTGATTCGTATCAGTCTGTATTTCTAAATGAACTGTCCCGTGTTCTTCACGGTCGTTTGCTGTGACAAGTTATCACAGACAGTTTGCCAAATCATCGCAGGTTGTAATCCACACAGGTCGTATAATTTCAGGCCCGCTGAATGTTGCTGACTTGATGTTAAATGTTTGTAAACAGTGGGGCTGTTAGTCTCCAGTTAACGTGAAACCATCGCTAGGTAAATTAATCTTGCTACTCTGACTTCACAGCGGGCTTTGGCTTGATTTTGACAGTTATCGGCACCTGCGTTCCTCGTCAAAGTTAGTTAATACGTTAACGTAGTAAACATAGCTTCGCTTTTCTAGCTGATAACATGAAACTAAAACCCTTTAATACTCGTTCCACATGTAACGTTACACCAGCCTTTGTAAAAGATAGTGTGTTAGCATCACGTCTGATGGGTTGTACATTAAATGTGGGCCTGCAAAGTAACGATATCGGTTAACTACAGGCTAAATTATGTCAGTTTGGCCTCTAAAATAAGAAGTCAGTACATCTGATCGGTTAATGTTTTGTAAATACGCGGAGGGCGGACAGCACTGGGTTTCTATTTTTTGCTCTGTGTTCATTAAGCTGGTGAAACGCAATGTGAATGGCTAACGAAATAGCTAATTCTTAGCTAGTCAATTAGCTCAAAGGCCCAATTCTTTACGTTCATTCTCTGGCTAGCATGCTAGTTAGCCGATCTGCTAACACTTACGGAGGGGGTGTGTGGTGTTCCAAAATGGTGCCTTGTATTTTGCAACGTTCGATTCGGCTATTGCTCGAGCTTTAGGCCTTGAATTTTGCCCCAGTTCATCTAGTTATTTTCTCCTTCCGCCGATGCTGTTTAACTACATAGTAATACTTTTTTGTCTGACATTGATTACAGCTTCATAATTGATACTTGTGATTCAAGCTAATGTTAGCTAATAATGGCCTACAGATGAATATGTGGCTAGTGTTTGCTAGATAGCTAGTAAGCTAACGCTAACGCAGATGCGTCGATCGTGATTTGCTAAATTGACTGGTATAACAAGTTTAGCTATGTCAGAGGAGCATATGGCATTTTTGCAGACTGAATGAAAATTACACTTTGAGTTAGTTGTGTCTTAGTTTATATGTTGACGTTTGACAGTATGTTATGTGAAACGTGCGGCAGTGCTGGCAAGTAACGGTAGTCGCCGCTGCGGTAAGCCAGGCCCGCACAGAGGCAGCGCGGGGATTTGCTGCTTCATTGTATGGACGACCAAACGGCGTGGAGCTCGCCATTTTTAATGATCTGTGTTTTTGTTAGTCAGCTTTGTAGACAGGGCCACCTATGTTACCGTCTAGTTAGCGTTTTACACAAGGAAACCCCGACCAACACCATTCTATAAAGTTTTTATTAATATCAACTTTGGACAGAGCAGAGGCTTGAGAGAGCCATCAGCATCACTGCGTCATTTGGTCCTAGTGATTTTATTATCTGTTCGTGCACACACTGCTTGTTATTCACCTACACACAACATGTTGCTGATCTTACTTAGGTTCAGACATAAGCAATAAGAAACAGCCTCAGGTGTCATTTTCAGATTGAATCGTTCTTTTTTATCACTTACTGCCTCACTAGTAGCAGGTGCAACCACCAGACTTCCTCACCCCTCAGTTGCTGGTTCACCCTTGTTGGATGCTCTCCCAGTGCACTGCAGCCTTACAAGGACAGTAAAAACAAGTTGACATAATAAACTTCACAGATTTTTTTTGACTGCTTTACAGCAACACATACCTCATATTCTATAGGGTATGAGGCTCCAAATAGTTGCAGTGGGATTAATCCATCATCTGCTCTGCATATCTCAGTAATTTTATTTGTTTTGTCAAAGCAGTGTTACTGGACTCATTATAACTGTTGGAAATCAACACAGAACAAACACGCTATTTCACAAGCTATACCTTTTAAAAACCAATTTGTCTAAAAGGAAAAAAAAAAATAAGACTATGATAAAAGTAAATAGCTTCCTCAATTTCAAGATTACACATTTAGTTACTACTTTATGATGTTATTTAGAAGTCTTTCATAGATGAATTGGTCAACATTTAGACAGTAGAGAAACACAACCTAGTGTGGTCTGATGCATCAAATGGCATTTTTTAGTGCCAAGTAAGTGTGCCAGAAATAGTTATGCCGTAGTACTGTACAGTAGTGTAGCTGTAGGTTAAACACACATCTGGAGTTGTTTTTCTTTTGTCCAGCACACAGTGGTCTCAGGAGAAAATGTGTTTTGGTGATGATAACTTTTATTGGCTATGTTTTCCGTCCAGAGACTTAGGACTTTGAAAATATTAAGAAAGATTAAAAACATTTTGTCGTCCCTTGGAAATTGTTATAGAGAGGTGTTATATGCTTTTTATTAACTGATAGGGTTAGCTTGTATTTAGATCAATGACTGTGATCTGTCTTGGAAATAAATATATATATATATATATATATATAAATTAATCAGATCGTCAAGATGCTGGTGATTTCCCCCTACACCTGCATAGGCTGAGTGACAGTAAGTTCTACATTGAGCCTTTATAGTGTTTTTGTCCACTATGAAATTATGAGGAGTACACCCAGCACCAGCATGTGTAGATTTCAGTGACTGATTAACCAGGATGTACTTCCCAGAGGTTTTTGGATAGACTGACGCAGAAGGCGGGACAAGAAGTTGTCTCTGAGTTGACTGACAGACCCCATTAGCAAGGTGTAATCCACTTGAGGAAACAAGGTCAGTCTCCTCGAGGACTCGGTCAGTAACGTTACCTGGAGACACACACACAACTGACACCATTGCGTCTGTCAGCTCTGAGGAAGACATAGATCAAAGATGCACATAAAATACAGTGTAAGAGACAGACCAACACGTCAACAAATTTGGCCACATATGCCTGAGTGCTCATATCAGTGCTGTTGTTGCTCTCAAGTCTAGCTTCTGTTGCAACATTGTCATCATCACAGGATGCAGGCACATTTCATTCACTCCTTGAAGTCTACTCAGAGCCCCTCTGTTTCTGTCATCGCTGTGTTTTGATAAATGAGACTGTGCAATGAGCCGTCTCATTATTTGGCTGGGATAATTGTTGTCCTCTGTGCGCGTGTGTTTTTGTTTGAGCGATGACTTGCAGCCTAATCCTGCATTGTGTCCATAATTACCCAGCCCACTGTAATGTCCCATGCTCTTTGTCATGCACACATACACACACATTCTCTTTCTGTAACCCTCACTCTGACACACAGATTGGAAAAGAAGACTTGTCATGTTGTCTCAACAGGGTTATCCCAGTGAAATGTATGAAAGCAGAGAGAAAAATCACTGTGTGGAGATGCAGGTGATAAAGACGGAGACAGTAGTCGTAGAACTTGCTTTTTGATGCGGTTTTTCTCCCCTTAAAGATTTTGGTAATTAAATATATTCTGCTCTCTTAAAGTTGCACATATTTGCAGAAACCTAGCAACATAAGCCTTCTAAAACTTTAAGTCATCTCCCTTTAATCATCCCACCATTTAAACAACCAAAGGATAAAACACATTCATATTTCTTTAGAAATGTTTCAAAAATAGTAAACGAGTAAATGATTAGGCTTTTGCGCAATTATGACTGGTGACCATGGATTGGGATGCCTTCCATTAGGTCTTACTTTATTGATCTTGGTAGAAGTCTTTTTTTGGTCCCTCATTTCCTAAGTCTGCTGAGGTCATTTTGTTTGCCATGTACGGTCTTCAGGTTGCTTTCTTCCAATTGAAGATTTGTCTTTATCCTGCTATCTATGCAAGGACTGTACATTCTTATCATATTGTTACTATCTTTCTACAGCCGGGGACACAGACGACCCTCCAAGAATCCCGGCCAATCCAGTGATCAATGGTAACGTGGCCATGGCAGATGGACACAACAACACAGAGGAGGACATGGAAGATGGTAAGGATAATGTGCACTTTCTTGGACAAACAGTACAAACTCACAGCACTTGAGCTTCTGTTTCAAGGCTTGCACTGTGCAAGTGATTCAATCGTAAGGATCCAGGTTAAACCATTTGCCCAAAGCAGTTTCATTTATTTTTTTAATTTCACTGTGGCCTTGTTTTTCACTGCATTACAACATAACCATTTCTATAAGAATGGAAAACTTAGAAGTTAATCACAGTTAGTGATTAACTTCTAAGTTAATCAGTCATTATTTTTTTTATATAAGACTAATAAAAAGTTGAATATCTTTGATAACTTATTTTACAAAATCGTTTCTGCTTATACTGTTTCCAGCCATGATAAATTGTCATTTTGGCTGACTTGGCTTTTTTTAAGATAGCATGCCAATTAAACCTGCCAATGGTCCATGGGATGCAAGTGCCAATTAATCTACAGTTGAATTGGCTGTGACATTCTTTCTTGTATCTACTGATCACTTGCACATGGCCTTGTTGGTGAAACCTGGAGGAAACCTGTTCTCTCTGTTCATCTAACCTGTCCTCTTTTCTTCGTCTCCCACCTTCCTACCACAGACACCAGTTGGCGGTCAGAGGCGACTTTCCGCTTTGTGGTAGAACGCTTCAGCCGCTTGAGCGAGTCCGTGCTCAGCCCGTCCTGCTTTGTCCGGAATCTTCCATGGAAGATAATGGTGATGCCGCGCTTCTATCCCGACCGGCCACACCAGAAGAGCGTGGGCTTCTTCCTGCAGTGTAACGCAGAATCAGACTCCACGTAGGTGTCTTGGTGGGATGGGGGAGGTGGGGGATTTTGCATAGATGCACAGTCACGCGCCTCAAACCTGGTTCACTTGCATATACCATTAAATTAACTTTGAAACATCCTGTTTTTAGAGGCCATTTTCTACAAAACTGGTGCTCAGGTCTGTTTTACTGAAGTGTTTATAAATTCTGACTCCACCTGTCTGTGCCATGTTTGTTTTATATGTATGTAAGTAACATTTCATGTAAGTCGGTCACAAACAACATCTGCAGATTGCTGAAAATTAAGCTTACTTTTGTAGTAATGTTTCTGCTTCAGAAGCCTTCCAGGGCCTGTTCGCCACAATGTGATGCTGCCACCACTGTGATTTATGGTTGGCATGGTGTGTTTCTGTGTGGTGTTTCTACCAAATCAAACATAGCACAGGGCTCAGAGATGGTCTCATCAGCCCATCAAACCTTCTTCTTCACACATGCTTTCTGGCAAACACTAGTCTTGATGTAATTTTTTTTTTGGCTTTTTCATCGCCGCAACTCGTGAAGCAGCAGTGTAACTGACATCTTTGCCATGGGACCCTGCATCCATCCTCCATCAAAACTGCCAACAGCTTCTTGTTCTTGTAGGTCACAGCTGTGACGGATTCTTTCAATTCTAATGACTGACCTTTACTGTACTAGACAGTAAAATGTAGTTGAATTTGTCCCCAATCTGATCCATTTAATTATTTTGTCTGGAGTTTTGGTGAGAAAGTTGTTGGACTTTACTGAAGTGCCAGCTGGATTACATACAAATGATCTCCATTCAGTTTGTAATCTGATTGCCACAAATGCTTGGCTGCACTGGGAATAATTAAAGTGTTTTAATCAATGTTGTGAATACTTGCACATTCAGTATTTTTGCATTCTGAATTAACCCAGACTTTGGGACTTTCATTGGGCATTTTTTTATTTGATTGCTGACAGTTAGGGGACATGAGGCTTATGCTATGAAGCAGGACTTGTAAAAATGCTCCAGAGCAGGTTAGGTTTGGTATAAGAGATCAGCACAGACAATTCTTGTTGAGGGACGGATTTAAGTGTGTCAGCTTCTTGAGCCATATGTTCCCAGTGCAATTCATCTGAGTGGGACACTGACAGTCCCACAGACTGTATGCGTGCCAGAGTCATTCCATTGTCTTTTTATTCTTATATCATCCTGCAACAGGGGGTTGAAGCTCTTTTTATAAGCACTATCACCTTGAATTCAATGATTGCATTAAGTCAGGGCTGTTTACTGAAATGTTTTTTTTTTTTATTAAAGAGTAGTATATCTTGCCTGCTTCATGTATTGCTGATCTGTTTCAAAAACCTAATTGCGAGAAATTTTCAACTTGGTAATTATGCTCTATCTGAAGCCCAGGATCAAGTTTACAATTCCCCACAGATTTCAACAAAATCTTAACAAGAACACTCATTCCTTAACAATGCCTGCAGGACTGCTAATAACATAACAAAATGTGTTAAACAACTAGCAAGATTTATATCAAATGCGTGTACATCATACATTACATCAGTTAGTATATTTAAAAATGGTAAATTCTCAGTGTTCAGAGATTCCTAAATGATTCCTGGATTCTGTTTTTTCAGGTCATGGTCATGCCACGCACAGGCCATGCTAAAGATCATCAACTACAAAGATGATGAGAAGTCTTTCAGCCGCAGGATCAGTCACCTGTTCTTCCACAAAGAGAATGACTGGGGCTTCTCCAACTTCATGTCTTGGAGTGTAAGTGCAGAGACTGCTGCGGGAAGTGATGGCAGATAAATGTCAAAAGCCAGAGCGAACAGGACAAACAAACTAAGTCATGTTAGCTTTTCTGTTGTAGAGTATACTGATATCAAAATAAAGCACATCATTATTAATTTGTTTATTTTTGGATAGAAAAGGCAGAGATGGAATTTTGTTTTTGTTTTGTTTTTTTCACAGTATACAGTTATTTGCCCAGTGTCTCATAAGCATCAATGAGGGTGCTATTTTATTGTTGTATTTTCAAGGTTTATAAAGTGCTTTGATTTTGGATTAAGTGTTTGTTAATGCTTGCAATTGATTGTATTTTAGTTATATAGAAATGATATTGTGTAAAAAATAACACAATAACATAAGACTACTTAGTTTGTGTAATAAGAAGTCAAGGTGTAGACCTGTCAAATACATACAATTTACAACAGTTGTAAAGCACTGGAAAAGCTAAAACAAATTACCTTGAAAATCCTTGAGAAGTACTTGAATGAGATCACTGATACTGTATGAACCCTGTTTAATTACAGCATCAGATTTAAGTAAGTCATTTTACTTCTGCTGGTTTCTGTTGATATAAACTGTTTTGGTGGTGTGTTTCAGGACGTGACTGACCCAGAGAGGGGCTTTATCGACGACGACAAAGTCACATTTGAAGTCTACGTCCAGGCAGATGCCCCACATGGAGTGGCGTATGTAGCTCTTATTTATCTCTGCTGTCTTTTTTTTTCTCTAAGTTGGGTCTTCTTATTGTTAGTCACTGCGACAATAACATCAATTTGCCTCTGCCTCCAGGTGGGACTCAAAGAAACACACAGGCTACGTTGGACTAAAGAATCAGGGAGCTACCTGCTACATGAACAGCCTGCTGCAGACGCTCTTCTTCACCAACCAGCTACGACGGGTAAGATTTTATCTTTGCTTGTCTGAGAATTTCTTTGTTTGAGGTGCAAAGTGTGCTTTACATGTTAGTTTAGTGCAGTGGCTTGTGCTGAGCAGATAAAGATGTTTATTTCCTGTGTAAATCTGTACCAGAGCTTCAGATCAGTGTTTGGACACATTTCCCTTTTCCTTATTTTATTTTCCCCTGTCGAGAGAAAACCCGTCCAACACGTAGATGTGAATCGTCATCTGCTCACCATAGCAGTGCCACATGAAACTGCCATGACATCATCCTCAAAGTGATACTAGCTGGATCACTTTAATAGGAATCCGGCAGAAGAACATTTGCATTTCATCAATTGTGAAGCATAGTTATCATGGGGCGGGGTGGAATTTGCAAGCTAAGATAATTTGTCAAATCTGGGTTGATTGAATTTTAAAATTGTGCCCTCCCTATTGACAGTTGCTTGGCTTTTTAAAAGTCAAAGGTTTATGAAGAATGTCTTGTGTCAAGCTAGCCACTATTCTCTCTGACCAATCAGTGATCGACAGTCTTTTCAGCTTGCTTGGTGCCCCAACCAAAATGGAAATGGCTGTACAATGCTAGGAAAGATTTTGTGATTTTGTGTATGGTTGTTCCTTTTGTCCACATGTCTAACCTCACAAACAACCTGAAATGTTTACTGAAACTCATAACTTGCATGTGTGTTGTATACTTCTACTAAGTATGCTGCTGCTTTACTTTGCATACCAAAGTGCCAATTTTGTGTATTAATATTCCTCTTTGGCTGCTGCTGTTTTTTTGGTTTTATCAGGCTTTATTTACGCCTACATACACATCATTATTTGGAATATTGTATTATTGATAATTGTTTTGATATATAATTAGGCCTTATTATGAATATAACATTATCTCATTTTAAATAGATAGTTTAATTCAACTTTTAGATACAACCTTTAACAAATGTGCAGCTGCACATACAGCGTGATCCTGCAAGCCCAGATGCTTTCATTATTAAAAAAAAATAATGCTTTTATAAAAAAAAAAAATGTGACATAAGTTTTTATACATTGCCCACTACATCACCATCTGAAAAGAAGAGAAGTGAAAGAGATATTTTATTTGACCAGCGCTCTGCTACAACATCATGATGATGACAATACCATTTCTGAATCACCTCAAGCATAATTTTCTTTCTTCCCAGGCGGTGTACATGATGCCCACAGAGGGAGATGACTCGTCCAAGAGCGTCCCCCTGGCACTGCAGAGGGTTTTCTATGAGCTGCAACACAGCGACAAACCTGTCGGCACCAAGAAACTCACCAAGTCTTTTGGGTAGCGTACACTTTCTTTTTAAACAGCTTACCTGTTACTTGAATGTGGTGACACAAACTAGAATAAAAGTAAAAGCATTATTTAGTGTTTTTGGCTCAGTGCTGAAATTGCTACGTTTCTTGTGTTTGTTTTTTTCAAAGGTGATATACTATTATCAGTTTGCACAAAGACATTAGAAAACCTCAGCTTGACTTTGTAGGATATTTCTTGATTTTACACGATTGTGTTGGCTTTGATATCATCTTACAGATAATTTTTGACATTTTAATTTATATTTTACCCCAAAACTGCATACTGGCAAAGATGGATGTTTGGAAAAAGTTAATACACTTTTTCACAGCATAATATTTTAGTTGCCAGAATCTGAAGGCCTTAAGACTGCTTTAATTATTGTTTTTAGTACAACATAAGTAGATGCCAATCTGTGAGTTTTCCATCTAACTGTCTTCTCTTTTTTTCTTGTGTGAAGATGGGAAACACTAGATAGCTTCATGCAACATGATGTTCAGGAGCTGTGCAGAGTGGTGAGTTCTCTCATACTCTCTCAAAGAATGTGGGTGTGTATGTGTGTGCATGCTGAATAATTACTGACTTGTTCTGTGTGTGCGTGTGTTCCAGCTCCTGGACAATGTGGAGAACAAAATGAAAGGCACTTGTGTTGAGGGAACCATCCCTAAGCTCTTTAGAGGAAAGATGGTGGTATGTTTTTCTCTATACCTCTTCTTGTCCTCCTGGTTATAGTCACATTTTGCCTAGTTACAAATGACATCAGTGTACCCTGAAAAGACCTAACTTTTGAGTGAAATTATGCTGTTTATTTGTAAGATTTTAAGTACAAAGTAATGTCAGCCAAGAATGCTTTTTGTAAACACTGCAGTAGATGTTGCCAACACAGTAATAATGATGTGAAGTAGTCTAAGTGAACACAGGATGCAGCATGGTGCAGGGTCGGTTTAATAATAGAAGAAGGTTAAATCAAGAAGTGACCCTTTTAGGAGTAATATTATCGACTTGCCAGTTGTATCATACAATCTGAATCATGTGTGTGTTACCCTGCAGTCATATATCCAGTGTAAGCATGTGGACTACCGGTCAGAGCGGATAGAGGACTACTACGACATCCAGCTTAGCATTAAAGGAAAGAAAAACAGTGAGTAAACAACATCAACACACCTTCATGGCTGTTCTCAAACAGCAGAAAACAGTAGCACCTGAAAAACTGTATGAACTTTTCAACCCTCAATTTCTTTACTCATTACATGATGTATTTCTTGCTTCAAGAGACTTTCCACTGATTACAATATACACCTGTTTTGAATTAACCAGTGTGGATGCTTTTTTTGATCTCATCTATGCTTTCTGCTTATTTTCAGTCTTTGAGTCATTCAAAGATTATGTGGCAACCGAACAGTTAGATGGAGACAACAAATACGATGCAGGAGAACACGGCCTGCAGGTGAGGCTTCACACTAAATGGTAGTTTATGCTAATTTGCTTACATCTATGTATAAATGTATTTTTTTTATATCCCAATTGGTATTTAAAACCTGATTAGGCTGATTCTAGAAAATTCTAAGTAAAAGCCAGCTGATGCCGTTATATAGCTAGAGTTCTCTGACAATTACTGTCCTGGTTTCTCTAGGGACTATAAAGAACTTAAGGTCTAGCTGGCAACATGAGTATGAACTTGTTTGAATTAGCTACAGCTCTGAGTCTTTGCCTAGGGTTAGCAAAAGTTTTTGCTTTGCCTAAAATGTATTATCTGACTCACTTATAATCTCAAAATTATCTTGTAATTATGGGTATTGGAAAACTTAACCCATGATGTTGTTAAGCATCGTAGTATGCTTATTGTGGTGCTTCCTAAACACAATCGCTTAGGTAAACCAGAAATATATTCATATTTAACTTAAAATGATTTAGTCCTCATGTTTGTATGTATCCCAAAGTCTCACGCCTGAAAAAACATACATTGATTGCTGTGGTTATGAGGAAATTCAAGTTTATTTTTCAAGATTTACCACTTAAGAAGCTGTACCAACTATGTCCCATTGGTATTTATAGAACAGCCATTAGCAGCGGCCTCTCTCTTAAATGACCTGTAATTGGCCAGAGGCTCCTGTCAAGGACTAGATTTTTGAAAGCCTGAAAACCAAGCAAAGGGGTGGTGTAGTAGTGTAATATTTTTTTTCTTTCCAAAAACTTGAATTACAATATGCTAAAAGTTGTTAAGACATGTCTGACTATTCCAGATTTTCACTCATTCAAAACTAACATCTTTTATCATATTTCTCCATAACCTATAAATCCTATTGGCTTCACAAGGAAAATATAACCGTGAAACACTGGTTAAAACAGCTTAATTAATACAGTAACCGAAGAAGGCTGAAGAGTGAATATCAATGGGATGTCCTGACCAGATGCTTGACATGTTTGTTTGCATTGCAGGAAGCTGAGAAGGGGGTGAAGTTCCTTACCTTCCCTCCAATCCTCCATCTGCAGCTGATGAGGTTCATGTATGACCCTCAGACCGACCAAAACATCAAGATTAATGACAGGTATAACAAAAACACCAGGCAAAACACACACACACACACACACACACACACACACACACACACACAC
>JAOWBC010000458.1:17480604-17499423 GCA_028566105.1 Hypoplectrus providencianus
CCCTTTGTCCTCGCAGTCTCTTTGTTTGCATTTCAGTTAGCAGATACAGATAAAATCTGACAGGCCTGTGGTGAACTCTGTTTGAATGTTTGTGTTTTTGTTTGTTAGGTGGCCAAGACGGTAGCGCAGAGGTTGAACACAGATCCCATGCTGCTGCAGTTCTTCAAGTCACAGGGGTAGGAGGCTTGTCTCATCCACACAAACGGGCACAAAAAAAACAAATCTGAAGCTGTGATCAGTAGTAACTGGTACCACAACGAAGGTTTTCTACTTTACTGTTAACTCAGACTTTTCTTTCTCAGGCTCTGTGTATGTACCCATTAAAAGGGGTGTTTGGGGCATCTTTGACTCTTCCACCGCACTAAATGGATGGATCGAGTTAAAGCAATAAGCATAATTATTGTTGGCAAAGAAAGTCATCCAGAAAATTACTAATTGTGGAAATGATTCATGGTGTGAGAACTGACAAAAGTAATTTTGAGACAATTAGGGATGTGCTAGTATACATTTCTATGCCAGCTTTATCACAATAAGATCTGTCACAGGAACATGTCATTTTAAGATAATGAAACAGTACTTTTATGAAAATATAACAACAAATTCACAAATAATTTGGGACAGTGTCTTAATCCCTCGTGAAACAATGCGATATTTGTTTATTCTTTGTGACATACTTCCAGTTGAAAACTGGAACATTGTTGTATAACTAAATTGCCCGGACATCATTTCCAAGAGCAATTAATTTTCAAGTGTGTGTGTGTGGGTGTGAGACACACAGCATGTGAGATAAAAGGAAAGATCAATAACAACAGCATGACTTTGAATAGTAAGGGAGATCCTGCTGCTTTTCTGCAGCTATTGGCTAACTTGTTGGTGACATTCTAATTTTAGATTTCAGATTGTTCCTTGTCATATTTATGCACAGCATAGAAACCAATTATTATTTTGCATACTCCAGACAAAATGAAACACATAATGCAATCTAAATTAATATGCATGAAAATACGAAGGCAACCTTGACCTAAGTTGCTGAGCTTGAAAAGTCAATATTGTAATTATTGTGGCAGCCCTTTACAAAATAATCATCAAAACTACTATTGGTGCATGATCCAGCATGCAATGGTAAGATGAGGTCACTAAAAGCACCGTAAACAACAGCTGGTTTATTGTATTGACTCATTCATGTTGTCCTGTGTTCTGTGATCCTATGTGCATTGTATTTAAGACAAAATCTTAAATGTTTTTGTGCCTGGAATTCTTTCTCAGAATGCATGATCCAATGCCCCGATGTTTATAATATTTTGGCATTTTCAAATGATCAAAGTCCTGCTTGACATGTAGGAAGAGCTGCATAGTGTACATTTCTGTGATTTGTTCTCGTTCTCACAGCCTGCCATGTTTGCCTTTGTTTTGATTACTTGCAGTTGTCAGTAGAAATGTTGCGTAACCTGTCCCCCCCCACCTTTCTTTGTTGTTTTCCTCTAACTCCTCCCACTCTGCCTCCCTCTCGTCCTCCTCGCTCCCCCTCGATTCCTTCATTCTGCCTCTGCATCTCTCAATGTTTTCATCTTCCCTTTCCTGTTCACCCACCTCTCCTTCTTTTCTCTTCTCTCTCTCTTTTCCCCCCACCCTCTGTTTCTCCTCTCCTGTCATTCTTCTTTGCTCCCCCTTGGACGTCCTCCCCCCCTGCCTGGTGGTGTGGTGGCCAGGTACAGGGACGGTCCAGGGAATCCTCTCAGACACAACTATGAGGGAACGCTGCGGGATCTGCTGCAATTCTTCAAGCCTCGGCAGCCCAAGAAACTCTACTATCAGCAGGTAGGAAGGCTTTGCCAAGTCAGGGACTGCAGGGGTCTTTTATGTTTAGCATATTATTTGTATTTATTTATTTTTAATCTTTGGAACTATATTTTGGTCCCACACAGCTGGTGTTGTGCCAAAAAGGAAGCTTTAATGTTTAATGTAATTGCTGTTTTGGTGTCTTTTCTTTTTTTCCGGATGTTCATCATTTTTATTCAGACTGTGTCTTTAGTTTCATAAATGTGAGAATTTGTTGAACTTTTTTTGCCTTACATTATTGTAAATGTAATATTTCTGAACTGTTGGTTGGATAAAATAACACATTAAATTGCTCATAACTTGTGCGTCAGTATTTCTGCTAGGGACCTTTTTTTTTTTTAACTGTTTTTTTTTTGATAAGCAAAAACACAAGAACTATTGATTAACCAAAGAAAATCTATTTAGATCAATGAGTAAATTGATCTAGTTGAAATTGATTTAGTTTCAGTCCTGATCGTCATATGCTCCACCCCCCTAAAATAATTATGAATCTTCTGTCAGAAAGAGTTTTGATTAAAAAGTTAGAAAGAGAAGAAAGCATCAAAGAGGCTTTTGCTTTTTCTGAAAGCATTAAACCTCTTAAGGCTTTTAGCGCCTTTGAGGAAAACAAACGTGGACAAACAGGAGGAGTAGCAGACAGGTTCCAGACATTAATGTGGAGGCCTTCTTTGCAAGCTGTATTTAAAATGTTAGGTTTGTCTTTCTCCTCTGGGCCTTAACCAGTGGACAGCTGTCCTCTGAGCTAAATGCAAAAATAAAAGACGATTCCGCTGGAGAGATGATCCAAGCATATACTTCCATCAGTAAACTGCAAACAGAAAATATTGTGTGCACCACAATTAATTTTGACTGAAACTGAATAATGAAAACACATTTGACCACAGTGTGTTGCCAGCCACCATTTAATATTAACTTCCTGAATGCTGCACACAAAACAACTTGCTGATGTTTCTCTCTGTCTCTCTCCTCATGCATCTACAGTTAAAGATGAAGATAACAGACTTTGAGAACAGGAGGAGTTTTAAATCCATATGGCTCAACAGCCAGTTCAGAGAGGAGGTAACCTACACTTTTACCAGCCACACAATGCACGTCAGACTCACTCACTCACATTCTATGAGAAAATCTGTCACACCACATAATCAGCCAATTGTTCTGTGTGATTGCAGCGCACACCATAACTGTGCATGTGCATTTTATCTGCAGGAGATCACCCTCTACCCTGACAAGCACGGCTGTGTGCGGGACCTTTTGGAAGAATGTAAAAAGGCAGTGGAGCTCTCTGAAAAAGGCTCGGAGAAGCTCAGGTATCTACCCTGCAAGAGTGTGTGTGTTTCACAGGAGGATTTCTGAGAAGGTTGCTGCACAAGCAGTGTCGACCAGTGGGCTCAGCTCCAGTCATGACCACTGATCTGCATAGGATGGCAAACCTAGAACTGACTTATTTTTATATATTGCATGTGAAATATATATTCTGTTTTTTTTTTGTTTTTTTTTTTGTCGTTTAACGAAGAAAATATATATTTTTTTCATATATATATCAATATATCTTACTTTTACTTACTTTTAATTTCTATTTTTTGTTTCAGTTGAATTATATTTAAAGTAAAGAAAACTCACTGTTAAAGAAAAAAGTCCAGTTAAATAAATGCATGATCATTGTCATGTTAAACAATTGTCATTTTAATATTGTCCAAAAGAATCATGATTTAATGCAATTTTAAGACATCAAATTTACCCAAACATTTTTAATCTTGATGTGCAGTTTAAGCAGCAGGGTAACAGTTATATTTATAAATAAATGTGTTGATTTTTTTCAATCACTTAATAGTTGTTTAAGTCATGGCAAGACAATCCTTTTCCACCTTCATGCAGTAAGATGTACTGAAATTTAGGGCGGCAGTAACAGCCTGTGGATTTGTTTTCATGAGTGTTGTTTTTAACAACTGAGATTTTATTATCTGCGTCTAATTATTATTTTTTTGTAAACAAATTTTTATGTTATCCCCTGTTTAATGTGATTTTATGCTTTTTTGTCTTTGAAAAGCAGCCTTGCAATATTAATCCTTCTGTCTCCCCTTCTCCCCCTGCAGGCTGTTAGAGATAGTAAGCTATAAAATCATCGGTGTTCACCAGGAGGACGAGCTGCTAGAATGTTTATCTCCGGCTGCCAGCCGCACCTTCAGAATAGAGGTATGTGTGTGAGGCGTCCCCTATGCGTCTGTTTTTACTGTCTCTTCTCCTTTTAGTTTATTTTTAGCCGTTTTTCCAACATTAGTCGCTCCTCCACTTAACAGACCATCACCATGACACTGTTATGTTTATTTGATCAAGTCTGCTAAGTTTGTCTACACACGCAGACACTTTGGCAGCCATTATATGCAGAGATTTACTTCTTCCAAAAAATCTTTTAAAGACAAAATTAAAACTAATATGAAGCAAGAAACTCTTCTGACTGAAAGTCTGATGTACTTAAACTACTCTAAAAGTGATGGCTAGTTGTACCTACCAGGTCAGGAGGCAACGCTAAGAGGTTCTGTAAAATTGCTCTTTAAAGAAGTAGGTTAATGTCGAGCAGAACATACGCTGGTTACCTCTCCCCCGTAGACTGTATTTTAAAATGTGAACATAGCCACCATAACATAATGCACAGGCTTGTAAACTACTGTATTTAAACAGGTATTTTGGTCATCACGAGCTGTTGGTTTTTTTTTGTTTTTTTAAAAGTTACGCTTTAGCTAACATTAGTTAATTAAGCCAATGCATTTGTAATTTCACATTTACTGTGATATGAATTCTGAAGGTTAATTTTGGCAGGTTAAAAATCAAGCTTAAGAAAAATCAGAAAATGAACAGCAGACTGTGCATTACAGTGCAACCAAATGCTGAACAAAACAGTTTTGCTGACCAGAATTAAGTCAATGAAATGAAAATGCACTGCAAAAAAGCACGAAAATTCTTATGTGAATACAGGCCAGTGTGGTAGCATGCTGTAGCCACGGTCTAAAGCTTAATCTGCTTTATTGTCTGTTTTACTCTTAAAGTAACCATCATTTACAAAAAAAAAAACATAATGCTGTGTAGATCAACACTTGAGGTAGCAACTGAGCAATTGATTGAGATACTAAAATCATTATAACTGTTTACCGAGGTAGTAAATCAAGTGATAAGGAGTGTTTGTTTTTTTCACTGAGAATTCTATACATCAGGCTTCTAAATTTAATGGATTCATCCGCTGCATCCTCTTCTTTCATACAGTTAATGCTTTCCTAACACATTTCATAGCCAGTAACTGAAGTAGCTCTACCATTTTTGACTCAATCTGTTCTGTCTCCCTCTTCAACTTTTCTTCCACAGGAGATTCCTTTGGACCAGGTAGACCTGGACAAGGACAGTGAAATGCTAATCCCTGTCGCGCACTTCCACAAGGAAGTCTTCGGCACCTTTGGAATCCCCTTCTTGCTCAAGATCAGACAGGTGTGTGAATGTGTGTTTGTTCACATCCAACAGAGAGTTTTCTAATCTACTGGTATAACTTCACGCTGTGTTTCTCTGGTTGTCCACAGTGCGAGTCATTTCGGGAGGTGATGAGGAGGATCCAGACCATGCTGGACATTCAGGAGAAAGAATTTGAGAAGGTACAGCACGAGGGTGGAACAATTTTGGAAAATAATCTAATTGCGATTTTTTTTTCCCTCAAGATTGCAATTGCGATTTCATATGCAATTATTTTTGAGGTCCCTTCCTCATGTACTTGTCAATAACCACTGTTTCATAATAAACAATATCAGATTTATTTAAAGAGCACATTACAACAATAAAGCAAACAAATCTGTGGCTTTACCACTTTAACATGTCTAACTTTTCACTTTTCATGAAACATAACATGTAAACATGTGGACTGCACTTCTTAAATACTGTCTTAACAGGACAGTCTATAAAATATATAAATAAAATACACAGATGTAAAAAAACAAAAAAAATAAACAAAGCTTACTTATGTCTAGGCAGTAACATCACACATACTAAAGTGCAGGGAAGTAAAGGGGAACAAATATCTGCTTTAACCAATTGGACATTTTTAGGTAAATCAAACCCCGAATGAGCACAAAAAAAAGTGCACATTCCTATTAAACCTTGAGATGGTAAAAATAACTTTTTGAACACTAACAGAAACTTTATATTAACTCAGTAACAGCAGCACACAACATACTGAACTGCAAAATGAGTGTTTCCCATACATAGAGCAATGTGTGGCGCTGCGCCACAGATTGAAGACCACGCGCCACAAATTGGCCAGCGGCAGCGCCGCCCAACCCCCGCTTGCACCAGAAAAACAAGAGCCGCAAATTGCCACGAAACGGATATATCCGCAAAGCGCTCTCGTTTACAAAGACAAACAGACAAGTAAAAACGAAACTCCCCCCGATCGCACGGGGAAAACGACGCCACGCCCCCCCGACTCGCACGCGTAATAGCAATAGTCGAGTAACGTCACCAAATCACGTGACCAGCCAACCTTTGTGGTTAGAAAATCTCATTTTATCATATCGCGATATTATCGCAAATGCAGCACCACACTGAGAGGATTAACTGTTTTCAGTGCAATTATTATTATTTTTTTTTGTGATAATTAACATTTTCTATAAGAGCATTAAACAATGTAGCAGTTGTAGTTCTATGCATAGTCTTGTGTATAAAACATTTTAGGACTTATAGAATAAAAAAAATAATGGTAGAAATCATTTGAACAAATCAATCTACATATTTAAGTATTTAGTACACTGCAGGTGTTTCCAGCAGTGAGACTGTCAACTAACAAATGCTTGTGTGTGTTTGTTCTCAGTTCAAGTTTGCGATTGTGATGATGGGGCGGCATCAGTACATCACTGAAGATGAATATGAGGTCAACCTGAAGGACTTTGAACCACAGCCAGGTATTTACTCCTTCTGCTGCTATCAGCCACTGCTGTCTGGTAACTGTAGTGTTAGTCAGAAGAGCAACAAACTATAACCAAGATCCAGTTGGCAAGAACTGTGGATAGAACCTGGCCTTTTGGTACCACTTTGATCAAGGTTCTAAGCAAACTAAAGAAGGATTTAAACACTGCAGACCACTGACTGCCTAGAGTCAATCATTACTTGTTGGACATGGGACATCCCCCACAAACCTGCAATTTTGATTGCAATTTTTGTCAAAAGCAAATGCAATTTAAAAAAGTAAAAAAAAAAAATTAAAAAAAATCTGTATTGACGAATGGTAGCCATTGCTGCTTATGCAGTTTGATGCACTTTCTTGTTGGCAATCAGCTGAGAATCCTGCCTACACTGAAGTGCAATGGAAACTATCTATAGAAAAGTACCTATATCCAACAACAGGTCAATTGAGCTGAAGGATTTGTCATTTTGGCATGGTATCCAAAGGAGGACTTTTTGTTTGTTTGTTTGTTTTTTATAAAAAAAAAATTTAACATTTTTCCATTTCCTCTTTAACCCTGCACATGGGTCCTTAAGATAAAAATACTGAAATATTCTTCAGCACCATGACCTCTCTGACACATCTCTTTCCAGGTAACATGTCCCACCCGCGGCCCTGGCTAGGGTTGGATCATTTCAACAAAGCTCCAAAGAGAGGTCGCTACACCTACCTGGAGAAAGCAATCAAGATCCACAACTAAAAGCAGCCCGCCCTTCCTCTTAGTCCTCCTCATCCTCCTCCTCCTGCTCCGCCTTCCTCCCAACCTACTTTAACACACCATAACCACAGACTGTAACCAACCGTGTGCGTGTGTGTGTTTGTGTGTGTGTGAGACTGTGTGGGTGTGCGTGCGTATGTGTGTGTTCATCACTTTTAACACCCTGCCTGGACACCTCTACAGCTCTACACCGGCACTACGTCTACAGCGATTCGGATCTTGCTGCAGCTGACGGATTATCCTTCAACCACAAAATAAACTGCACCAACCACCTCTTGATTGTTGATTATTTTCTTTTTTTTTTCTTTTTTTTCTTTTTTTTTTAAAGTTGTCCCCCTCAGCGTTTGAGGCTGTCTGTTTGGTTCATTTTTCCTGGCTTCTCTACCTGTTTTTTTCCGTCTGGAAGTGGGAGAAATAAATTGGATTACATATATATTCATATGTAATCCAGTTTAATTGAATAAATAACTTCTAGACTTAATTTTTGTTTCCCTTTCCCACCTCGCTCACCAGGTTTTTTCCCTTCAGATTTTTGGTGGGTTGTTTTTAAATAAAGAGTTGTTTGAAGAGGCGTCATGCTGCTGTGTGGAGTTTGATGGAAGGATGTTGGCGAGGACTAACTGACGAAAAAAAAAAAAAAAAAGAGAGAGAGGGGAGAGGACCCGTGGTCATTTTTGCAGCTTCAAACTGGCGCCCATCCTGAGGCTCACTAGTTGCCCTGTTGGTTCTTTATATATTTCTGCTCCCATCCTTTAGTGCAACAAAACAAGTATTTCCAAGTTTACACACAGTTCTTTCTCACTTAGTTTGGTTGGAGGAAAAATAAAAATTTCTTTTGTCTCTTTCTGCAGCTCTTGTATAATAAAATAAAAATCCACAGCGTCTGTTTAAAAATAAATGGGGAAATAATAAGGAGGAAATTGTCTGTATTTCATCTTGCACGTTGGCACTTAATGTCAGAGGTTTCTCAGGACTGGCAAATGTACATTTTGGTTGTGGTTTTGAGTTGCTCAGTGACTTTTAAAGAACACACACATGCACGGACATTACCCCCTTGACTTTTCTCTTCCTTTTTTTGTTTGTTTTTCAGGGGGTTTTAATGTCTTTCTCAATCATTCCTCCTCTAAACGCAAACGTACACACACATACACACAGAAACGAGCTTTGTCATCTATTCTCTTGATTGAAACTGTCGCCTCCAGGTGGTTGGGAGCAGTAACTGCGCTGTGCTTGCTAGGGAGCTGCAGACACTTCAAGCCCACAGGTTTGAGGATTGTGTAGAGACAAAACCAGCATTGTATGAAACACTTTAAGCCCTATGAATTTATTTTTCTTTTGTTTCTTTTAAAGCACAGATGGAATGCTCCCCTAATAGCGCATAGCTGGCTCTGTAAAGACAACATTTAAGAATTGTATATTTAAAAATATGAACGTGTAAAATTTAAGAGAAACACACGCCTTTGTTGTTGGGTACAAAAGGAGCCAGGTGTTCATATTTCTTGTGTGTAGGGTTTTCTCTTCTTTTTTTTCTTTTTTTTTTGCGTTCCTGATGTACCATTGATGATTTTTTTCTGTTACATTTGGATTTATTTTTCTTTTCAAAACTAACTGCATTGGTTTTGTCTTGTTAAAAAGTGCAGTACAAAGATGACCTGCAGAATCACACCTTAATTTGATCTTTTCCAGTTTAAAATCCTCAGTGTAGCAGCAGTGTACGACAACTATTCCTGTATATTGCCTTTTTGCTGGAAAAATGTATGTTGAATAAAATTTTCTATAAAAACAAAAACACCACTCTGCTGCTCTCAGCGTTTGACCTGAAAACACTATAAGTAACACAATAGTCCAACATTTTGTAAAAAACACTACTTTGCTTTTTTTTGAGGAGTTGAATGAGAAATGAGTGGTATCAATCTTTTCTAACTCTTGGCTACAAAGACAGCAAGCAGGTTTCTTAAAATTGTCAAACTAGTCCTTAATGATATAAAGATTCCTTCAATTTAAACCAGATAGATGCTGCGATCTAAATCTCATACTTTTTACTTTGAGTGTTTGCTGCAGCTGCCTCTCACCAAGTATGCACTATTGCACTTGGGACGTACTACTTAATAAAAATGCACCATTCAAAGATTGAATGACATTGTTTTGACACAGACCTCATCAGGTTATTGTGTTATGTATTGATTGATGATTATGTATTGAATCGAGTTTGAATTTGTAACTGTTCCATGCCTGAAATAAGGTATGGTGCTGAAGAACTTAAAAGTGCTGGATTTCTGTTCAACACAAAAGACTCATATAGTCTGTATTTTTTTCCCCCAGAGGCTAGGCAAAATAATTCTTCATAATAATTCACATTACTGTTTTTTGTTTTGTTTTTTAAAGTGACTCAAACACAACTGAACAACTGGGCCTTTTTAGGAATCTACTGTTAAGCTCTATTTTTTATATAGTTCGTGAGAAGCACTTGAATGCAACATTAGCTCCTCCTGGCCTTTGAAGGTTATATCCTTCTCAGGATGCAGCCCAGAATTTAGACCCAGTGTCCTTAAATGCCAAACAATGCCATTTGCATCAGGAGGATGATACACATTATCCATGCCAATGATTCCTTAATACACTTTAAAAAGGCATTCAGTGGTACAGTTTCGGTTTTGCTCAGATGCATTATATATGTTTTTTAACTGTGTGTTAAGTTCCCCCCCAAAATTTAAGATTCCAATATATTATTCAATAAAATTGTTATAAAACTAAAAAAACTAAAAAAAAAAAAATTAAAAAAAAAGGAATTAACAGACAAATAATTTGCTCTGACAACCACGTTGCTCTTACATAACCAGTTTGAACTGGTTGTAAGCAGGCGGTTACTTTGTTGGAGTCCTTTGTGCGAGTAGTATTTTTAATTTAAATTTCTATTACTGTGACTTGAATTCCTGATTATTTATACTGCATTTCTAACACGTAAGTAGTACTTTTGCTTTTTTTAATCCAGTTTTCAGCGAAGTTGCAGAGATATTACAGCTCAGGTAGCTACAAGCTAGGCTTAAGCTAACACTAAAGCAGATGTGAAAACAGTGCATTTGGGCAGAAAAGTAATGATATGTAAATAATGTAAGCAAACAAAGAGTAAACCAAATACATGATGGCTTATTGCAGTTTAGAGAAGATTATTAACACGTGTTAAATACCGTACCATCCACCTATACAGCTTGTAAAATGTGTTTTGATGCCTGATACCTATCGCGAATAGTGCGTTAGCATGCTAGCTGCATTAGCATAAATCTCAGCAGCGGCCGATACTGTGTATTGTTAGCATGTTAGATGCACTGTGTTAATTAGCTAAAACTGAAAGCTGTTGATTAGATATTATGAGCCTGTGACTGACGAGCAGTGGTGGAAAAGATATTCACATCTTTTAAGTTAAGTAAATTCACAACACCACACTGAAGAAATATTCTACTGCAAGTCCTTTATTCAAAACTTTCAAGAACAACAGTAACAACATCGAAACGTACAAAAAATATCAAAAGTAACAGTACTCAGTAATATGAAAATAGTACGTAGTAACGTTAATGCAGAATGGACCTGCTGTATTTGCACATTCCAAATATGTGATTGTATTATTTGTATTGATGCATTTATATAAGCAGCGTTTTAGTGTAGTAAAAATAGGGATAATTTAAACTACTTGATAAAATGATGAAGTAAAAAAAAAAAAAGGTCCAATCACTTTAAATTGAGCATTTTTTTAATGTTGATCTTGACCTGACACTAACCAAAGCTGTCAGCTAAATATACAGGTATAAAACATACAATATTATTTGCCTTAAAATGTTGTGGAGTATACATTTAAATTAGCATAAAATGTAAAAATTCAGAAAAGTACATGAACATTTTAACTTCAGTACAGTACTTGAGTAAATTTTCTTAGTTACATTGCACCACTGCTAATGAGACATTTGCACTCAGTGGACAGAACGGACCATGACTCCCACCTGCTGCAGCTGGAGGACTGTGTTCAGTCTGTTTCCTCACCTTCCCCATCTTCTGATCTCCACACTTCTGGTTACATCCTGCAGACTTGTGAGTCCAAACCAACATTGGATGTATGTTTTATAATGGTAGCTTGAATGAGAAGGTTCGTGAGAATTTTTTTTTTTTTTTGAGTGGATTTGTGCAAACCCTATCACTATTATAATCCTTTGGTTTTGGTGTATCATTTGTGTAGAAAATAACTTTTTTTTCTTTCTTTTTTAATATTTACATTAATTTTTACAGGTTCCATATCTGTCAACTTTTGCTTGTCGTGACACTACCATGACATGCTTACATTTTTTTAAAATAAATTTGACCACAAATATTCACATTTCAAAGATGTACTTTGACCTGATAATGATGTTGATGGATGAAAGTATATTCTTGTCAGGTAAAGTCTCTGGACCAGACTAAATGTCCACATCCACTAGACCATTCAGTTCTGCAGCTTTCTGGATCTCAAATGATTTCTTGACCATGTTGTCTTAAAATAACAAGAGATTACATAATATGACTGAAAGCTCCAGAACAACCTCTACTTGGATATCAGGTCAGGATGGTTTAGATAACAAGAACACCTGTTTGTTGACTTATGTCAAGTGCACTCAGTTCTTTGTAAAAACAAAGCAGTCGCGTAACGAAGAGCTCAGGTGGTTGACTCTGACCTCTCGGGAGGAGTAAAAAATATATAAAATCACAACAAGATATCGTATATGCCATTTATATAGTCTACTTTTATTAGAAAAATAATTACAATTCCAAATAAAGGAATACAAGTAATGAAATTATAATATATGACAAGTTAGCATATGCTGTTATTTATAATAAAGTCGAAAAAGAAGTTCTACAGTTGAGAAAATGTTGTGCCAAAGGAAAGGGCCTGTCTGTCGGCAAGGTAAAACAGTCGAAATATTCTAAATACCATATACAATAATATACACACTGATATAAAAACTCAGTACAGTTGAAGAAAGCCTGACAGTGGCAAGTTGGAGAGTTGATTTTGGCTAAACGTGTTGCAGTGCTGTGCATGAACGCCTTACAAGTAAATGACCCGTGTGACGGTTGCTGTCAAACAAATAATCTGATCTGCTTTAAAAGCTGATTCCAATCACTATCTAATCGATCAGATTCTCTGAGATTTGATCGGAAAATCAGTTTTATCACAACATTTTAATTTTATTTACAGCATTTTTTCCTGTTAACATGCAGCACTTTATTGCATTGAGGACATGTGTGGTACGCATCCTTGCAGCTTTTCAAGCAGAGAGGAAGTGGAAGAAATAAAAATTGAAATCTGCACGTGAAGAACCTGCAACACACACACAAACACACTGTTAGTTTCATGTAGCTCGAAGTAATTTGCTTTGTTTTCCCCATTATGCATTTGTAGTTTTGAGAATTTGTTGTTGCTTTGTTGCAGTTATGTTTTTAGGGCCTGTAAAAAATGCTTACTTACACAGTTTAAACTGTTTGAGTTTTTTTTTACACTACAAGAGTAAAGTTTCATAACCTGATTGCTAAACTGCTAAAATGTTTTTACTTAAGTGAGGTTTTGAATGCAGGACTTTTACCTGTTGTGTAGGGTTTTTTATCCGTTAGGTACACTTCCCCCCCCCCCTAAAGTTAAGTATCTGAACTTCTAGACATTTCTGGGGTTAGATGGTTATATCATAGACGAGCATTTAAAATTTCTGTGCTCACAAAAATTACTAAATAACACTGATCCAACAGTCAGCCATGTGCTGGATTTTGACCGACTCTTGTTAGAGGTGTAGAGTCCTGTGAAGTGGAGGTCATAGGTTTGCCCTGTGTTTAACAGTTTTATCTTACCTGCCCATAGGACTACAAATGGAAACAAGTCGTAGCTAAATTTGGTACAGTGCATCTGCTCTCATATTGTGATTAACTTTTACGTTTAAACCAAAGTTCAACAAGTACCCTGAAGCAAATACAAACCCGAGGACTAAGAACACTATGAACATCGTCCAGGCGAACTTCCCTGCTTTGTACTTGACATTGGTCATGACCTGCTGCTGGCAGGAGGTGCAGGTCGTCATGCCGGGAGAATGCCCTAGGTTCGGATCGTATTTATCAGACTCCCCTTCTCCAGATTCTAGACCTGAACCAGTCCCACCTCCTCCGCTGGTGTACACTGGTGGAGGGAGAGTCAGATATAAATAGAAAGAGGGGATGAGAAGATGAAAGGAAAACAGGAAAGTCATTAACTGTGCACTAGAATAATAATAATGTGGTGGTAAGGTTTAAATGTTTTTCTGATAATGTACCATCAGGTTTAAGTTTACCTGGCAAGGAATTGGAGTTGCTCTCTGGTGGGCGCGAAGGAGGGTTGTAGTAAATATGCTCATCCCCCTGACTCACATCTGGACAAAAAGAGAAGGAAAGAGAAGAGAAAACAATTAATAAAAAATGAATTATCAAATCTGTATCGGATTATGCTGTGTGTTTGGGATTACCTGATCTGATGTAGATGTATTCAGGGGGTTCTGTTAGTTCTATTACGTCTGTTTGCTGTGCATCTGCACTCATGCTGCAGGAAAATAGCAAAGACAGTAAAAAGTTGTTACAATTGTGATTCTGCTTCTTGCCACCTGATGGAGCCAAAGTTTATCTATGTCATCTCAGTCATCTCATCTTTTTAAGTCCTAAGTGGCAGATTAATTGTAGGCACAGTTTTGAATTGCATGGATGTTTCTTGTCAGTATCTGGGAGTGGAGATGCCTAGACAGGTGCTGCCTGGGTTTTCATGGACAGCCTTTTTTGAGCCTTCTTTTTTGATGTCTTAATGAAAACTGGTAAGACGATGCAAGGATCTGTGAGGTTTATCTGTATAATTTAGATGAGGATTTATTAGAAAATGCCTGACCATTGTGTGCAACAAGGTTATAATTGTTTAGACTTTTTCATTAGTTTTAGTTTGTATCTCTTTGTGACTTTTTTTCTTCTTCAAATTTAGTTAGTTTTAATTAGTTTTTAGAATAAATTTGCTAGTTTTTATTTTATGAAAATTCTTAGTTTCAGTTTAGTTAGATTAGTTTCAATGTTAGTTTTAGTGTTTTTGCAATGGGGTATTTGTTGGGTGCAACATTTGAAAAGGTCACAATAAATATTTGTTGGAAAAACTCAACAAAAGATACTTTCAAAGAACAAACATATTTAGTTAGGCCAAATGAACAACAATCCACACGTTACATAACAGCTTATCGAGGCAGTGAGCTAGCTAAATATCTGTAGCCAACAGACTAGAGACACACACATGAACCTGATGACCTTTACCCATTTATGAGACACATCACATAGCTTAGAAGTTAGGAGGGAGCTTAATCTGTGAAAAACATGAACAAACTCAGAAACCCAATAAACTCTACAGTTGAGGATTGATTCATTTAGATTAACTAACTCAAAAGTAACTAACTAACTATTGGACTGTCTAGAACAAGAGGTAAATCAGCTTTATGGTTAAATCATTGCACTTGATTTACAATATAGTACTTTCATGTTATATTCAGCATCATACAGTAAATACAGTGATGGCTTTGAAGAGCCCTGATGTGTTTTACTTTTCTATGTTAAATTTACAGAGCCTTCAGTCTAACATTGTGAACAAAGACAATGTAACCGATACAAACCTTGCATTTGGAATGAATAACAGTCTTAAATACAGCTTCCTTTACATCTTTCTCAATTCTTTTGACAAAACAGAGGAAATTTTCATAAAAATTTTAGTTTTTGGAAACAGACAGTACCGTTTCAGTTTTTGTTTCACTTCAGACTGCTCAGACTTATTCTATTGAAGGCATATACTTGAGCTGTCATGTCAAAGAAGAAGAGAATTCATTCAAACTAATTCATTCATTGCACTTACTTTTAGTATATGTCGTACTAATTTCTGTTGAATTAATTAATAAGATGATATATTTTTTATCCATAATGGTGGATATAGCCCATGTCATGATATTGTGCCCATGGGATCTCATTAGTTTGTATGACTTGGGCTGGCAAAATCTTTGTCCATAGTGATGTTTCACTGTAGTCATCGTCACTTACTGATATGGTAGATTTCATCCAACTCAAACCTCAGCCACAGAATCCCCTTCATCACTGTCAGAATTGTCATCCTTTTGTTAATATGACCACAATGAAAACCTTAAAAGGCCAAAAACTTTTTTTTTTTTTCCATGATGCATCCTGTCCCGACTCCTTGTGCATGTCAAAAGACAGACTCGGCTACAGACATAAAGAATCACATAGAGATATAACTATACTAGAAACTTGATAAGGCACTAAAGATAACAATATAAGTGAAATGACATTCTTAGACCCAGTTTCTTTTCAAAGTAAACAAATCAGTTAACTCAGGCTGTCACTGTAGTTAGGTCATGGATGTATCATCTCACTATATCTATAATACATTTGTGAGTTCATATGTTACTCTCTATTTCATTCTTTCTGATTGCCCTAATCCTTGATTCTCTTTTTTTCTCACCTGGTCCAAAATATAGACTTAGAAAAATGCTGTTGCTCCCACTTGTTGTACAGATCTGGTTTAAATTGAACTATTTTATTACCGCTCCAGAATTGATGCAGTTTGTTTGGTTCTTTGTGAATTCTCTAAACATACTCCACTACAGTCCAAAATAACAGATCCAATACCACTTGTGAGAGGGATTCTCTGTCCATTTTAATTTTTCTAGCATAGTTCAATAGCACTGTGAATGTAATCTGACCTGATGACAAGAAATTAATAATTCAGCAGAATGTTAGCCCACTGAACTAGCATTTTTTTTTTTTTTTTGACGTGCACACAGAGAAACAGAAGCAACGTGACTGGGAGAGGGCTGAATTGGACTTTCACCTTCATAAACACCCCTCTGTAAATCTTTTTTAACATTTGCTCTGCTTTCATTTTGCAACCAAACAGTCTTTGGTTGTGATATCACTTAAGACACCAAAATCTCAAAGAACAACATAGAACAATCCATGCAGTGAATATATTTAAAAGATTTTAACAGTTTGAAATTTCTGCAAGAATTAAATATTTCTGGGATTCAACGGCAATACATTTTAGTTTAGCTATAGTTAGCCCCCCTATTATCAACAAACCCTGGAAACCCACACATCCTCTGAATGAGGTCTGAGGAAAAAAAATGTTACATTAAGTTTACAGTTTTCATTTAAAAAGTTATGACTGGATGAACTCTGAATAAGAAAGGTGAATTTGTATGTATTTCATTTCTGCATAGTTTTAACATTTTATAGTTCAGTCCCTCGAACCTGACTCACAGCAGCGACCTGTTTTACTGTTCTGATGGAGATTTCCAGTAAAACCTGATTGACCTGGTGGAAGCGATGGTGTCAGAGTTTCTAGTTCACTTTTCCATTGTGATATGGGCGACTTTTGCTACATTACAGTAATTGGTGTTAGGGCCAGGTTTGTGGAGAAAATGGTTGTTTCCAGCAGCCTCAGAGTCCTGTCATTCTGTATTCCCTCATCGAGCTTTATTATTCTATCTCACATTTCTAATAATTTCCTCTCATTTTCTGCCTTTCATGTCTTGTTGATTGCCTTTAAATCCCATACCCATAAATGTAACTCTATTATGTCGTTAGTTGTAAATCCTGTCTCAAAAACTAAAGAAACACATGATGTGAATATTTACAATAAAATCCCTATGTCTGTTTAACTTAAATTAATCTGTTGATAGTCTTACCTTGGCTGGGTGTTGCAGTCACAATGCACAGATGCCAACTGAAGCAGAGTCAAGACCATCGGTCAAGACAGACTGTAGTCACCTGTGTCACCTGTACCTGCACCGAGCCTTCCCTTGGACACGCCCTCAACTCCACCCTCTATCTAAGATTTTCTGCATCCTGGTTATTGTTATGCTGCAATTTGTGCAGCAATTAATGTGGAAATGTAAAAGAACATATCTTCTCATTTAATGTTATCCTTATTGATGGATGCATTTTGCACTCATTCATGTAATTAATTAATTAATTTTTTCATTATCTTTAACCATTTATTCAGACACAGGTCACAGGGGGCTGGAGCCAATCCTAGCTTACACTGGGCGAGTCGCAGTACACACCCTGGACAAGGAGCATAACTATCTCACCGCCATCAACAGACATTTACTGACACATTCACAGGATAGTTTTCATGCTGGCCTCATGAGAAGAAATCAAGAATGTTAGAAGTGACAGTTTGATTTAAAAAAACAAAACTGAAACGGGGGGGCGGGGGGTTGGGGGCTTAACACATTTCATAGAATGGAAATCCCTTTTATAACCTGAGATCAGATATGGGGTTTATTATATAATTAGGCATATCATTACTTGTTAATATTACTCGGAAAAACTGCATACAAAATAAATAGAAAACAAATAGAAACTGAATAATGAAAAAAGAATAGGCTTAGAAGCCAATATCTTCTGTGCTGGTGTTTCAGCTTCAGTATGGCTGATGGCGGCAGAAAAATGAATCTGCCACATTGCAGAAATACTTTTAAACCACAAAGAAGGAAGTAAATGCTGCTAATCAAACAATCCCAGACCTAAGATTAACACTGCGTGCTATCTCTGAAGAGCATCACTGAGGTAGATGTCTGGCAGTGATGAAAAAAGAAAACTGGTTAACAAGTTAGTTATTAGGTGTTACCTAATAAGGTGTTACCTAATAACTAACTAAGGTGTTATTTGCTGTGTTATGCTTGTGACAAATTAAAGAAACATCCTAAAATGAGGTGATAATTTGGAAATATAAAATAGACATTTTACTTTTTTTAAAAAAAACTCTTTTAGGAGACCTTTGAGTGTATTTTTTTTATCACAGCTTGTGGATCACTGGTGCAGCTTTCAGTGAAACCTGCTCTTCCTGAGTATGAGCTGGATGATTAAAATTTCCTTCAGCCACACTTGAGTCTGGAGTGTACAACAAAAAAAAAAGTCCCAATGTAAACTATGTAACACCTAACTAACAACTGAGAGCAACAAATTCAGAATTCAGAGTGTATTTCTACACTTCCACAGTTCACAGATTGAACATTAAATATATTGTAATTAGGGATGTCCGATATTGGCTTTTTTTGCCGATATCCGATATGCCGATACTGTCCAACTCTTAATTTTCGATTCCGATATCAGCCGAAACCGATGTCGATATATGTGGGTTATTTTTCCTCAAAACTTATTTTAGGTAACATCTAACATCACATATCTCCTGTTGTGG
>JAOWBC010000458.1:17499523-17518186 GCA_028566105.1 Hypoplectrus providencianus
CTGCAGAACACACACACACACACACACACACACACACACACACACACACACACACACACACACACACACACAGTTAGTGTCATTCAGCATTATGCAGTAATTTGCTTTGTTTGACAATTTTGCTTTGTGGTTTTGAGAATTTTACTGTACAGAGCGTTAATGTACAGAAAATATTGTTGGTCTGAAGGATGTCAAAAATGTTATTATGACCCTCTCCTTGACTGAAAAAATGCATCTTACAGACCTTATTGTCAGTTATTATTGAGGAGCTTTAATGAAATGAACTGCACTGATTTATAATTTTTCACTTCAGCCAGAAGGATTGGCCCACCGACACCTTTGATCTCTGAAAAACTTCCCAATAAGCACATACGTTAACATACGATAATTAAGTCAGTTTTTATATTTAAAAGAATAGATTTACTTGACAACAAAATAGTTAATTTTATTGAAATCGCAAAATGTCCCGCAGTGCATTGTCCAAATCGCCGGTGCACACACATGACACACACTCACCCGCAGCAGATGAAGAGCAGGCACATCAGCCAGGCGTACGTCCCTGCTTTGTACGTGACATTGGTCATGACCTGCTGCTGGCAGGAGGTGCAGGTCGTCATTCCAGGATTACGCCCAAGAGCCTTGTCGTAACTCACGAACCGGCTTTTTCCATCTCCTTCAAATCCTGAACCTCCTCCACTGGTGTACACTGATCGAGGGCGATGGGAGAGAAACGGAGAAATTATTGACTATGCTCAAAACCATGAGTAACGTTTTTAATGTGTGTTTCCAGGAGGGTTGAATATGAGGTGTCAGTTTACCTGGCGTGCCAGTAGAGGCGGTCTGCTGTGAGTGTGAGGGAGGGGTGAATGGAGTGTGGAGGTTGTAAACCTGCACACCACTGTTACCCTCAGCTGTACCAGGAGAAAAAAAACAGAGACCGAAACAAGGGTTAATGAGACAGTTATCACAGTGATCATAATGATGATGATGATGGTGTGTGTGAGTGTTGTTGGTTCTGGTTTACCTGGTGTGTGGTATGGAGGAGCTTCACCTGCACTCATTGTGCTGCAGAAAGATATAATTGAAAACAGTTTAGATTACATCTGTTTTATTTGGATTATTTAGATGATGAATTGTCAGAAGGGTCATTATATCTCAACATCTAAAGCCCCTCATTTTGCTCATGCTTCATCAGTGTTGGATATGTCATCTTGTTTCGTTAATATGACTTCTTCTAAAACTGCATCAAAATGACAGTTCCCTTTTAAGCAATATGAGAAATTACAGCAAGACAGTGTGGTGGTATGGTGTATATTCGTGCTGCACAATTTCATTAGATTCTCGTTCATGCAGAATGACAGACTATGCCACTATCAACAAAAACCACAACAGCGAGGATGTCATACACTGAACAACTGTAGCGAGGATCTGCCAAAAAATAAACAGTTAAAAAACAGGGTTTCCTTTAATAAAAGATCTCAAGTATTTCACCCCTTGGCCAGAAAAATAAATACAAATTTAGTTGATTTAGTATATATATGATGTTTGGAGTTTAACAATTGTAATGTAGTTTATAATAACATTTTTAACAAGTCCAGAAAGTCTACAGCAGTTCATGATTTTACTCTACAGCTCAGGACAGTGTTGTGAGACCAATCTGACCTACAAAAATACTTTTTTTTTTTTACTTCATAATTAGGACACAATGGAGTGCGGAGCAAATTTCAAGCGAAAACTGTACATTATTATTATTATTATTATTATTATTATTATTATTATTATTATTATTATTATTATTATTCAAATGGAGATTGAAAGTATAAAGTTGCTGGCACTTCATTTTTTGAGAGAAGTTTTTCTGCCTGGAGAGAAACGTTTGTTTTGATGGATTCATACAGTCAAAGTATGAATGAAACACTGTGTAGGATTAAATAAACAACATATTATGCACATTAAGTACGTCACAATAAAGGAGTGCTCTGTGGGTTTTTTAGGCCCATTGAAAAACAAAAGACGTGTAACAAACCCATACAGGAAAAACCTGCACAGAACACACAACTTCCAACACAACTTCCTGTCCATGTCTCTCTCTTCATCTTTTGTCTACCCTTTCCAGTTCCATCTCTCTTTCCATATAAACAAACACTGGCATGACTAAGCATCTTTTTCCCACACTGACTATCATATACCGTCACACCTCACAGTTTCTGTCTGCCTTACACACTAACTGACCTTTCTCTGTTCAAACTCTGTTCTCCTGCCATTAATTACATGCATTGAGGTGTAGCTATAGGTAATAACTTGAAAAGATGATGGACACATTGTGTCTTTTTCTCTCTGTAACACACACACACACACTGTAGAGCCTGTATACACCCATATGTTGGTGCAGGAATGTGGCTGAGCTGCATGCTTCTCTGTGTGTCACAGACCGAGGGTGTGTCGCTGCAGACAACTGCTGTCTCGCACAAAATCTTTCAAAAAATCTGTTGAGTGAGCTCATCTGACATCATGTTGACAGTACCATTTCAAAAGCAGTGACTGAATATGTATGAGAATATAAGGAAATGCAAACGTGTTTTCAACGTTTTACGGTTCAGTCCCTCCAGTCTGATTCCTGGCAGCGACCTGTCTGCCTGTTGTGCTGTAGACTTGCAGTAAAAGTTGACTGACATGGTGGAAGCACTGGTCTCAGACATGTGGCTGAGTTGCTCTGTGCTAAAAGCAGCCGGTGTGACATTAATAACAAAGTTTGGGTGTGTTTAACACAGGTTAGTCATGGAAACAGTTGTTTACAGCCGTGTCAGAAACCTGTTTTTATATGATTGGTTTCCACATCTTCTATTTCATTGAGTTCAGCTTAAAGAAGCACTGCAAATCTGCTGCAGCATTCAGTTAGTGTTTCTTTTTTTTTTGTAAATGTTAATATACATAGAATAAGAAAGGGTTGAAAATCAAATCTTAACAGTGTTTCTGTCACATCGAAACAGACACTTGAAACAAACAGAAGAACAGCAAAGAGTTAAAGTGAAAAAGTAGCCCCAATACTCAAATAGTTGTGATGCCGATGTGTCTGTCATCAACCAAAGGCTGCTGATGGCTACACCTGGGTGTGACTTCCAACAGATTCATTGACCACATTTCAGAGATACTTTGAAACTTGAAAGGAGGAAAGTTAGAGGCTAAGAGGACAAAGGACACAGCTTAGATTCTTCTTTGAAGCTTCATGACTGAGGCCTTGGAGCAGATTAATGGAGGACAAATTGGATGGGACTAATCAAAACTGAGTTAATGAGCTGGAAGTAATTACTAATACTGTAACTAGGGCAGCACATTTTGAGTACATAGCCAGCTGTATCTGTTCATCTGTGGACAGATCTTGTAAATGTGATAAGTCTAACAACTGTGGGAAGGTGCTACTGGCCTGGGTGGCCCCAACACTTTATACCCCTAGCCCTATTTACTTTGCATTATGTTTTTAATTTACCTGCCACTACCAAATTACTATTAGCAGTATACCAGCTGGTAGTTTCCCAGTGGTCTGATGTTGAGTTGAGTGAAACTTGCTCTTCTTGATGCGAGTTAACACCCTGAGACACGTCATAGGTGTGGTCTGACTGTATGTGCCATCTGTGCTTGTCAGACCAGACTAACCATGGCTAACCAAAGGTCTACTGCCCATTTAATGCGTGTGTGTGTGTGTGTGTGTGTGTGTGTGTGTGTGTGTGTGTGTGTGTGTGTGTGTGCGTGTGCGTGTGCGTGCAAGGGAGGGAGGGAGGGAGAAATGTTCGCAGAATGCATTTTAATAGTCATCCGACAAAGAACGGGATCTTTTAGAATTGGTAATTACCTTGTCATCTTAAAGATATGCATTTACTCCAGCACAATGGATTTAGGTCATTCAGAACTATAGAACGTTGAGTCTCTCATTTTCAGGCCTGCCCTGATTTTGATCTGTTCCCAGATCAGCCAAAACCCACAGTTCTATCCACAGCAGATGGCTCTGTGTCTACATTATTATCAATTAAATGGAACCATTCAAACATCTTTTTGTATTTGGGTAAAGCTAGAAATCAGTTTTAAAATGTTATGCTTTTTTATTGTGTTTTTGTGACTGTAGTCTTATTAAATTAAGCCAGTTAAACAAATCAAGTTTTCATAGGTCGGATCCCAAAGTATATTAAAAATAATCCACATACGGTGTGACACCTGTTGCCCCTAGTTCTGGTGTCCTTCAGCAATGTAATGTGAAAGATATTACTGTGTGTCTGAACTCCTGTGAGAAACATCCAGTTGTGTCGTCGTTTAATATCCAGCATCATAACCTCGCTGCTTAAACATTTTCCATGACCCTGAAAATAATAATAATAAAATCCTACTGTTCTGATGCTGACATCATTTTTCTCTTGAGGTGCTATGGCCAGAACCAGTACAAAACTACAACTAAGGCCAGCTACAAGTTCAGTAGCATCTCTAGTTTGACGTGAAGCGTTGGTGCAGATATTCCACGGCAGTTCCTCTCTTTAACATTCGTGTTACTGTTTGCAGCAGGAATGACTGGATACACATACATTGATGTACTCGGAGCTTAACAGATCCTAATAGTCGTTCAGCTGATTGTTCACTTTAAACCTAGAAATACCAGTTCACTGAACAAAAGCTGCACGTACCCTGGGCTGCACCCATTACTGGATGTACAATTCAAAACCTCAAATACCAAACCCACCCTAACATAATAATAATAAAAAGAATATAACATAAATAAACCCATGGCAAACTGTGAAAAACATGAAATTCAAAATGTCTCCCTGCCTTAAAAACATTCCTGCAGACTGAGCTGCCACCTATAAAACCAGTTGAGTCTGTTATCTTGTGCCAACATGAAAACGATTTAGGTTAAAACAAAGTCATTAACAGCGAATGTGCGATTCAAGATATTTTCTTCTTCTATCTCAATCTTGTAATACTTAATGATTAAATTAATCTCTGTATCATTGTTTGGCTTCAAGCCCCATACCCATATATATTAACTACTATTGAATCTTCAGTTTTAAATCCTGGCTTACATCCTCAAGACACACAAATCTGTTCAATCAAATCCTTTTGTCCCCAAACATCCCACAGTAATCTCTTTCCAGCTTACCTTGGCAGGGGTTGTGGTCAGTATGCAGAGATGTGTGTCAGGTGCTCCTGATGTAGAGTCCAGACAGATTGCAACCGTGACATCCACCCGTCTCACCTGTACCTTTACAAGCCTATCCCTGGACACGCCCTCAGCCCAGCCCTCAACTACAAAGACTTGAATAAGCAGCAGGGAATGAGTCATTCACTGATTTAGGTGTTTCTTTCATATCTGTACTGGTTGTCTTTTTAATTTGTCCTTTGTTGCGGGAGATTATGGGAGTGTGTATGTGTGTGAATAACCAGTTTCCCCTCTCTCCACCTGAAAAAGACCTGAGGTGATCATAGTGCAGTCTTGGAATGTGTCCAAAAAGATGGTGGACAACATTTGAGTGACAGAAGTTTACATTTGTTAATATATGCCTAAAATGTGATAATTCCAATGTTTGTCAGCATGGAAGAGAAGAACAATTTCATGACAGGACAAGAAGTAGAATGCTGTATATGAAAAGCCCAAATTGTATAAGAGCTGTGTCAGACCTTCAGTAACACTATAGAAGAACCCATGCTGTCATTTTGCTCCGAGATTTCTTTATAGATTTGGAGATTTCTTTCATCTTTAGCTAGTGAATGGTGACTACTTTTGTTCTGAAACAGCTGTGTAGCCTTGTTATTGTCAGTATAGCCAGGGATGTCATGTCCCGAATGCTCTATGTGTGCAGTTTGAGATTGTAGTTTCCTGATGCTTTGATTTTCCTAGATGTAGCATTTTATCCAGCCATATTCTAACACAATAGCTGAAAGAAAACAGAAAATTAACCTTGTCATTTGCTGCTTCACTATAATTTTGCCTAACGTTGGAGCATTATTCACCTTCCCTACTAAGTTAACTTTATTATTTATGAGTTTATGGCCTGTCTGTAGAAACCTAACCTGTTCATGTGGAAAATGTTGCCTCTGACAGTGGGGAGATCCTTGCCTTTTAGCATTTAGTTTTTGGCTTTAGCCTTAAGCAGATATTATAAGGATGTCAAAGAATTTAAAACTACTGTCTGTTTTTACAAGGTATTTTAAAAATGAACCTAAAGCTTGGAGCACAGCCCTGGGGAGCCTGACATGGTAAGAATGAGGTTATCAGGTTCTAAAATAACCAATGGTTAATCCATGATTTCTTTCAAATAAATGAGCAGAACAAAGTCTTTCAATTTCTTTCTCTGCTGCTCAGATTAAATAAGCTTTGTTTGCTTCCTTAATGTAGCTGTATATGTTAAGATGGCCTGTGACTGTTGACATAGCATCAAATAGGTCTAAGAACATCAGTTAAACTGCAGACATTTCCAGTGCACCCTGCATTTAACAAAAATGTGACCTGATTTATATAAGTATAATTGAGCATCATCTGGATATCGACCCGAGGCCTTTGTATTTGAGAGGTAAAGAAAACATTTCCTATTCCTATTTCCTTTTTCGTGTTTGCTGGGTGGCTAGTACAGGATCTTCTTACAGATGTCCAGATGTATTGAATGGTTGTTGATTGTGTCCTTCCAAAGGAGAGATCAGTGCCATCAGAGATGATTCAGACTCAGCAGATTCAACTGCCCATTCGTTGTAAATATGCTCACCCAGAAATGTGTCAAAAACACACAAACTGCTTCTTTTACTGATTTCTGGCAAATTTACACACTAAGATTGGAAGGAGATATTTAACTATGGGTTACGTATTTTTATGTTTGAATAAAAAAAAAAAAAAAGCACTTCTCTGATCAGGTGTAGTGATCTTAGGTAATGGTGACCACAACTTCTTATTTCCAGCATCAAGAAAAGTAATACATCAGGTTTTTAATCATTGTGCTGTAAACCAACATTATGAAAGGTACTCTTAAACACAAAGGATGTACAGTATGTGAAATCCTAACCGATCCCTTGACATTGTCTGCCAAATGTAAAAAAAAAAAAAAAAAAAAAAGGTTGTAGGAGGTGTTAAAAGATTCACTGTTGAAAGGTTTGGTTATAGAAACTGCTTACAATAGAACAATTAATTATGAATTTATTTATTCTGATTCCGATAAAGCAACTTTAAATGAACATATCCAGAGCTTTTTTTTTGTTACCTTAACGTCATTGATTTTCAGCTGGAAAATATTTCTGGGAAGGTTTGTATTTTCTTTCAGTCACCTGGGAACAGGCCAGTGGAACCACATTTTTCTCCTGCTGGTCACTGGATCACAGCTGCTGGGGGTTTAGTGCTTTGCCTCTGTACACCTTAAGTGGATGTTGAGGCAAGCTTGAGAATAATTGTCATGAATTTATTTCCAATCCCAAACCTCTTTCTGAAGGCAGACTCAACCCCACTGACTTCATTATGCACTCATATGTACGTACATAGCGATGAGAGATTTTTGTTTCTATTTTCCTGGCGTAAAGATTGAGTAAAATTCCTTCAGGACTACCAACTCCCAGTTCTTTCTTCACCCCAAAACACCTCAGTCTAAGGAACCACAGAATTAAAGGTGTGTGAAAGTGTCGCGTGTTTCCTCTGCTCATGATGTCAACTGGGTGAGGTGGTTCGGTCTGTGAGTGTTTCGATGGTCCTGACGAACAACATTCCACAGAATAAACCAATCCCTACAGAGTATTACATTCTGGGGAAAGGCTGAGGTGTGTGTGTGTCATGATGCCGTCTATAAACTAGGACATTTTTCAGTGGTTACAGGACAGGGGTTGATCCCTTTACCCTTTAACCCTCTGAATCCCACAACCACCTGCTGGTTGGAAATGCATGTTTTCTTTAAGAAATTAATGCTTCTGTTGGGAAAAATAATCAAACCTTGGTACTAGACATATTTCTAGAATGTCATGAACCCAGCTTCAGGATACTTACACAGAGCTGAGAGAAGGGGACAAGAGAGAATGAGATGATTCTGAGGGTAGTTTTTTTTGTTTTGTTTTTTTAACTTTGTTTCGTTTTGAGCTATTAGGCCAATATAACAAGCAAACTTGACCGATTTTAAATTAAGTTATCAGGCTCTCTTACAGTCCTTAAACAGCCCATTGTTTATCTGTGGCTTGTTTCAAATGAGTGAGTACAACATCTTTTAATTTCTGTTCCTGCCAGTCAGAAACAGTATTGCTTGACAGAAATAAACATACCCATATTCAGATTTTGGGATCCTTAAGTTCCTATAGTTTTGTTGGCTTCCTTATGTCATGTGACTAATGAACGAGTGCTGACATGGCATCAAAGATGTCTAATATTAAAACACGTTATATTTAAGAAAAAAAACATGTTTAGTATAGGAACTTCAATTGAGCATCATCTGCATAACAAGTGAAGAGTGATAATACTCATCATACCATGATGAGTATTATATTGCTCCAGAGACTTAACCTTTGTGTTTGAATAGCAAAGAAAGCATTTCCTATTCTCTAAAAATCATCAGCAGGACAAAGGCAGAACTTCTGTAAAGAAACATAATGATACACATTTTTTCAAGTTTTTGCTTGGTTCATAGTACTGGATGTTCTTCTTCTTCTAATCTGTTTGATTTTTGTTGATTGGTAACTGTCACATGACATGTTTTCAAAATGAGAGATCACTGCTGTCTTAGATGCTCTGATACAGGCTTGATGCTAATATGTATTTGCAGATTCATCAGCCATGTTTGCCAAAATTACAGACATTAGCATTAAGCAAAAAGCACATGGTAATCATTTAAAAATCAGCGTCTTTCAGAGTCATTCACTTCATATTTATATTTTATAAAAACCATGTACAAATATATGTGGCAACACTTTTTTTTTTAACAATGTATTGTAATGATTTAATGTATTTAATGTCTCTGATTATGGTGAAACACGGGCCACAAAAGAGGTCATAGACCTCTTTTGTGGCCCGTGGTGAGGGAGGAGGGAGTGATGGAGGGAGCAATGATAAGGGCAAGGAAGTAAGGAGGAGGGTAAAATCAGAAATATAAAAATAGCCTTTGACTCAGCAGGTATATAAATACTGAGCGTTAAAAGATCTGAGAATGTTTATCCACTGTTGTCTCAGTCTTCTGAAGGCTGTCTCTTACCCAAACTCTTATCTTTCTTGTCGCATGTATCTATCTGTTAACATGATTGTCCACCTTTGTCTTACACTTACACTGTTCTTTTTCAGTGGATACATGTGTTATGTCATGTTATGTACAACAGTGAGGTCATTATTGTTTTAGAATTTATTCTTTATTTGAATCTAACTGAAACCTTTTTAAAAAAATACTGCTTGGATGATGACTATAAATCATTTATCAAACAATAAATAATTAAGTCAGCATCTTTTAAATCATAGTACAAACATATATTTTAGTATCACAATTTATTTCCTGGTAAGGCTTTGAACATGGTGTGCAGTTTCTTAACAACAACAAGAACGCGGACTTGTTATTTGTAATTATTACTATCTAAAAATACTCTATACAGATGTACACATAGCCTGCAGTCAAATCATCTAAAAGATACATATCTATCAATGCAGCAGGTGTCTTTCAGCAGTGGGTTTGATTGCATGTTAATGACTGCAACCTTTAGGGTATAAGTATAAGTCATTATTCCAGGAATGTGTCTTGTGTAATGAGCTGTTAAATGGTTACATAACATTAAGGACAAGCTCAACATAACAACTAAACTTGATTAACTCAAAAGAAACACAGGAGCTAGCAGGGATGAACAGAACTGTCCTCCCTGAACTGTACCACAGCACATAAAAATGTAGCACCTCCACAATCTCAGCAGGAAAAGTAATGCATGTACAGATATCAGGCTGAAAAGGGCACAAAGTGTATGAACTCAGATAAATCTAATGCTAAAGTTAGCTCAGCTGTTAATGTACATTGCCCAGCAGACACTTACAGGAGCTGTGCTTCCAATGAGGATGTATACCTGTGCTGCACCCTATTGTGCTACAAGTGAAAAGAAAAATTGTTTTGACGTGAAGATATGTACATATACTTGGTGGTCCAACTCAATGAGAAAAATAAGCCATCGAGTGAGCTCAGTGGTAAAAAGACACAACTTATCCATTGTAGGAAAATGAAAGTTTTTCCCCCAATTTTCAAACTATTTTAGAAGCTTTCACTGTAGGTATTATGTAAAAACACAGTGGTTTTTCAAAGCAAACTATCCTGCACTAATGCTTTGGTAAGGTTTTCTTGTGCCACTCTTCAGGTATAATGCTGCTTGAGCAAGGTGTGGCTAGAAAGATCACTCACACACACCAACCTGTGTTCTCTCTTCCACTCAAAAATAACACTTGCCATGTTAATTACAGTATACAAGCAGCACAGATTTGCATAGGGCTGAATACCTATGACAATTATCTCTGCATCATTTGGTTCATCCCTTCAGTTCCCTCCTAGTTTTTTTTATGAAAGAATGGTGGACAAAATGAATGCTTAGTGATACTTAATCTTAAAAAGTTTTGGACCCAAGTGTTGTAAACATTTTTAGTGTGTATATTTCTATCATTCACCAGTACCAGATGTGCATCACTGGCTGTGAGTCAGCCTCGAACCTAAGACACTGACAGTGCACTGCGGCATGTGACCTGGCCTGCTCAGCCACCATATGTGCTGCCAACATTACTTCCGGCCTTTTTTTGGCCCAGAGAAGCTGATGAACCAGTTTTTTTCCAGACAGCTGTTAACTCATTTGTTTGTATGGTTAGCAAACATTTAAGGTCACATCTTCTTTATTATTGTACTTGAATGCAGATGTTGTAGCTTCTGAAGTCGGTTAACTCTCTGCATTGAACGAAATTCGATGCACTATGTTAAATGGCCAAATCAAAAAGCATGGGGTTCAGGGGACACCCCTAGTGGGTTCCATGATTCACACTAAATGGACCTGACCACTGTGAATTTAGCGAATAGGTTCCCCTACTACACCTGGACGAAACCTTTTTCTGCATCCGTAGAGATAACGCAATCTGGGATGTCTTCAGAGGTAGAGTAGATCAGATCCTTACCTTTCTTTGCAATAAGGGTAAAACAGGCTTCAGTTAATTAGGGAGGAAGTAACCCTTGCCTGCAAGATTCAGTAAGGACCACAGAGGAGAGAGCAGCTGAATTTCTTAAAAATCTCTGCTGCGAAGCCATCGGGGCCTGGACATTTTCCAGACTGCATTGAAGAGATGGCTGATGCTATTATTGATACTATAGGTTCTTCCAATCTTTTCTTTATGAAGTCAGTTAACTGTACCATTGACATTATAATCATACAAATTTGGCAAACGTTATTGACAGTTTTTCTATACATAACTTATAAATGTAACAAAATATTAACCTATCCTGCAACAAAATTAGCCCTAACCTACAAAAACACAGACTTAGTATTTTGTAGCTGTGATAACTGTGCACTGCACCAAAATCACCAGCCAGTCAAGCAGAGCAACAACATGAAATAGTGTACACACATTTTAAATTACAAATTATTTCAAGCTCAAAATATAAATTGCCCTTATTTGATTCCAATATATGGATACAACATGGGCAAAGACATTGTAATGTAATCGTTGAGCCCTGTCAATCCCTCTCCCTACGTCCTGTCCTGAAATAGTTCTCTATTTCTTCCAGTGAGCGGCCGCGAGTCTCTGGGATGCACACTGCGTTGAACAGCAGACAGAACACGCACACCACCGTGAAACACAGGTAGGGCACGTACAGGCCGAACATGTCCACCAGGTGCGTGAAGGCGTGCGTCAGCATGAAGGCCGTCAGCCAGCTGACAGCCACACATAGACCTGACGCCACACCCCTGGCAACCAGCGGCAGCACTTCTGACATCAGCAACCATGTGATTGGGCCCCATCCCATGGCGTATCCTAGGGGACAAACAACAGTGTGAATCAGATCAATCAGCTCATTGTTAGGGTAAAGTCAAAATCATGCTTTGTTTTTATCAGACGAATCATCCTAATTCATCAATTAAACCTAAGCTGCATGTTTTTGGATTGGGGAAGGAGCCAACCATGCAACCCTCTAGCTTCAAGGCAAAAATGTATTATCACTACAACACCAGTTTGCCCAATAATAAAGTCTTCTTATTTTGGTTTCTAGGTAAGAGCAGTATCCATGAAAGGTAGCACCACATAAACTTTCTGTTAACAATTTCCTATTTAAGTAAGGTGTAAAAACATAATTATTGCCAATTGAATGACCTGAAACATTAGGCTTTGCAAGTATGACAAGATGGGTGTTGACATTTTATAGACGGCCATTAATTATGCTCCAATAACAGTGTGTGACTGATTGACCTGAGGGCATAACAGGTCTCAACTTGTTGCAACAGGACAAAAGGTAATATTCAGCAAACACCATGCACATTGTTAAACACATGCCAGCCGAGTTATCCAACATTTGCCCAACAAACAGTATTATATCCGTATGATATTTGTTTAGAAGTGTTAAGTTTGCTTGTACTCATAGAAGGTATGAAAAAGATGGATGACAAGACAGTTACCCAAAAGGGAGGCCAATACATCTAGATTTCCTGCTGGGAACTGAATACAGTGTCCACTTTATCCGTGTATTTACTGTACAGGTGTAATGGGTGTGATTTTCAGTGAGGTAGTTAGCTCCATTGACTAACCATGGTGGCTAACTATCATAGCAAAATTATTAGCAGAGGTCACATAACTAAAGCTAAGCAATTTACTGCTGTGTCTGAGTGCAGCTGCAAAATGTATTTTAACCACTTAAAAAGGTCCATCTAAAGGTCCATCTGCCCTTAATGAAGAGGAATTGAAGCCCGATAGTTATTTATTTTATCTTATAGAACACAAGAGACTTTGTTGTTTTATGTTAAGAACTCACAAAACTCAGAAGCAAACCTGACGATTGTGGTTAATAAAGTCTCTTGGCATTTCAGAGAGCATAGTAATTATATAATAGCTTCACCTCCCGGTCGTGTTACTCCTGACATCTACTTCAAACTGTTGTTTTGCTGACAGCTATCACTGAGGTGCCACGGAGCCAATCAAACTAAATATGAAAGTCATCTGAGGCCACTTATTCAGACCAGCCTTTTATCCCTTAATTGATAAAGGCAGAGGTTTGATTGTGTTTTTTGTCTAAGGTTACTGGCCTTAGAGCCATACTGTCAAGATAAAGGGTGTAAGCGGGTAAAACGTGGGGTTTCAAAGAAATGAGTTGCTAACAACACTCACCAAATATAAACACCATAGTGCTGATGAGAGGAATCAGACTTGCTGCAGTTTGGTGGCTGCCATTCAAAGTGTTTGCAATAGCATTATGGGAACTGTAGTCCAGGCTCACAGAGAGATTAGGAGGGGCGGGGCTTGGAGGGAAAGGTGTGGTGTGTGAGTTCATGGTCAGAGTCAGTGCGGACAGGAACATCAGCATGCTCGATGTGTACAGCAAGGCTTTCCTTCCTGCCTTGTCCATTAAACAGGCTGCCACGGCAACAGAGAAGAGGCGTACCGCACCTACAATGGCAGCATCATACCTGACAGGCAGATCCCAGAGAAATTAGTATTTTAAGTTACAAAATTGCACTACATAAATAAACACTGATATGATAGATATACAGAATAATTGTCCAACCTGGGCTCCAGGGAGACTTTGCTTTGGGAAAAGATGGGCTCCAGGTAGACCAGGATGGGCGTGATGCCCGTCATCTGCTGCAGGAAACGCATCACCACTGAGATCATGATTGGCCGGTAGTAGACAGGTGTGACCAGCTGCGACCAAGTGACTTTTCCTTGTGTGTTGATGCTGTGCTGCATCAGGAGACATGCAGACATATCATATGTGTATTTCTCTGCATTTATTTTAAATGGAATAGGTTTTTGCTTCTAGCTTTACACCACTGAAGTCAATGTGTGAGTATATTATAAAACCTACTTTTATGTCATTGAGCTCCTTGCTTATGTCGTAGTGACTTCCCCTCAGCCAGCGGAGGGCCTTCTCTGCCTGTTGCTCTCTTCCCAGAGCAAGGAGCCTCCTGGGAGATTGAGGCATGAACACCAGCAGCACAACCATCAGCACAGCTGGCACCTCCCCCGCCACTGCCAGCCACCGCCACGATACCACCAGACCTGCACATGGTATGAGCGAATGATGCTAAGCCTAGTTTAAGAAGTGGGACTGAAGCATTGCCTCCAGGTTCACTAAACCTGCTGTCATTTTTGCTAGCAAGTTGTCCTCCTCTATGATCGTTCAACAGGTAAAACAGGAAATGTTTGCTTTTTATGTTTAAGATAGCTGAACCATTTGCTATCACCACCATATCTCTTACCCCACTTAAAATTCCACAAAGTGCCATGAAGTTATCTGCATTATGCCCAGAAGTGCAGTGTGCATAGCCAGTGGTGTTAAACAAGCTTCTTTTAGCTTAGGATGAGAGTTCCAGTAAAATGTGTACAAAAAATTAACATTAATTATGGAAATTAGTCAGTTTTGTAGCTTTGTTGGTATGCTCGTACCCATGGAGTAGAGGGCCAAGGCCCCGAACACAGCAGTGATCTGAGGGCAGGAGCCCAGAGCTCCTCTCACTGCTTCGTGAGAGATCTCTGAGATGTAAACCTGTGACATAAAAAACACAATTCAGGAAATATTCAGGACTGTCAAATTAAACTCTGATAACCAAAAAAGTCAAGACAAAAAGAGGAAAAACATGATAACCTACAGGAATGGATGCTGCAGTCATCCCCCCAGCAACACCTGTGAGGAAGCGGCCCACATAGAGCATCCACAAGTTGAAAGCCCCTCCCATCAGCATGTACCTGAGACACAAAAATATAACGATTTTAGAAAATATAGAAATTAAAGTGCATTCTACAGAGTTTTTTTTAAACAAACCCATTAAAATGTTGAACATGTTTAATGCAGTTTTATGCATCTCAATATTCAGATGCTTTACTTAAATAAAAGGATGAATCTCTGTAAACTGTTAATTCTGTGACGGGTAAATGTACTGCATTCAAAATATTGCTATTGAAAAAGCATTATCAGAAAAAATAACTTCCAGCTATCACAAGTAAAAGTACTTATTCAGATACATACATCATTCATTTATTTCAAGAAGTACATTAAAGCATAAGCAGCATGATAATATTGTAGCTGGCTGAGAGCAAATAACTGACTAGTTATTTTACTGTTCAGTAGTTTAACCATAATGCTTAACTTTTTATTATATTATGATTTATTTGTTATGCACATGTATAGCTGCTGCTCATTCATATCACTGATGATGCCCAATTAGACCTGTTCTTAGGACTGTGTAGGAGGTACTGTACATGATTGCCATCTCCGTCACCCTTCTGTTGGCCTCAGTGTACTGTGTCTGTTGATAGTGTCTGTTACACTCCACCCTGTTATCATCTTAATTTCTTCACAGTTTAATGACATGTAATCGTCATCATAGCTCCACCTGACAAGAGGGACAATCATCCAGAAGTAATTTAAAACATCTGTGTGGGTGTGAAGAGATTTTAATTTAACTAGTTGCTCCAGATGTCGAATCATTGTAGTGAAGTAAATAGTGCTATACCTCCTTTCAAAAATGTAGCCAGGTGCACACAGTCAATGGGATGCCACCCTGTGGATTTTGGACAATTTTCAGCCTCAAGATTGGCATTTTCTGGGCTGTCACAATGTTTTGTGTTTTTTCTTTTTTGCCAGAGGGTGGATCTGACTGCAATGGCTACTTAAAAGTAGCAATTGAGACCAGACCCCATCAGAAAATTGTTTACTCTGGCAATAAATCAAGTGATAACATTCATTTTCTCATAGACTAATATACAACTGCAACCAATTAAGTCTCCCTCTGCTGGCCAATAGATAAAATGCAGATATAAGGCCCTCCTGGATTGGCTTCATGTTGTAGACATGGAGGTTGCCGCTTCAGCACAAAGCAACACTTATGTTACCACCTCTAAATTGTATCTAAGTGCAATTCTTAAATCAGAGTACAACAGTTTGATTGGCTGTATGTTGTTTTGACTGAGACTTACCCAATAGACGACGGCACTGCAGACGCCATGATGCTCAGCTTCCGTCCAATCATGTCATTAAGCAGCATTGCCCCCAGCCCTCCTGCTGCTGCACCCAGCGTGTAGATGGAGCCGAACCAGGCAGCCTCCTCTGTACCCATCCTGAGCTGAGGGTCAGCATCAGGGCTCTTGAGTTTTGGCAGGACCGGGGACGAATAGACCAGGGAGTAACCAAAGTTGAAGTTCCCCAAGACGGCTGCAAAGACAGCCAGGAACAGTTTGGAGTTATTGATCTGGTGGAAAGATGTAGACATGTTTTTGGTTTAGTTAACCTGTACATCATCCTAACCAAATTAACTCCTCATAGAGTAGTCTGCCTGAGAACAGGTGATCTCTGGGAACAGAAGCAAAAAGCTTTACAATGCTTAGTACCAACATTTTACCAGGATTAAAAAGGGAGATGTAACAGCTGACAATTACATTTAGTCAGTAAAAAATTTCTGTACTCTGTACTATGTTAGTTCGCTAAAAGAATCTGTTAAGGTCACAATGTATGTGCAGCATTGAAACCAGTCTACACTACCTGCAATCCAATATCAGTTCTTTTTTCCACGCAAATCTCTAGCAAATAACTTTTAAAATGGTTAGTCAGCAATAAAGTTCAAAGATAAGCGAAACAGATTCTGCAGGATATGTGTGAAATATTGTTCCTATTTTAACATTATGTACTTCTTACCTTGCTTGCTTGATTATTTGTTGTAGTTAGTGAACCCTACAGACTAAAATATCACGTCATCCCTGAAACAAGTGACAATGTATCTTCCTTTTTATTATTATTATTAAGTCGAAAAATCAAGAAATCAAAAAATCTTTTGCTATTATTGATCATTTAAAAACCATTAAAAATACATGAAATGTTACAAACCCTGGATTCGGATGTTGGTCCTCTGTTCAGCAGTGGAGTGTCTTCATCCATGTCTGCAGCAGGAGACTGCAGAGTAGTTCGATGGCACACAGAAACCTCTTTGAAAAGTGCTTTTAATGACTACAGCCAAAGGAAATGCTGCCCTTACAAATGCTGCTAGGTCATGTCATAGCCCTTACTTCTTATACTTCCCCACAAGCTTGGCAAGCCGGTTTGATGAAAAGACAATCTTGCTGAAAGCAGTAATATGTAAACTTTTCAAAAGATAAACTTGCGTGTTGTCCAGGGTTTTTCCAGGCTGTCAGACTGAAACAGATAGAGGCGAGAGACATGCAAATTTGTCAAAAATGAAACTGAAAACTGTGTCTACACTGGATGCTCATAAGTGGAACTAAGCTGTTATTTGTGATGTGGAATTACTGAATATTTTCATTAAATTGCACTCAGTAACTGTAGAAACATTTTTTTAACTTTGCACTAAAAACAATACCAAATCAGAATGTTTTCCTTTTACATATCCAAATGTCTTTCAAAAACCCCATTGGTCAGAATTTTGTCAGCAGAAGGAGTTTTTTAAACCCAGTGTTAATAAAGCCAAAGTGTTGCAATGTGGTCATGAGCTGAAAGCAGAAGGAAGGGAAGAACAGCATGATTCCTGGATTGGGCCAGTCAAAGAGAAAGCAGAAGAAGAAGACAGGAGCCGGATCCCCCTGCCAGTTGAGTCAGGGGGAAGAGGAAAGTACACACTGCTTCTCCATCGGCCCACGCAACATGAGATTTACTGCTGTATTAGCACCACACACACAAATACACAACAGACACACCCAAATATACACTTTTCCACTTGTGCTGATTGATTCTCAACCATAATAATTTGTTGTACAGGAATCCAATGAAAGCTTTAAAAATGAAACCAGGACTGGGATGGTAGTGGTGAAAAACCACAGCAGCATCATTCTTTACCATCAGTTTATCTGTTATTCTTTATTTCATTAAACACTTGACATCTGTTGGAAGGCTTTTGAGAGGCTGACTTTTCTTTGTTTTCATTTGTGCAGGAGAGTCAGTAAGCGGCAGAGGAGAGCTGAGTACCTGTTAAATCCATCTGCATTTCCTCTGCGCTCCCCAAAGATGTGGAAATGGAAAGTGTGTTCTTGTCCCAGCTTGTGGGAGTGCATTTGTGTATTGTACTGTGTGTATGTGTGCGTCTGTTCATTATGTGAATACAGTGTCTATCAAGACCAGCCCTTTTCAGCTATGTCTTTCTCTCTTCTATTTGCTCCTTCACCTCCAAAAATCCAGACCCAGGCTCCCAGTCGCAGCTATTCCAGCTCCACTGCACCATGGACAGCCTCAGGCCCGGACACTGGCCCCTGATCTTGGTCCACATGCTTCTCCTCCATGTTCAGCCCATTAAGGTGCAGGGAGTCGATCCTGTGTCCCAGAAACTACGACGACTCAATGAACAGGTTGGTGTGAATCAGACTCTGTGTGTGTGTGTGTGTGTGTGTGTGTGTGTGTGTTTCTGTGTCTGTTCACAATGTTTTTGGTTTTTTTTTACATTAATTAATACAATGGGAATTTCTTATATTGTAGTGTTGTGTGCCCTTTTTCTGGGTTTAGTAAT
>JAOWBC010000458.1:17567941-17579085 GCA_028566105.1 Hypoplectrus providencianus
TGTGTGTGTGTGTGTGTGTGTGTGTGTGTGTGTGTGTGTGTCTGTGTGTGTGTGTGTGTGTGTGTGTGTGTGTGTGAGGAGAACAGGTAGACAGCTTTCCATGCTGACCTATTTTCTCAGTCAGACGCTCCCGGGGGAGGCCAGCATCTCTCTCTTTTTCTCCGTCTCCTGAGACACCAGGAAGGCAGAGGAGGAGACGAATCAGAGGGAGGAGAAGGAGAGAGGAGATTTACATCCCGCAGTTCATAGAGAGAGATAGACTGAATGAAATGAGACTGAGACAGAGATGGAGCGGCTAGAAATCTCCTCGAAATGTCAGCAACTGAGGAACAGCTTTATTACCCTGATGACATACGTGTTTGATTTTATCTAATGGGGAGTTTAAAAGGTTTCTTGCAGTGGAATAAAGCTCCCAAACCACAGGGGGACACGGAGATTCTCAATTCGACTGAGAGCAGGACTCTCAAACATAAGGGTTGGGAGATTTCATCAGTAAGAGAAAAATGTGGATTCTTGGAGGCTTGGAAGTGCCTAAATGTGCCACATGTGCATATATATTTAATATGTGTGACACAAATGTGAAGCCAACCTCTAACCCTGCTGCACCTCTGAGGGAACTGTGCTCTGTTTATGTGTTGTTATCTGTGGGTCACTTCCTTTATTCCCCCCTCTGTCCTCTGCCTCACTTCCTCACCATGCTGTCTGTTTTTGTTCATCTCAGTCCTCTATCTCTCCTTCATCTGCTCTCCTCCTTCCTCTGTTTCCCTCCGTCCATTAGGAAGCACTCAGGACTGATGGTTGGCTTTAAATTGACATATAAAGTGATTAGGCTTTGGATGCATTTCTGATTGCTATGTGCTTTTACAATGGCCCAGGATGCTCCCTGCACAAAGACTTTTTTGTTACAATAAGCCTTTCTGGTTTATCCATAACTCTAAAAAAGTAACCAGTTGGACGTGCACTTGGTAATGAATGCAGGAGGTAACCCACATTAAGTGTTGCTAGAAATGCCCCAGTTCCCCATAGCAAAGTATGAATGATTTTATCATGAAGTGAGCCAAAAATCATCATATTAAACATCACCAAACTAACATACTAGTGCAGATCTCCTGCTGCTAATGTAAGAATTACTCAAAGCCTCCAAGAAAGACACTTTCACACTACATTCTGTGTTTAAAGTTAATACATTTGAATTAGCTCTGCAGTATTTTTTTTAATGTTTTATTGGTGACAAAATCACCCTTTTCAGCATGTATTTTTTATTTTATTTTTCCCAACCATGTCCTTTTTTCCCTTTTATCTTTTTCTGTTTCTGTGTATATATTGGAATATTTATTATCTAATATATATTTAATATAGTATATTTTTTCCATAGTTTTTTTTAATTGACATTTTTAGGTAGAATAAAATAAATATAAATTATCAAATTAAAGACACACACACACACACACACACACACACACACACACACACATATATATATATGTATATATATATAGTAGTGGATAAAAATAGGATAAAATTTAAATTAAACATCTATTTAAATCTCTATTAAATCTTGACATTCCAAGCATCTATTAGTTCAGAGTTTTTCCAGTTGCTTATTGTAATATAATTGTGCTTCATTCAGGTGTAAACAGCAGCAGGGTGATCAAACAGTGAGTCAGACTGAGACGCTCCAGCAGGTGATGTCATACGTGTCATATGTCATTGATGTTGTTTGTGCAGGAGACCTGAGCGCTCTGAAGGAGAAGACCTTCTCCCTAAAGGAAGGAGTGACGTTCAGACTAAAGATACACTTCAAGGTAAGACGGCTGCATCGGTCACAGAGGAAAATAAAGGCTGAGAGATTTACTGCACATCGACACACGGACATTACTGTGGAATGAACAAACTGGTGATGTAGTATTTACTGTAAGAGAGAAGGAGGGAGGGGCCGTGCTGAATAAGCCACTATCCAATCAGACCACAACATCAAATAGGACCATTATCATATTTAATGAGTCCTCTATTTTGTAATGCCAGTAAGGATTAATGCTAGAGAGGCTTTTAATGTCCGAAGTTCATTTGTTACTTCTGACTATTGATTCTTTTATCTAAAATTAGAGAGTCATTACTTTGACATTTCTTTTATAGTATCGTTAGCCATATAGCAGGATTGCTCTTAGGACAACGTTTGGTCCAATACTTTGCTCCAGACTGACATTAGTCAGCAAATACTGGATGGACTGAGAGGAAAGTTTACACAATTGACATTCCTGGTCCTCAAAGGAGACAGACTCATGATTGAAGTGCTACCAGCAAGTTGAAAACTTTGGATACCAAAAGATTTAAAAGGTTGTGATTTGGGTTGAAATAAAATAGAAAAGTATGTTAATTGTCATGTTTTTCTAGTTATGTACAAAAGCTGAAAATGTAATATACCGGTATATATGATGTACTGTAAGCTAAGTACATTACACAACTTGCCATTGTTGTCCCTGGTAATAATCCTGTTTGTTTGACCTATCCTTCCACCTCAGCCTCCTCTCTACACGGACCTTTTGCTCTTTATACTGCATCACATAACTTCCCCTGTTACATCAGCTGTGTTAGCCCACTATGGTTATCGCATCGATCACATGACAATGAAAAAAATACAATAAAATTGATGACACACATTTTAGTTAGTCTTGTTAAATCAGCCCCTGATTTAAGAGGTTTGTGTTCAAAGAGTGAGAGTGTTTTCTTTGATGCCATTCTGTCATCATGTCAAAATGTAATTTGACTCTTTGGTCTATGATGCTTCTTGAGCTGTAACTTGCTTTCAGTACTAATCAGCAAATGGTACCATGCCCAAATGACTCACTAAAGTTATGAAGTTGTCATCTGATTTATTCGCACTCTCTCTTGTGTTCTAGCTAGCTGCACCAAATCCCTCCCAGTTCACCTTTACAGTATTAGCACAACTGTTCTCTGTGGAAGGAGAAAGGAGATCTCAGAGATAGCTATGACTCAAACTCCAAACACCCATTATTGTCTGCAGCTTGTTTTTTTTTTCTCCATTCCTCTTAGCTGTTTTCCATTAACTGTTCCCTCTAATGCCTCTCTCCCACTCTCTCCATTAATGTCTGACTTATTTTCTTCTTTTTTCCCATCGCTTTTTTGTGTCTGTCTCTTACTGCATTGTCTCCTCTTGTCCTTTCTTCCCCTTGTCACCTGTCAACCTCCTCACTTCCTCACACCCTCATTTTCTTCCCTCTGCTTTCCTGCTCTGTTACAAATAAACCCTTCTGTAAACACACAGCAGCTATTTCCCAGACTGTGTCCTCATGCCCACTATAAATAAATGCAGACAGGGGACGAGGAAATATTTTCGAAAGAAAAAGCAGAACCGTTATACATGATAACAGTTTATTCAGTGGCTAGAGAGGATGATTATGGAACAAATGTTAAGAATTATTTAGTATTTCTACATCCGCCCAGTTTTGCCTCAGGAATGGAAAAAATGCACCAACAAACAACAAGGACAAACATGAATTTTCACTCGATTCGGTGCTTGAAGCTGCTTGAAAACTCTCAGAAACCAGCTGAATACCTAATTATCTATTGCCTCTTCTTATGACTGTGGGAAGTGTTTCTGTAGAGGATAGGAAACTAAGATCTAGATGAATCTTTAAAAAACAAGAGAGGATTTGATTAAAAGAAAAATGTTGTTGGCTTAAATAGGAACGTTGGTATTGGGGCTATCTGCTCATACGGTACATATATTTCTGTTGAAGTTGTGAAGCTGTTTGGCTATAGAAAGAAAAGAGGTCAGTGAGTGTGTGTCCGTGTGTGTGGGAAGACTGGAGGCAGTATTCAGGGGACTTGGACCTGAGGGGGAGGGAGATGTGCTGAGAATGACCAAAAAGCCTGAGAGTGACTGGCTCCGCTCTGCTGCGAGGCCCCCTGCTGGACACACAGCTGCACTGCGCCCTGTCATGCAGCTTCACCCACATCACACACATTCATTAGTCTCTGTGTGTGTGTTTGGCCTGACATGTTCTTGAAAGCATAGAAATCAATATTCTGTGTCAATATTGTTGCTGGGTTTCTTTTGTTTCACAAATGATTATTTTTTCATGCACTGGTGAAACGTGAGTTTTTTGCTTTGATAATAATATGTCATCTTTCAGACTTGTGGAAAGAAAACATTTCTACGTTACAAATTTGATGATATTTGATTTTATGTTACTGCATTTTTTTATGAGTGACTGACTGATATGGTAGACAAACTGTAAATAAAGATTTAAAAGATGTTTGAAGCAGTTAAGAATTTGTGAGTTGAATAGCATTATGGTAAATGTAGTATCCACTGCTTTTGGAGTTAAATTCTAAGGGGAAAAAAAAGCAATGAATCATTAAATAGACAACAGTTCATGAAGTCTCACAACTAACTTTGGTATGGCAGTTTTGTACCTGGAGATTTAATGACACTGTGTATCTGCAGGTGAGCAGAGAAATCGTTGCTGGCCTTCGGTACCATCACGTGACCTTCAGAAAAGGAGTAAGAGGTAAGTAATCACATATGTATATTTCAATTATTTGTGTTAATTCCACTAGTTCCAAAGATAATCGTGTGGAATTAACAACAGTTTTTTATGTGAATTTTTGTATTACTGTATATCAAAAAATGACTTGTGAATGTAACAGCAACTGCAAACTGCAAAGGAGAATCAAAATACAAATATCATGCCAAAACTACTGTATTCTGAATAATACATATTGATTCAGCTAATGTATTATTCATCATGATGTTATCAATATATGTTCCCATTTTTTCCATACTATAGTCATTCAGGATTGACTACAAGCTATACATTACATGTCCAGCGCTCTCTTAACTGTTTTTTAAGGTGTAGGATGTTTAACAATGAGCTTTTATTTAAAGTCTGAGAAGGATTAATAGCCTCGAGCAGGAGAAGTGATGAGGCTACAAAGTTTCATGAGCTCATGCATTTCTAACACCTGTTTCATGCTTCTTGTGGTTAATGCGGCTGGCAGAATGAAAACAGCACACACAGCCCCTGAAATTACAGATTGTGCTAAGAGTGGCTCCAAGAACTTCCAGGTCCTGAAAGTAGACAAAATCTTGGAGGTGCACAGCTGAGGCCTCGAATCCCTGCAGACCCTCTGAATACAGTTGCCTTCACCTCCAGATTATTTTGTATTCAGCCCTGACCGACTCACAGGAAGCATTGTTTTCACACAGCTCATTGTGAAGCCACAGGCGCCTTTAATAATGCAGATTTTTGCTACTTTTTAGTAGTTTTCCTCAAGTATCCATTGTGTATCTTCCTGCAGTGGACAAGGCGTCGTACATGGTGGGAAGTTACGGCCCCAAAGAGGAGGAGTACGAGTTTCTATGCCCGGTCGAAGAGGCACCCAAAGGCATGATGTCACGTGGCCACTATCAGGTCAAGTCCTGCTTCATCGACGATGACAAGATCACCTACATGGACTGGGAGTGGAACCTGGACATCAAAAAGGACTGGGATGAATAGGGGAGAGAGTGAGAGATGATGCTTCTCTTCCCTTCTTTCACTCTGATTCCTCACCTTCCTCTTTTCTACCCCTTTCACCCTCCTCCTCCTCCTCCTCCGTCTCTTCCTGTGAAAGCAGGAGACAGGAGGCTCTTCTTCCTCCATATTCTCCTCTCCTACCTTTTCTTCCTTGTCTGTTTGATGCAGCTGTCCTGACAGGGACTTTTCTCTCTCTTTGCCTTCTGCATTTATATTTTCCTTCCAGATTCTTCTTCATCAGTATCCCATTCAGCTAGAGTTGTCCACATGAAAAACCTTTTGGGATGACAAGCCTCCCTTTGCCTTTACCTTCAGTTTCATGAATCCAGAGTACATATGGTCGCTTAGTAGAAATTTGGCATTCACACATCACTGAGGTTTACCAATAAAGGAGCTATATGGGGGCGCAGACAGGAGCGACACAATGTAAAGATACCGTGTGATATGCAGCTCATGGAGGCCTTAATAAAACCCTGAGGGCCCAAACATGCTCCATGCAAGTATGTGAGCTGCGCAAGATTTATTTCCTGCATTGCTGCGTTCTAAAAAGTGTCACTTAAAAGGCAGAAAGCATCACCAAGTCAAGCTGTGGTCTCAGCACAGCTGCAGCCTCTGGCCATTAAAAGTCAATGCGGAAGTGCCTTAAACCTGCATTCTTTCTAATGGCCAGCAGAGGGCGATGACACAAGTTCCAAAAACAATGTCTGACTTAATAGACGTCTATGAGAAAAAATGACCCCAATTCTCACTTGATTGGCTACCTCAGTAAACATTTTTCCAAATGACCTTATGGTCTCTATCATTAGGTTTATATCATCTTCATTACAGCCGGATGCCAATACTGTAAATTATGTTATGTTAATTGTGTTCTCCTACTTGTGTGGACCACTTGTGCTCTTTGCGCCTGATCGTCGCAATTAACATAAAATCGTGCATCCTCCTACTCTTTGTCATAACTCACATCTCAACACACAACCATAATACACATATTTTGGATTCATCGTGACTTGCAGAATCCAGAGGACATCATTGCGTGTGTTTTTCCATGCTAAAAAGACTTGTTGACTTAAAGTAGTCAAGAACACGATCTTCATAACTCCTGACTTAACAAAGAATCAATTTATTTTAACAATTCCTTCAGTATAAACGTAATCCTGTTTTAGATAACTGTACATCCATGGGTATACTGCAAACAGGATCTGATAATAGGTCATTCCAATGCAGATATGCCAAAATGTACAAAAATATAGGCTCAAGTTGTAGCCCACATTATACTTCCTGGTTACAGGCCCAAGACATCATGAGAACTGTAGTTCCAAAACTTAGCGCATGAGAATCCCCTGAATACTGGTAGGACAAAAAGAATAACAATAGGCACATCATTTCTGTCTGACTTTGAATTTTTGGGGAAAAGAAAAAAAATGCAGTTGGAGTTTTTCTTTTCTTTCTCTTCTTCCATTTTTTTGGTGAGTTTGAAATGTTACTGTACGTATCAGTTAGCTCATATATTTTCTTTACATTCTTCCTCTTAACGCATATATTTTTATGTACGTATTGATTGATACGGTGAAGAGGTTCAACAATACTTACTTTCATATAATGATATAATCTGTGTGCTTTAAAAGCAAAGCCAGTCTTTGTGGAGCGTTTCAACAGAGCAGACCCGTTAAGACTGTAACTGAACTGTGCATATTGTAGAAAGAGATGCATGTACGTAAGTCCTTTAGGATTTGATACTCTTCACGCGGTAAAAATGAACTAAAGCTTCCCTTTCTAAACCTTTCTCATATACCAAGGACACAAGATGTGAATAAAATTCAACATTAATGAAACATTTAAAGCTGGTAGCTGAAAGACGGAGAGCTGTCTGAGAAGTATAACAAGGGATTAATTAATTCCCCTTAAAAAAAAACAAAAAAACAAAAGAAATATCATTATTGTGTTGAGTCTTTGGATATGATAGTGTCATTGTTGCTGAACATATTGAACATTGAAAAACCATTTGAAATCGTTGTGATCTAAGACTAACTGTAAATGTTGGCTTGTTGGGTGTTGCATGGTTTAGCAAGATTCTCTCTTCCTTTTTTACGACTTTATTGTAAAGATTAATGTGATTGAACAAAAAAAAGAGATACTGACGCAATATCCAGATGTCAATGCCATATACTGCAGATACAGTATTTACAGGGATATTTTTAAAGACACAGATCGCTGGAAACGTGTGTCTGTGTTTAATGCCCCAGCCTGTAACAACCAAGTGCTGCATCCTCAATTATTGGTGTCAAATCTAGTATCCTGTATCTTTTAATAAAGGCAATTCAAACAACCAGGAAGATGTCTCTTTTAAGATATTACTTGCATGTCCTGTTGGGGTAGCTACTTTCAAATCATAAGTCTGCAAGCTACAAATAATTTCACATTTGAACCACAGTAAAGCTAAGATAGAGAGAAATCTAGTTTACTTTCATACTTCAAACCACTTAGTAAAGAACATTCTTATAATTGTCAGTATGTGACATTTTTGAGCATTTTATCAGTAGGTGACACATCATATTTGACTAAAGATGCTGATGTTAGATTACGTACAATGATAAAAAAAATTTCATGACATTGCATGACATTTAGTAGGTAGTATTTACAACCTTTCTGTGTGTTGGTGTATTCCCCCCAAATTAGAATTAGAAATTAAAAAGGTTTTCCATGGTTCATAAACCCACTTCTTGAAAATAAACGTGTTTAATCTGGCATTCATATAAACCAAACTGGCTTTTGTGTGAACTCACCACAACCTAAAAAATCTAGAAAAATATATTTGACTGACAATTTGACCTTCCACTAAGTAAATGAAATAGTAAATAATAATAATAATAATAATAATAATAATAATAATAATAATAATAATAATAATAATAATAATAACATTCATTTCCTTTTATGGCCAAATTTATGGCTTGTATTTTCAGTAATTTAACTACACAAAAAACTGCAAAAACATAATTTCAATTATTGCAGTTAAACTACCAGCAAGCTAATGTAAAAGTAGTCAAACTACTGGTTCAACTTGCAGTTCACTCCTCTCCAATGCATGCAACCAGAGTCAAAGTGCTACTTCACTGTCTGCTGTGTGTTTGATGAGAACCAGCTGACAGGTTTGCTTGTTATTCACTTTCAACGTCAGCAGCTAAAATTTTGAGACATTTTTCTCACAAAGTTGTCCTACACTGGTGACTCTTCTCTCTGTCAGGTCATCTGATATAAAATAGGTTAAGTGACATCAACAAACCATGATGATCGAAATAGATACGTTTCTCACATCAGTCATGCTCTAATTTGACAGACATTACATTATTGAATAACTAGAAGCAAGAATTTTTGCCTACATGAGGGATTCATTATGTTTTCATGGATTCAGAAATGATAAAGGAGATGGAATCTTGACTTATTAAACATTAATGTATTTTTTTTAACATGTAACATTATTATTTATGACTATTTGGCATTGTTGCAAAACACACACTATTTTCAGTGCAGCACTCTCAATATGACAGTGCCTTTAAGAGGGTGAATACAGGAAGACGGGCGTGTTTTATGATTAACATTATAGCATGTACATTTTGGAGTAGAAAACCAAAATACAAGTATAAACTTGAACATTTACTTATTAAGGTGGGCTTTATTCTTATCAGTTTACTGATGATGAATAATAAAGTTATAAGTAGATATTTTAGAAACAGATGTTTTATGTTGCATTATTTAGTTGGTCTATGAACACATAAGGGTATGATAACACTGTGCAAGTTACCTGCATAAATGTCTTTCATACCATTGAAAAAAAAAAGTAAATTAATTGTAAATGCATGTGTCAAGTGAAGAAACACCCCCCAAAGAAATAATAATATTCTTCTAATAATTATTGTGTCAGCAGTTGGACTGGCGCCTCTTTGAAGGGTTTTTATTCTCTTATAATTCTGATGGCCACCAACCACAGTTAAAACTACAGTTACAGTACAAAAATGTTGTTCTTCTGTAAAAATGAAGTCAAGCTTTGTCAACTGTTTATTCATTTAATGACATATTTTATTCCCCACAGATTCAGTCTCTTGCAGCTCACAGAGAGCACATGGGAGTGCTGTCACATCTGAGGCTGGTTTTAATCCACAGTGCCCTCTGAATCTGTTTTTACATTTCATTAAGATTACTGATAATACAAAGTAAATATCTGTATTTACATTTTTACATTACATTTTCATTTGAATTGTAAAAAAACAGAAAATTATTGATGTCAATGATCATTTCATGGTTAACACTTGTAATCAAAGTATACACTTTTTATGGCAGTTGCACTTATTGTAGAAAGAAAACACAAAAAAACCCCTGTGAAATAATGCAGTGTATTTCTTCCCTCCTGTTGTCATTTTGTCCTCCAGGACAGTAAATTACCATATGGAGCAGGTTAATCCACACAATCTACTCAAGGGCAGCATCTGCTGTCACATGTCTGTGGCCCATCCATAAAGCTCTTTGTTTGCCAGTCATTCCATCTGTGCTACTCATCCGGGAGCCAGTCCTCCTTGCCGTCCGTGCCCAGTGCGGCCGTGGTGTTGTTGCTCCTGAGCGCCTGCTCCAGCAGGGCTCTCTGGGCGGTAGCCGGCAGGTAGAGGAAGGCATAGACCAGCGCCAGCAGCAGCAGAGCCACCAGCAGAGGGATGCCCCAGTCTGATGTCATTATGGGCTCCTCACAGCGAGCCTGCAGGAAGGACTTTTTCTCCATAGTGTGCAGACAGATCACAACACTGATTATGCGGCAAAGTGTAAGAAAAAGGTTGCAAAAAATTCAACAAATATACACAGTTTGTTAAGTCAGACTTTCTTCAGAAAAAACGTTATCCAGACTGCACAGATACCGACAGGCCGCACCAATTAGATAAGAAACCTGAGACACAGCTGGTGTTGCAGGCGCGTTTATCCCACTGGTTCCAGTCCCACGCCGAGCGTTTAAACTCTTCAAATGATCCAAAGAGCATGACGGATGAATCCAAGATGGAGAAAGTCACCTTGGATAACATGGAGTCAGCTGCATCCAGAGATATAAAACATCCAGGGAGGTTTCATTCACACAGCCCAGAGGAAAGTGCTGAAGATTGGCAATATTGCCTGTGATTTTTTTTGTGATTTTATAGATAAAAAGGAAAAATAATATCCAGTTTTGGATCGAGAAAAAGTAATAGATCCTTATTGTAGAGAGAGCTCATGATGACTGTCAGCTAAGCCGCTCTCCCCTTTGACTTCTCTGTTATCTGACTGAAACATTTGTGATTTCCACTGATATTGGGCTGTGCCACATGACTCACTGTGTGTGTGTGTGTGTGTGTGTGTGTATCTTGCCATAGTTCATGCCCAGGTAAACACGCCAATCAAAAATGATTTGCTCTGAAATGTTACATAACAATAACCAGAAAACTCACAATAGAGATACAACCTCACATTTGAATCCCATTCTGTTGTAACACCTGTCTCCTTCACAGACACACACACACACACACACATACACACACACACACACACACACACACACACACACACACACACACACACACACAC
>JAOWBC010000458.1:17579185-17605721 GCA_028566105.1 Hypoplectrus providencianus
CACACACACACACACACACACACACACACACACACACACACACACACACACACACACACACACACACACACAGAAACTGTTGGAAGCAGATTGGGTTATGAAATTCCAATTATATAATAATTCTTGATCTTCTTAGCTGACAACATGTCCATACCTGGCTGTGTTAAAGGATTACTTCATGGAAGAGCCTGCCCTTTATTCATCCAGCATGTTTCAGGCACTGTATGTTCCAAACAATCAGCACTTTGCTTATAATTTGTTAGCTATGAGCTATATCAGGAGGTCATGATGTGATGGAGTTAGCGTGAAGAAATGATGAGTGAAATGAACCAGTTTAATATAATGTATCCACAGCACAGGAGATGTCTTCAGATAATGTGTTCCCATACAAATCCTCTCAGTTATGTTTCAAAGGAAACATATTAACTTAACTTATATACTTATTTAGACTGTTGTAGTGACGTTTGGTTTTGTTTAAGCAACAAAATAAGTGGGTTTGGGTTACAATAAGTGCATCACTTTCCCATGCAACATGAATTAGGAATGTTATAAAAGTAATAATAAATAACAGTACAAAAAGTAATACAGCTTTTAATAATGTTACCCTGTGTATAATTGAACATTTTAATAAGGTCTGAGTAACAAGCTGGTCCTATCTTATAGTAATTTTGAAATAAATAGTTCAGAGGTCATACACTGGTGTAGGAGGATGGCTGAAAATGGTCGTTGAATAATGCAGGGTGGAAAGACTCTGAGGGCAAAATGAACAGAAACTTAGAAAGATTAAAACAAACTCAAACATGAGAACTTTCCAGAAGGTTCACATCAGTGGTGAAAGAAGGATTCATATCCTTTTCTGAAGTAAAAAATCACACTGTGAAATGACTCCACCGCAAGTACAAGTTCTGCATTTAAAACTTAAGTAAAAGTGCATAAGTATCAGCAGTATCAGCAAGTGTACCAAAATATCAAAAGTAAAAGTTACTTGTAATGCTGAATGGATGCACACAGGTTGTTTTATATATTCCAAATATAATATTTGATCATTTTTGATGCATTTGTGTAAGCAGGATTTTATATTTCTCATTTTAAATATTTTAATATACTGCTGTTTTTTTCTCATTATTTGTCATTTTAAGTATAATCATAATAAGTACAATATTTACCTCTAAAATATACATATACATATAATGGAAAAATTAATATGAGGTACAAGTACCTTAAATTGTACTTAAGGAGAGCAGATTAATGAATATACTTTACATTCCACCACTGGTGCAAGCAAACTGAATAGAAAACTTGAATGAATATTGTGTCTTTTTCTTTTTTATAAAACTGAAAAGGATAAAAAAAAAAAAAAGCATTGTAGTACCATTGTGTTCATCCTTGCCACTTGTCACACATCTTGAAAAACTCCTACATTTTGGATGAATTTCTAAATTCGGTCCTTTCTCTTTATCCCCCAGGTGTCCATGATCTGGAGTTACTACTCTAGAAACTATGGGGCAGAGTTTAATCATCAAACATAAGCCTCCAATCTTACACACCATCTATGAAAAAATAAAGCACCAGCATAAGATGTCTGCACTGCGGCACAAAATACATGAACAAAACAAACCTCAATAGCATTATATTATCCCTCATACCACATGCTCACAGAGTGTGCCAACAGAGCCGCTGACCCCTGCCTGATAACAGAGTCGAGGTGAGGTCGAGGTGAGAGATTATGAACGCCCTGTGTGTGTGACCTGCAGCTGTGCCTGCTGACAGAGCAGTAACTGATGAAACAAATGCAATAAACATAATTCTTTTGAAAAACAAAAGGTTTAACAAACTTTTTTGGAGAGGGGTTGAAAGTACAGTAACCTGCTTGATTGTATGTGATATCAAGCATAGATAAACACATGTACAGAGAAAGGCAGCGGTTCTTCATTACAGCAACTCACCAGAAACTGACTTTTAAAACTAATAACATTAAAAAGTGCGTTTGTACCAAATTTCGTGTCTCTACGACATTCTTGGTCTTGGGGCTTAACTCTAGAGGGCGCTAGCGAGCCAATGTGCCACACCCATTTCCGAAACCATTAAAATACCCAATTTTCACCTGAGTTTGATGTATGTTCCAAGATTGCTGAGTTTTTGAATGTAATAAAGCCTCCAAATTAGAGATTCATTTGGAGAAAAAAAATCCTGCCTAGGTAAACAACAGGATCCTCGCACCCGTTCGGTGCTCGGGCCCTAAATATAACGTTGAGACGTTACACACTCCTGCCCTCTAGGGGGCGAACTGCACCTTTTACGTTGGTTTGTAGTCCGCCAGTGAAACCAAAGAAGAAGAAGAAGAGTCTACGCAGCTGTCACACCTCTTGTAGTTTTGTTTACATGTGATTCCTTCTGAATGCTAACTGTGGGTATGTAAAAGAAATAAACCACATATTTGTCCTGGCTGCCTAAGTGAGGTAAGTTATTGAGACAGTCGTAGTATTATGACGTTAACAAATGTGCAGTTATCTTATGGTTTTAGCATACCGTGGCTAGCAAAACCAACGGCGCTAACATGCTAACCAGTGCATAATTTGCTGCTACCTCACCAATAAGTTGTTTTCTGATCATATGAATCTCTGACGGGGTTGATGTTAGTCACTGCAGGGTGTTTGTGTAAATATGGTGGACCCCACTTATTTATTAGAGAGGAAGACCACTTCAGGGACTGGAGAGGCTACGACCAGCTCCTTGCTCCTTTCTCAGACACAGACACAGGTTACAGCACAATCATGATGTTGTGGCTGGTTAACAACTTTGTTGCAGCAGTTGCTGTCCGCTGCAATGGTGAGATGTAACTAAGTACATTCACTCAGGTGCTTTACTTAAATACAATATCGAGGTACTTAAATGTACATATATATTCGTATTTTATTTTTTTTATCATAAAATAGGGGCCACTATCTATCTATCTATCTATCTATCTATCTATCTATCTATCTATCTATCTATCTATCTATCTATCTTTTCTTTTCTTTTTTATTGAACATAAAAAAATATTAACAATTGTAACACATAAAGCCTTACCTAGACAACAGTAAAATGCTGCTTACATAAATCCATATATTTGAAACATCACGATCTGAGTGGGTCCATTTTGCATACTTTTGCTTTTAATCAAACTTTAAGTACATTTTGATGCTGATAATTTTGTACTTTATGCAGTTAAGTTTTGAATGTAGTATTTTTTCCTGTTGTGGCGTAATTCTGTAGTGTGGTAGTATGGCACCTATACCTAAGTAAGGGATTGGAATACTTCTTCCAACAATGGATTACTGTTTTAATTTAGAAACGCATCCATTCCTTTTTAATTTATCTCTCTTTTAATGTTATGCTTTTTGGCCTTCTCCTCTACATGTTAGTGGGAAATACTTGACTGTTACTCTGCATATCGAAAATGAATAATTAGTGACTCAAATATGTCACTTTGTGACATAATATTTCAGTTTCAGTAACATATCTAACTCTGTGTGAGGTAATTAAAATTCCAACCAACAAGTGACCAACACCTGACCTTGTCCCTGCAGGGTCGGATGAGCTGTGTGAGTTAAATGCTGCTCATGATGACCACAGAGCCTGCCAGCCTGGAGAGCCTGCGCGTGCTGTACCACAGCGATGACTACATTGTGGTGGACAAGCACTGGGACATCCGCATCGACAGCAAGATGTGGTACGAGAAACAAACCGTGCAGGCGCAGCTTCTGCACCGCTTCCCTCAGCTGGCAGACCCAAGCACCTACTATGGCTTCAGGTTGGAATCTCACCAATATAAAGGTCACATCCATCAGGCTCCAGCAGAGAAATAGTCTCATCCATGTTTCTCTGGCATCAACAGGTTCTGTCATCAGTTAGACTTCTCCACAAGTGGGGCTCTCTGTGTCGCCCTCAATAAGGCAGCTGCTGGGCGTGCCTACCGCTGCTTCAAGGACCGTACCGTCACCAAGGCCTACCTCGCCCTGGTATGAAACACACTCACAACAGTTACTACTATTTACCTCTTTGTACGTGACACTGCACAACCATTTTTTTCTATTTTTTGTGTCACAAAAAAAAATAGAAAGTCACCAAAAAAAAAAATAACAGTGAATGCAAAAACAAAATCTTACATAAAAACAAATATAAATTCCAAGTGATGAATCTTGATAAATAAAAACACAGCATAAATCAGCAAGCCTCACAACCAGAATCATTTACAAAACATTAAAAATTATATAACAAAAGTAGGTAAATATATTGAATATCTTGGTGCTTTTTCATATGAACAAATTAATTTCATTCAAACAATATTGACAGTCTTTTGGGATAATAACAACAAGCAAGTTTTGCAAGCTTCAATAACTTTTTTAAATGCTTTTCTATTATCATTCATGCCATTTGCAATACATCCATCAAATCACATTTTATAAATATGTTCTCTAATAATTCTAAATCAACAGATTAATAATATAACTGTCTATCTTAATAACATCAACCAATGTCACAGCAAAGGAAAATCTGGCGTAAAGCACAGCTCATTGCATTTCCTTTTCTTTTTTGTTTCTGTTGTTGCACAGGTACGTGGCTGGGTGGAAGAAGAGACACAAACTTTGGACTTCTCCATCGGCAAAAACTCCTCAGAGGGAAAAACACACATGATGTGTATTGAGGGAACAGAAGGTGTGTGTGCAGTCGAATACTTGATGCAGGCTTGGCAGGAAAATATAATTTTTTTTTTTTTCTTGCTGATCTCCCTCCATGTTCCCCTCCTCAGGCTGTGAGAACCCGAAGCCTTGCCAAACAGATCTGACGGTGCTAGAGTTCGGCTTGTATGATGGAGACCCTGTCACTAAGGTGCTGCTGCAGCCGCTCACTGGTAACAACTCATCTGCTTCTTTTCATATCAGGGAAGAGACAAATGTCCTCTTCTCAACTCAGATTCGAAAGATTAATAATTGATCACTGGTTAAAAGCTTACTTGTGTGGATGATTGGTAAATAATTAATTAACATTAATACACCAGTGTATCAACTGTACACTTTACAATAAGTAACCATGTTGTCAGAAGTATGGATACTTTGATACTATTTCAATTTGAAATATTTTAAGCAATATGATCTCAGTTCTTTATACATTTTTAAGTATTGATGGCACCGAATCTATTTAAGATAATACAGAAATTCCTCAGTTTGGTACTTTTTTAAGGTTTTGGTTATAATCATGGTTTTACTTTTGATTTATTGGATTTATCCTAGATTTATACAGTGGTGTTATAGTTTTTGTTTATTTATTTATAAAGGGGAAACCAACAAGTGAAACAGAGGAGAAAAAGAAGTCATATTTGAAGCAGTTTAAACCACTCAGGTAGCCCTATGAATGTGCAAGAATAGTCTTGTATCTAATATTGCAATTAGTTTATATATATATATATAATTTTTTTATTATTATTATTATTTATTTTTAATTTGCAATCTGTACCACCATTGTTTGCAGGTGTCATTATTATTTTTTATTATACCTGGTAGTTTTAATTTTTAAATTTTGTTTTGCCATGGTATCAAAAGAGGCTTTGTTTTGTTCTTTCATACTAGCAATGCGTCAAAGTTTTAAATGCTGGAATTGTGAAACCTCACACGAGACACACCTGGTAGACGGAACTACAGAGAGGGATTATATGACCTTGAGATATCGTGTGCATTTTATGGAAATGCTCTGGCACTGCAGAGAAAAGTGTTTCCACATATCTGTCTCCTCACCACCACTCTCCCCCAGGCCGAACACACCAGTTGAGGGTCCACTGCAGCGCGATAGGCCACCCCATCGTCGGGGACTTCACCTACAGCTCTGGAGCTGATGACGCCCCCTACCGCATGATGCTGCACGCCCACCTCCTCCACATCCCCCTGGAGCCCGAGCCCCTGCTGGTCTCCGCTGCAGACCCCTTTCTCCCAGCGGTGGATGCCAAGTGGCTCCCGCAGCGCTCATTACGGACACTGACGAACACCGTTGGGGCGCTGCTGGAGCACAGGGCGGAGGAGGACAGGAAGATCAAAGAGGAGAAGAGAGAGAGGACGAGACGGGAGGAGGAGAGGAGGAAAGGTCGCAGGGAGCAGAGGACTGAGGAGAGTGAGGAGCAGAGGAGGCAGTGTCAGGAGTGGCTGAGTGAATGGGCTGGAGACTGATGTAATATTATTTATTTAATTTATTTAAGCAGTTTACTAATGACGGCCATGCTGAGCACGCATGCGCCATCGCACTGACCGCCAGCATTATATTTAAATGGAAAACACAGAAGAGTGGGACCTTACTTCCCTCACAGACCAGCTGCACATATGTTAGAAAGGACCTGCTGTTTAGCTGCTCTTTTCAATTCACACTGCAAACTGCGAGTTGTCCTCTAATCAGCTTTCATAGTGAGTTGCTGGGATAAAAGTGCCTTGCTCTAGTTCATGTCGTCACATACAGTGTTGGGTTGATGTCAAAATCTTGTTTAAATTGAATACACAAATAACAGAAGAATTTTAAATTGATTTTATGAAACTTTTTTTTTTTTTTACATTGGTCAGGTGACTTAAATAAACAATATGTAATTGTCTGCTGCAGGTTCTCTTAGTCAAAGCATATAAAACACAAATCAAATCAGCTTCTCCCATGTTTAAGTTCGAGATATTTGATGCCTGAAATCATCATTTGAGTAAAATATATAGTCAAAAATTACCAAGATCCAAAATGTTTATTGTAAAATATTCAAATTATGACAGCTTCTGACAGAGAGCCGCAATAGTGATGTATAGACAAACAGGATATGATGCTGTTGGTAGACCAAATAAAAATGACCCACCTACATTAAAATTACATTTTTTTCAATGCCTGAAAATAGCTTTTCAAACATGTGTGATAATGTAAGTACACAAGCCAATAAATTACATAACTAAGGTCTCGTTGTTTTTAGACATTTTAATGTGGAAATGTTACATATCATACCTTTATCTCTGAAAGGGAAGCCTGAGCAGCAGTAGCTCTTTTATGTCCATGTCCAAATGCTGGTACAGTAAGTTGTATGTACATGTATGTTGTCAGCATGTGTTTCTAAGATCATAGCATATGCTATATGGCTGTAACATACACAAAATCATATATTAAGCTATACTAAATAGCCTACTACACTGTACTGTATGTATCTGTGCATTCCATTGTTTGTTGATTGTATTACAGCTTTGAATTAAACAGTTTTAACATTAAAACAAGCTCTAAATAAGTTATTGATCCAGAATTCAGGCCCCTTCTTTTAGCCCGACAAGTTGACTATAGCTCAAATGTGTGTAATCATTGGACAGTTTGGCCAGATACACCAACATCTGGAGGGTCCAACTGCTGGTTTGTCACTGTCCTGCCTACTGCAACATAAAGGATAATTACAAACCAAACGGTCCACAGGTGAGGTTTTGTAAGTGGATTATTTGAAAGATGCTCAAAATTGACAATAATCACATTTCATTGGCTTTTAGATCACACCTGAAGTCAATCATGCAAAGAACAAACATTTATTGTGAATTTAAAATCTTGATTCTGTTGCATGAACGTGTGCAATAACTTATATTTAAAAGGTAAAAGAAAGAAAGAAAAAAGAAAAGGTGAGAATTATAGACATTTGAAAATATGACCAAAGGGAGTAGCTCGAACTTCATTACCCATAATGCTCCTTTCTCTTAACACACCGTCTGTTCAGTCAGCTACAAGGAAGCAAAACAAACCGTGAACAGCAGCATAGAGACAGAGGGAGTAAGAGGCGTCGTGTACACAGACAGCTTTGAGTTAACAGGTCGTTTGGTTTGTTTTAGTCAAGCAAAAGGTTGTAAACAAAATACATCAGTTACTGGTTCAAAATGAGCTCGGCGGTTTTTTCCTACGAGAGTTTGGTTCATGCTATTTCAGGAGCAATGGTAAGTTAGCTTTAGTTTCACTATTTATCTATGTGGTTGGGTATCTATTTTTGCTCTCACGCTTTTAGTCTTCAACAAAAACTGCATTAACTTTTTAACGTTTCCTGATTATTCAGCCCTTCTACCGAATTAAACAACTTTAAATAGGGTAACATTTTAAATCTTAAGATGTTCACACCGACCTTCATATTCGGAAATATTTGATGTTACATAGAGCCTAACAAACCAGCCGAATCAATTAGGATTTTATTATTACTCCGAAAATACAGATCTGCTTTCTTAATATGTGTTCTGTGCTATGCATACCTCAAATGCTCCGTTTTTTTAATGGAGTTTGGTGTAAAATAAAAAGGCACAAGTTGTGTCTCTTCCCTAAAAACTGTCTGTTCCCCTTTTCAGGGAAGTGTGACTGCCATGACAGTATTCTTCCCGCTTGATTCTGCTAGACTGAGGCTACAGGGTAAGGAACTGCCCTCATGCAGTCCTATTGACAGTCAATATTTGTATCAATGCAATGGAGTCATTCAACATACGTTGTCTTTTGTTTGTGTTTAGTGGATGAAAATAGGAAGGCCAAATCAACTCCAGCCATTCTGGCAGAAATTATCAAAGAGGAGGGACTGTGAGTAAAACAATGTTATGAGACTAGAAGTTATATAGTTTAGTATTATTAATTCTAGGTTGTTTATTTTTATCTTTGTCACTACATATAAATGTTGAAATATGTATAGTATATACAGCGCTGCCACAGTCTACCTATAGTCTGATATCTTCATATGTCTGATGTGTTCCTGTGTTTGCTGTTCTCCCTGCAGACTAGCTCCCTACAGGGGCTGGTTTCCAGTCATCTGCAGTCTATGCTGCTCCAACTTTGTCTACTTCTACTGCTTCCATGGTCTCAAGGCGAGCATGCTGAAGGGAAAGCAGTCGTCACCAAGCACAGACTTAATAATTGGCATTGCTGCAGGTAAAAGGGTCATTCAATGATCATAAAAGCCTTTCACATGGCCAGGGGGAAAATAGTCCTTCTAATTCCATATTTAGATCCATCTTTTAATGACTTGACTTGAATCACCTCTCTTCTTGTCTTTAGGTGTTGTTAATGTACTGGTTACCACTCCTCTGTGGGTGGTCAACACCAGGCTGAAGCTTCAGGGATCAAAGTTTCGCAATGCAGACATACATCCCACCAACTACTCTGGCATTCTGGGTAAATGTGTGATAACTGTGTATGTGACATTTAGTGCCATACCTGGGTACTCATAGATTATGATCGTTATTTTTTTCATGTAGGCGGATTTGCCTTTTTGCTCTTTGCAGATGCATTTGCGCAGATAATCCGTGATGAGGGTGTGGGAGCCCTGTGGAACGGGACCTTCCCATCACTGCTGCTGGTGCTGAATCCCGCCATACAGTTCATGATTTACGAAGGCCTGAAGAGGCAGCTGAAGAGAGGGGTTCCCAGAGAGGTGAGGGAGAAATTAGGAGGTTACAAACGTTTAAAGTAAAAGGAAGATTAATTTAGAGCAGTATTTTAGAAAGTAAAGACAAGCAAGGATTTAGGAATAAAAGGTGGAGAAATGTTGGAGAAGAATTTTCTTTATTTATCTCAAGTCATCACAGCAGCTGTAGATACAGACAGGGGAGCTGACAAAGATATAAAAAACAGAAAAAAAATAATAAAATGATGTGCAACATTATTTAAATAAAATGTATTCTAGATGTATTTATTTTGAATGTGTAACAAATTAAAATATATGTATAAATAAATAGAAAATAAATAAATCCATCAAAACACAGGCACTCGTGATTAACCAGTGGGAGAGTTCAGGATGGAGTAACTCCATGTCACCCTGTCATCTGGATGAGTAAGCGCTCAGTATGCAGTAACTCTGTCACATGCTTTCTGTGAGATTTAAGCAGGTCGACCTGATGAAGCAGATACTTTGGCTGGACACCACATGCATTTTGGCATTTTGTAGTCTGCTAGAGCATTTGGGAATACATTTATTGGTTGATGATAATCTGATGCTCACTAAAGGAGGCTAGAGTGTTACTTATTCATCTTAATTTTTCTTTTCTGTTGAAGCTGTCAGCTGTTGAGGTCTTCATCATCGGTGCTGTCGCTAAAGCTGTTGCCACCATTGTGACGTACCCGCTGCAGACGATACAGTCCATCCTCAGGGTAGGTTTAGGGTGTACGGATAAAATATCAAAAATGAGAGACGTTGAATTTGTAAATGTATGATTAAACCCCCCTCTTAAGTTTTTCACATATGGATTCTACACACCAGAGCTTTAAGAATGCATGTTTTTTTTTGTAATCACTTCAGTTTGGTCAGTTCAACGAGTCAACGGACGAGTCAAAACTGCTGTCTAGTCTTAGGACCGTCAAGTGTCTGTTGGTCAACAGAGTGAGGTGGGTACACACACACACACACACACACACACACACACACACACACACACACACACACACACACACACACTCTCTGTTTATATTTATGAATTTGCATCTGTCCATATTATTTAGAAAATATATACAAGTAACAGAATTGATCACGAGAATGATATATATTTCTTACTCGATTTTTTTTTTACATTAATAATTTGTTTTATTCCGTCATTTTTTCTGATAAATTAAATCAACTGTTTGAGCAATCTTCTATTAAAATGACAGGTTTTTGGTAAAGGGTCATTTGTTTTTATTATTTTAGAAATAAAATACAAGTATGCTATCTACAAAGGCAATGAGTCATGTTAAATATTATAATGATCTCACAAATGACTAAAATAATTGTGAAAATGACTATAACCCAAGTTTATATCATCACATTGACACATAAAGGCATATGGAAAATGTTGAGTTTGCATGACTTGTGTTGAGAAACCAGGTAACAAATTTTACATCATATTTTATCATATTAAATCCAGTGTGCCTGTGCTGTTACCACATAAACTGATGCAAATAAGTTAACATTATCTGAACACTTGCAAAAAACTGCACAATAAAACTGATATTAGATTTTCCTCCAGTCTTTTCAGTTATCATTTTACAGGTACATCTGTGATAATGCAAATCTTTGTTGACTTTGTTCATGCAGAGTGATAAACATAATGCACCCCCTGCTTTAAACAAGGCTTCTCTTCAGATAGAGATAATTAACATGTTGTTTCTGTTTTACCCTGGTTTCCTTCAACAGGAAGTATGGCATGTTGGGCCTGTTTAAAGGCCTGGAGGCCAAGCTGCTGCAGACGGTGCTGACTGCTGCCCTCATGTTCCTTCTCTATGAGAAGATCGCCAGCTGCACTTTTAGAGTCATGGGACTGAGCAGCAACCACTACAAGAAACGCTAGCAAGCCCCACAACCACATCACATGATCACATCCAAGCACTGACTGACTGAAGTGATCGCTGCTTTCAGACCCACACGATGGGAGCTTTAACTCCCTGGATATCTATAATTTTATTCACAGTTAATTCCACTAATAATCCAAGCATTAAACATTGCAAAATTTGAGTGAACTTCCCCCCTTTTTTGTTTTTTTATCTGTACTTCAACACGTCTGATCACAAGTTTGTTTGTTGTTTTAGATTTCGATTTTATTGTCCCCAGGGGGAAATTAATTTTCACTGCAATGTACATAAAGACAATCGTGAGAAGCACAGACAATCAACAGATGACATAACTCCACCATAAAACATGACCGGCACACATATTACACTCAGCATGCATTGTTATTTAAAGCAGCAATGGCTGTGGGGATCAGGCATTTGCCAAGGCGAGCGTTTTTACACCTTAATGTTTAGAGCCTCTGCCCAGAGGACAGTGGAGTGAGGTAAAGGTTAAGAGGGTATGTAATGTCATGCTCTATCGTGATTGAATGTGTGGATGGCACTGTTGTTCAAATCTGTGGGATTGGCTTGACCAGTTATTTTGGTAGGTGTTTTGGTGATGCGTATCAGTTTACCCCTTTCTGCTTGGCATTTGATAAAAAGTTTTAACTAGATTCTATTGACAAATATCCACACACTTATATTGGGATAACTCTTCTGATATGACAGAACAGGTTGACCTTGAGTTAGAGTAAGATTTCCATTTTTTGACAAGAATTGCATGATAGCACAAGGGTATATGATTGCATTTAATAAGAATCGACCATCTAATGAAAGTTGCTGTTGGGCTGTATTGTGGGAACTGTAGTATTCAGCATTTCTTAAACTGTTGATTATTTATTTTCATGCCACTGCATTATGATTTTAGGTTGTCTGTTCCCTCAATTTCTTATGAATGCTATACTTCAGGAAATTCAAATTTGGCATATGGGTCAACATGGGCTCAAAAAATAACTGATGAGGTCAAAGGTCACTGTGACCTCACAAGGAACAGTTTTAGCCACAACACAAGACTTGGTGTGCTCATTATGACAAAATCTCACGTTACTTTATAAAAGGATACAATTATCTTTTTTTATTATTATCTTTATTTAGATTATCTTAACTGTGACGTAATTTAACCAATTTTCTGATGATTATTCATCACCATGACTCAGGAACAGAAGGGAGTAATTTACTAGATAGTGAATGGGTAACGCAAATCTTGGTATCCACCTTGAAACTGTGATGATTATGTTGATATTTTAGTTTCTTTGCAAAAACTTTCACATGCATAACATTAACAACAAAATGACCAGTACTAGTATTCTTGACATTTTTGCAGGTTACGTTATGAAAATCTAGAGAGGTTTCATTGCATATTTAAGACTCTGTCAATGTTTCCCCAAACCATATCAGCTTCGTCTGTAGGCTTAGACCTGCGGGCACACACCATCGGATACACGTGGAACAGTCATGATAACCTGCCTGAATTCATATGCGGGTGATAGGTGTAAGCAGCACCGCACAGGGAGACAGCCGTCCCATCCTTATACTCTACAGATCGGAGGAGCAACACAGTTACGTGACGCGGCAGCAACTCAGACTTTCATTATTACGTAAGCGGTCCAGCGGCTGTGGATCTCCCTAATAACAAATAGTGCTAAAGTTAATTTGTGCCTTTTCACCGCCATGGCTTCAACTACCGCTAAAGAAACAGAGAAGCACTGCGTCCTTTGCTGCCAAGAAGTCGATATCTTCGCCTTGGGAAAATGCGACCACCCGGTTTGTTACCGCTGCTCCACCAAAATGAGGGTGCTGTGCGACCAAAAGTACTGCGCCGTCTGCCGGGAGGAGCTCGACAAGGTACGCATTCCTTTGCCACTGTGCCTCGGGGATGGCGGCTGGTGCTGCTAACTAGGCCGCATCGTCCTGGTGGTTTTATGTCTTGAATTATTTATGATAATCCCTTAGCTGTATTATTATTTGATGAAAAACAATACAGGTGAATAAGACCAGAGGTGCCCACCAACTGCTCAGACAAACCTACTTTTTCCTCGCTGTCATTAGCTTTAGCTAAGGTAGCGCAAGCTAGCATTAGCAAGCTTATCAATGTAGGATAGCTAGCTAGCTATCAAAGTGACTGTGCTAGGCCAACCGGGTTTATCCAGTTTACTTAATTAATTTGTTTCAGTGATCCGTCAGTGTGTGTAGTTAGGGGAACATGTCTGCTGTCACCTCTCAAACAAACCAACGTGTCAAATGGCTTGGCGGTGGCGGCTAGTTGTCACTCCTGCTGCTGCTAATACAGCTATACGTAGACCATTTTTTAAGGTAGTTGGCGTGTCGGTCGCTAGTTACCCTTTTTGTGGAAATAATTCAGTCAGTAACCTGTATCTGTGAGGAACAGAGTTAAGCCAACTTGTCAACTCTTTAATTGTCACACCAACAAGGGCCTCACACCCACTCCTTACAAAAAATAACGCTTGCTGTTGACACCTGTCGAACATACATTTACATTGTGAAATGTACATTGTAAACTACAGCTTACTGTGGGCAAAATGGTCATAGCTGCTTAAATTAGCTTTAGGTTTACAGCCTACTGTACTGTCTGTCATAAGGTGACTTCATTCCCATGATTCCATTGGATACATTACATAACATACCTGTGACAGGAGAAGCAACATTTTTTGTTTCTTCACTTTCAGAAAACCCGTCTTTTTTGTGCTTTTGTAAAACCTGCTTTAAAACATTATTTTTTTTAAACTATATACTTCAGACAATCAGACCTGTTAATTTAACGTTATTAAATACAAATGAAACCCAACTAGAGATCATTTTCATATTTTTGCTTGGATTCAAATTGCTCAGCCTTTGCTCTTTCACATTTTTTTTAGCTTCAAAAGCCTCAACTGAAGCACCATGAACTGTATTTAAAAATGACTTGGTTATATGTACATTCACTTATCCAAACAATGTGTCAAAGTAATAACAGTAACAGACCTGCAGCCTTTGGGGGGACATGAAAGATTATTGGTTGTTTCAATCTGACTGCAATGTCTTTTTTTCTCAGGTGGTGTTTGTGAAAAAACTGGAGGCCTTTTCGTCTCTGCCCTACCAGCAGTTCCCCAGTGAGAAGAAGCATGATATCTATTTCTGTGATGAGAAGATCTACGCCCAGTACAGGTACTGCTCTCCTCTTTTCTTTATTATTTAGATTATTTTACCTAAAGTAACTTTTCCACTCCTTTCTAAGTGCCAAAACTACTATACCACCATCCAAATTCTGTTACTTGCGATCTGTTGAAACAGTTGCAGAGAACTGAAATTGAAAATCACTGTCACTGAATAGAAAAAAACAACCTGTAACTGAAACAAGTCTGAGATAAATCTATATAAAAGCAAGATATTTAGAAAAAATCACAAGATTGTTGTGTGTTTCAGTTCCATAGGGTGTTGTGTTTTTAGTTCAAATTTCTTCTGAATGTAATTTTTTAATTAATAAAATAATTCTAAAATATTAATAATACTCAAATGACCAAAATAAAATAATAATTAAAATTTATAGGGGAAAAAAATCATAATGTTGATCACAGAGTACATTCCCAATAACAAATCACACATTTTCATTGTCTCTCCATATCTCAACTCCACAACTGTAGAGCCATTCTAAAGTTGCATGGTATATTCAGTCATATTGCAAGTGATGTCAATACAGTGATTGTCCTACCTTTGTGAAGCTGAAATAATCATTGAAATTATATATAAGTTGGTTGATCAAAGAGTCCTTTTATTACACGAAGTAATGTATGTGTGCTACCAGGATTTAGTTTTAATCATGACTGTAGTTTCTGATTGTGTTTGCTTTGATCAGCAATTATTAACGTGTGTTGTTTTATCAGGCATCTGCTGTTACCAGAGTGCCTCCGCTGCTCTGAGCCGAAGGTGTTCTCCAGGTTTGAGGAGCTGGAGCAGCACATGAGGAAGCAGCACGAACTCTTTTGCTGCAAACTCTGCACAAAGCATCTCAAGGTAATGTGTCATAGTTTTGTGGAGATACTGCCCTAGCTCTTGCAGTCCTGACTCTTTTAACATGCTGCTTAGAATGGATACTCTGATCTCTTGCTTGCACAAAAGCTACACATTTGATTTCTGCTGGAGTCTCACCTATATCTCACCAACAAGGTCAGGTGATGGCTAATAGGATCAATAGTGAAAAGTCCAGGATGGGAGACCAAGAATCAAATTTAGAGACAAATATGGGACAAATGTAATTAACAATCTGTCTCATAATTTTCTTTAACTCTGCTATTTAAACACACGTCACAGTGTGTACTTTTCTTTTAGTACCACTTGAGGGCACCGAAGGACCATGACAGCATCACATTGTTGATCTAGTATTGAAATAAATCTGGCTAATCTTGTTACTGGTTGAAGGAGAAACCCTAACATTGTCAGGCTTACTAAGACAATTGAAAGAGTTTGGCTTTGGGTTACACCAGGAAAAGAAAGGTTATTTTTATTTCAGAATTAGCAGTAAATATTGATCCATGGAATTGTTCCCAGCACCAGTTGTTTTCAAGCTATTTATACTTCTCTTTGCAATGTGACCTACACTGTATTTATTGATGGAGAGATATATTTTTGCTCCATCAACGACTTCATACAAGGGAACGGCTTGTAATATATGTAACATATTTATTATAATATAATTATTTATTGGAACATTTTGATGAAATGTCTACCTCCAGATCTTTTCCCATGAACGTAAATGGTACAACCGTAAGGAACTGGCGCGGCACAGAGCACATGGGGACCCAGACGACACCAGTCACAGAGGACACCCACTCTGCAAGTTCTGTGATGACCGTTACCTCGATAATGATGAGCTGCTGAAACACTTGCGTAGGGACCACTACTTCTGCCATTTCTGTGATGCAGACGGTTCCCAGGAATACTACAGGTGTGTACAGCTGATTCACGCACAAAGAGACACTCCATTTATTCTAAACCCCACACCCCTTTCATAGCAGTCACATTTTAATCACTGTGGCCTTGCTTTTTACAGCAATACATATTTTTACATAAGCTTTATGGAAACAACACAACCATGGCTAGAAGTGGGGAAAACTCTAAAGATTTATTTTATGTGGTGTAAGCCAGTCATAATGCCACAAATCTACTAAATCGACTAATCGACTAAAAAACAAGTGGAATATCTTCAACTGTTTATGTATAAAGAGATTGATAGATAGACACACAAAGTCAAACAGTTGTTACAAATAATGTGATTAAAAACGATGGCTCTTTTCACAATTTCACACAGAATTTAATGTTTTGTTTTACATTAGTGGAAAGGACTTATTTTTGGTAAAAATGGAAATTGAGACCTACACCAGAATAAGTGATTTAAAAAAAAATCGGAGGGAAAGGGGGTGTGGTGGCTCTGTAGGTCAAGACAGATTTGTAATTTTTTTTTTTTACATGTTATTTTCAACCTTGCTGTCAACAGCGATTACCAGTACCTGAGCGAGCACTTCAGGGAGAGCCACTATTTGTGTGAAGAGGGCCGCTGTGCCACTGAACAGTTCACCCATGCATTCCGCTCCGAGATCGACTACAAGGCCCACAAGGCTGCAGAACACAGCAAGAACAGAGCAGAGGCTCGACAGAACCGCCACATCGACCTGCAGTTTAACTATGCCCCGAGACAGCAGAGGAGAAATGAAGGTCAGTGAGGATGCACTGCACTGTGTTTGAGACTGACCTCATCTTCATATTTAGAGCATCGTTGTAGATGTAACTGTAGTTTGAAAGCAGTAAATGTGAGTAAAATGTGTGTTACCTTAGGAATGGTGACAGGTGACGACTATGAGGAGATGCGTCAGGGTCGGGGAGGAAGAGGACGGACTCATGGGGGGCAGAAGAGCTGGAGGTACTCCAGGTGAGTGTAAATTAAAAATGCTACATTGTTCGGATTGAGGTTTATGACTTTGAATTACAAGTAAGCACCAGACTCACAGCTGCACGTGCTGTTTGGTGGATTCTTTTTTGTCTTTGCACCTTTGTCAAATTCCAGTCTGTTCTTAGTTGTGGTGTGTTTATGTCATGGATTTCTTTTTGTCTATGCAGAGAGGAAGAGGACAGGGAGATGGCGGCTGCTATGAGAGCATCCATGGCAAAGCGCAGACAAGAGGAGAGAGGAGCAATGCAGGAGAGGAGTGCCCCCAAACACAGCAGAGAAGAGAGACCCGAGAGAACACAACCAGAAGAGCCCAGACACAGGACCGGACACATCAAACCTGTAACCAAACCTCCAGGTGAAAAAACATTAATTTAAAATATAAGAAAGACTCATAATTTAGCTGTAAGGGCCAACGGAAAATTTCCAGAAGCAGAAACAGAATAGGGAGACTTTTCATCAGGCAAACTTGCATTGTGCTTATGTTGTCTTTTGTCTTTTATAGTAAGAACAATGAAGAGTGCTGATCCAAGGGACGGAGAAGATGATTTCCCAGCTTTAGGAGCAACAGCTGCCCAGCCTATGTACGTTTACCCACAGTACAAAGTGAAATCCCCATCACACACAGTAGAGTCCTGAAATATTTGATTTCTGTTGTTGTCTGTATCCCTCCAGTGTAAAGTCGGCACCTGCAGCAGTAACAACGACCCATGCAGCTTTGAAGGAAGATGACTTCCCCAGCCTCTCTGCTGTTGCTGTCGCATCCCCCATGACCCCGGCGTACTCTGCCCAACCACGGAAGACTTCCTCTTTCCAAGAGGAGGATTTCCCTGCACTAGTGTCCAAAATCCGGCCCCTCAAACACACAACGGGTGCCAACTCTGCTTGGTCCAACCATACCGCTGCAGCCAAACCCAACTCCCATCCTCCTCCATCCTCCAGACCTTCCCCTCCTCTCTCCTCTGCATCCTCTGGCCCGCAGCTCCTCTCCTCCTCGAACTCTTCATCTTCAAGGAAGAAAAAGAAGGTTGGTGAGAACGGAAAAGCAGCAGCCGCCCGCTCTCCTCCATCTTCTGATGAGGATAACGGAGGATTGACACAGCAGGAGTTCCGCTCAGTGCCCACCATGTTGGATATCTCCTCTCTGCTCACCGTCAAAGGAGGCAACAGCAAGCCCTCCGCTGTGACCTCCAACCCTCCAAACCCGACGCCCAGCACTGACCCCCCTACCTCTAAAGCCAGCAAGAAAAAAAAACAGAAGAGTGCGAGCGCTCCACAGACGTCTGTGTCTTCAGTGTCAGGGACAACGCAGACTGTAAGTACGATGGCAGTGGAAACAGTGGCACAGAAAGAGAACGTCCCCGAGAAAAGTTGGAACAAACCCCCCTCCAGTGCTCCGACAGCCTCACTGATGAGTGGATTGTCCAATGGCCACTCTGAGAAATCCCCTCCCATCAGTAAGAAGGCAGTTGCAATAGCCCCTACTCCCAAGGCAGACCCCCCTCCAGTACAGGAGGAAGATTTCCCTGCTCTGAAGACCAAGAACCCACCACCCGGTACATAACATCACAATATTCACTTTATATTTTTTACTTTGGCACGTCATCCCTTATACCTTACAAGTACATTTTTAAGTCAGTTGTTGTTTTCCTTGTGTGGGCAGTATGAGTTGTAGTTCACATTGTGTTTACCTCTCAGGCTTTAAGTCCTCCTTCCCGATGAAGGCCTCAGGCACTGCCGCGTCCTCTGCTATGCCCCCACCTCCACCCGGCCTGGGAGTCTCAGCCACTAAACCACCTCCAGGATTCACTGGGATTCCTCTCAACAGCAATGTGGTGGAGCCTGCTCCGTCTGCAGTCAACCCGTGAGTCAATTTCCTCTTTGGCTCAGTATTCGGGTTAGCACTTTGGCTGCTCTACTGTTTATCTCTTACTGGAATCATACTTTACAAACTGAACATCATGCTGTATAAAAGATGAATTGAAACTATTGACCAGACAATAAACTAATTATGAGAATTTTTACTGTGGTAATAAATTGTGTGAGAAGTGAGGTAATTTTTCTCAAAGATTTCTAATTGCAAAGACTTTTTGCAGCCAGCCCCCTGCTGGCTATTAGAAAGAATGCAGGTTTATATTGCTGCCACACTGTTCTCCCTATTTTAACCGGAAGGCTACATTCACTTCTTTTAGAGTCTAATTTTAAATGTGATCTCCTTCTTAGTTTTTCTGGGTTTGACAAACATATTTTTGATGTTGGTGCCTTTAACATACTAAGTTAATGAACCTATGATTTAATTATTTTGTTATATCCCAGACCCCCAAAAGTGTCGAACATTGGATACCTGGTGCCAGAGGACTTCCATCAGAGGAACCTGGAGCTCATCCAATCCATCAGAAAATACCTCCACAACGATGAGTCGAAGTTCAACCAGTTCAAAAACTACTCTGCGCAGTTCAGACAGGTACTCCCCTCATAACGAACTGAAGAAATATTAGTAATAAAAATTATACAAAAAATACGTTTTTGTGTTGTCACGAAATTACATACCAAGCCATTATTTACAGATGGCGTGTTTTGAACTAATGGAAATGGGCTTCCATACATTAGTTAATTTAGTTAAATTTGGATATGAAATGGATATTATACCATGGATTGAAACCCTGAACAAAAGATTATGTTGATGTTTTTCTTCTGATACTTGTCCCCAGAGTTTGATATCAGCAGCCCAGTACCACAGCAGCTGCAAGGACCTGCTTGGCGACGACTTCAACCGCATCTTCAACGAGCTGCTGGTTCTCTTGCCGGACACAAGCAAGCAGCAGGAGCTCCTGACTGCCCACGGAGACTGTAAGGCGCTGGAGAAGCAGGCAGGCAACGGAGGAGGAAAGAAAAACAAGAACAAGAAGAACGCCTGGCATACGCCGACCACAGTGGCGAACGCAGCAGCTGAGCTGGACTGTCAGGTGTGCCCAACTTGCAGACAGGTACTGGCCCCTAAAGACTTCAACTCCCACAAAACCCTGCACATCAGGGACAATGAAGAGTTCCCTTCCTTGCAGTCAATTAGCCGAATCATCAGCTAGCCCCTCGTCTTTTTTTTCCTCAGCTCAGTTTGCCATTTTAGGGCAGATTTCAATTGCCCTGCAGCAGCCAGTGTGGAAAACAGCAGCCTGTTTCTCCTGCGAACACATCCCAGCAGAGTTTGGGGCTTAACGCTCATAATGATTTGGAATTTCAGATGGTTTGTGATGTTTTTACTTTTAAGGGGATCAAGTTTATGTGGTTTGTTTGAATGGTTTCAACACACAGCGATGCCCCTTCTCAACTCTATTCCCTCTCACATCTTTTGAGGATGTCTCCAGCTGGCACTGGCAAAGTGTAACTAGGACTGTCATTTATTTAATGAACGAGGAGAGACGAGCTAAGGCTTTACTTGAATGCTTCGCTCCATAATACACAAAAAATTGTATTGATTTACATTTTTTACCTTGCTTTGTGTTTTCACGTAAACAGAAGATGAAAAATGTATTTTGTTAACATCAAAGCTGATAATGTTTGATTCCCCAGTGGGGCTGCTTGGTTAAATAACAATAAACACAAAATATGTTCGGTTCAACTATTTAGCACTATATTTATTTAAGTGTAGCTGTTTAATTGCTTTTAAATGTCCGTTCCTTCGTGCAGAGAAAGGGTGTGTTGTTGAACGTTTGATTGTTCCTGTTGTGTGAAAGGATGAGTGACAGGAAGAAAGCTGCTTCAGGAGTCAGAACAAATTTAACTTTGCAGTTTTTAGGTTTTTATTTTAATTGTATAACATATTGGTCACCATTAGATGTGATTCACGGGCAGACAGATGGACTGGTTAGTCAGTGGTCTTGCAAAAGGGAACCTTGAATGTTTCCATACTTGTGTTCAAATATTTTTTTAAGGATAAGCAGTGAAATTATAAAATTACCCAAGCAGTTGTCAGTAGCGCTTTCTATTAAATTTACAGGTTTTATTATGATATAAGTTTTGTCACTTGTGACCATGAAGAAATCAGTCAATTAGTTCTATCCATTGAAACACAAAAAGCAGCATCATTCCCCCACATACATTATCTCCACTCTGCCTCTGTTTCAGTTCCAGCTTTGATGCACTGGGCATGTTTACTTGTTTGTTAGAGGGGGCTGGTTACATCCAGCACACAATCTGTTCATCTTCTCTCTCAGGACCCTTTGCCTACACCGCTGCTCACATGGGTGTATGTCTGTCTTCTATGTGTGTGTGTGTGTGGGTTTGTCTGAATGAGTGTGTGTATATAAAGTTTGTCTAAACATCACACAGCAGCTCACTCTATTTTCTGTCTGGCTTCAATAAAGCTCTTTCTGTCAGCACTGTAAGTTTCAATCTTTGGGTGTGAGGGAGAAATGTGTGGTGATGGGCTAACATTTAAAGATGGTTTTCAAGGGGATCACCCATTATGGATTATTTGTGTGTTAATAACGTATATGTTGTTTTTTACACTTTCCTCCACAGTGAATGAAAAATACCCCAAAAGAGAAAATTCTTGAAGTTTTGAGGTATTATTTTGACCTGCTCAGTGGTTTTCAAACATGCATCAAAGCTCACAAACACTTGACAAGCACGTCCAAAATAACACGTCCAGAATGGCAAGGACGTGTCATTTTGGGTTTGAATTCCTGCTTTTAGCAGCCAGTAATTTCTGCATAATGAATCATACTTGCAACATAACAAAAATTGTGCTTTAATATTATGAGATATGTTTAACATATGGTGACTATGTTGTGTATTACAAAATGTGTCTGTGGGAAAAGCACAGAAATTCAAATTTTTCCTGATCTGAACTGTACCAGTTCAGATTTTCATGTTCATAAAATGTTTCAGATCTTTTTCTAAATCTACTGTGATACCTTAAATATTGTGTCCTTGGCTAAAAACTTGGGATGGTCAAATGCATGCACTCTAATCTTGGCACAGACTGAAATTTTTGGACACTTTGCGGCAGCACAAACAAGATGTGAAAACCATAGTGACGAATAGCCTTTTAGAGTGACTATTGGAAAGAGCCTACATGAGCAGCATTCTCTTCCCCTTCTGCTGGGCCACATTTCTCCAGTGCTGTGGACATATGACTGACCTTTAATACAGCATGATATTAATTTTGTAAATTAGCACAGTAACGTTTGGCGTGTAGCTGCCTTTGGGTTTGAATTCCTGCTTTTAGCAGCCAGTAATTTCTGCATAATGAATCATACTTGCAACATAACAAAAATTGTGCTTTAATATTATGAGATATGTTTAACATATGGTGACTATGTTGTGTATTACAAAATGTGTCTGTGGGAAAAGCACAGAAATTCAAATTTTTCCTGATCTGAACTGTACCAGTTCAGATTTTCATGTTCATAAAATGTTTCAGATCTTTTTCTAAATCTACTGTGATACCTTAAATATTGTGTCCTTGGCTAAAAACTTGGGATGGTCAAATGCATGCACTCTAATCTTGGCACAGACTGAAATTTTTGGACACTTTGCGGCAGCACAAACAAGATGTGAAAACCATAGTGACGAATAGCCTTTTAGAGTGACTATTGGAAAGAGCCTACATGAGCAGCATTCTCTTCCCCTTCTGCTGGGCCACATTTCTCCAGTGCTGTGGACATATGACTGACCTTTAATACAGCATGATATTAATTTTGTAAATTAGCACAGTAACGTTTGGCGTGTAGCTGCCTTGTGGTTCACAAATTGCTAACAACTATTCAAACATTGACCCTTTCACAGTATTTCCATTCAATCAAAGTTAAGCTTAACAGGTCTTTTGTGTGTTTGCTTGTGTTGTATCCTCAGATGAAGACTCTTTGGATAAAAGCTTCTGCAAAATAAAATAGTGATTACAGCAGCTTTACCACAAACCTTCACACAGTAGAGTCAGGGACAGATACAGGCAGTCCAAAACATGTTTTCTTTTTTATTTGAGTGACGGTCAGACTGCAGTCCAGAGACATTCAGGTAATAGACAGTGACACACATCTCTGTACACAGCGTTTTTACACTGAAGAGGTCAAACACCTTCAGAACAGGAAGAAACAACTCAGAAGAAACATGTTAAAGGGGTAGCACGCTACAAAATCAATGTTTACTTGTTTGTTGGTTGATGGGGGTTACATTTTTATCATCAATATTATGGGGGGAGATATTGTAACATCCATGCAATGTATTATACTGGAAACCACACGACTGATGGCACCCGCGTTACTACGTATCATCACCTTTTATTACCTCAGTCTAACAAAACAACAGCATGATCACATAAAACTTTGATTTTGGTGCCGACGGCCCCTTTAAGAGTGGTCAAACAAAGTATTTCCAACAAAGAGTGCAATCTAGTTAATAAATAATCCTTATATTTTTATATTTTCAGTAGTACAGGACAAACCATATCCTAGACAGCATCACACACAGGTTCCATTTAGTTCAATAACGTACTGAATTTACAATCAACCAATACCACGGCAGTGTACATGGGCCAGAGCACAAAACATAGAGAATGCCTGTATTATTATTTTTATCTACCACACTGACTGAAGAAGAGACTGAAGCACTGAGAACAATAATACAACCTGACCTTACCTGACAGTACCCCAAACTACCTAATCGTACCCCTTAGTACCTCGGAGTACCACAGTCTCACCTGACCACAGTTAATAGGTTATTAGCAGCCCTGTTATATCCAAGAGCTGAGGAACTTTTTCAGTGGTTTTCATTTTAGCATAATTTTTAACGCTTTTAGGGTTATAATTTTAGAGGTGGTTTATTCACACTTTACACATTTATAAACAAAATGGGTTTGCGCAGCTTATTAGAGACAAGTGGCCAAACAGTGTAATTAAAACTTACAGGTCTGTCATGTGATGCCATTGGGCCCAGGACAGCTTTTCCCATAGACTTACATTGGGAAACAGACAACTGTAAATGGGTGGATACATTTTTGGGATCCATAGGAGAGCTAAATCAGAAGTAGCCACTAGCCAGTGGACAGTTTTAATGTAAGGGATTGTGTGAGTGTGCACATGATCCCAGATCGGCTACTACGAAATATAATGTGTACCACAATGTATCACAAAGAGTGTATATCTTTGCTTAGCAAGGAGTTGTTTACTGCTATAGTAATGCTCTGATGGACTACAACTTGAAAAACTACAAAGTATAATCCTTTAACCCGCACTTAATAGTACTAAACCAGACCCAGAGTATTTTTAAGTATTTGGAAAATCAACCTGCAATACTGAACCCTTTCCTGAACCAAAATCCTGATACAAGTCATGCTCACAGGTAAATTTTAAACTGAGTGGTCTTGGCACTGTTACACAAGACTTTGAAATTATCTTTACATTTTTAGTTCTATAACTAAAACAAATAGAAAGTGGTTTCATTTCCATTTTCCTTTATAGTCTGCATGTTACTCAAACCTCATTGACTATGACAATTAGCAGACTAGATAATTCATTTTACTCTGAATATCCACCTGACTAGAACTGGAATACTGGAATATTGTTAGCTGACATTTTCAGTCAGTGTAGCCCGAGGCTCTGCTACCTTACGACAGTTTAAAGTTCAGTTCCTGGGTTCAGTACATCGGAATTACAGTCTGCATTCTTGGACAATTTCTCCCTGGAGCCTTGAGACACACCAGTGCATGTGTATGTGTGACTAACAACATCATGAGGTTGAGATAACCTCCCTGGAATTAACAAAGAGTTGTTTGGTCGTATGGTGGACATTAAAGTGTAATTAATATAACAAAAAAAATCCTTTCAGCTGCACTGATGGCTGGAAAATTTCACTTTGCAAAACAACTTGTCAATTAAAGAATTACATAGTATTCAATATATAATGAGATCTATACAACAATTTCATGCATTATTATCATGATTACTTTTAAAACTGAGAGCCCCAGTTCCTGCAGTACCTTCTCTGGTCAGCAGGGGGGGCTGTTTATACAGGATCAGTTAGAATAGCAGGCAAGGCGTTCTAAAGGTCAATTATAGCACTCTAGTATTACACTTTATATTTGGCTCTGTTTTTTTAAAATAAAATCTTGGTTCCATACTTTTTAAGTCCTATATCTTGACAGTGACGCTGATAATATATTTAGCAGAAACACTGTTTTTCTTTTGGGGAATGATTAAATGGTGTAACACACGTATGATTCCCTCCTCTGCACTAAAACTTGACAAACACACCGTCCAAGAAAATAACTTTTCTGCACCACAGATTTAATTAACTACACACATTCACACATTTTCACACACACAGACCCACACGTCCTCCTTGCATGCTAACACGTGCGCATTGTTGCACATGGATGCGCTCCTCTCACCATCACACACACCAAAAACTACAGATTGGCTGATGGCGAGTGTACGTGAACCACAACACAGACACTGTAACATACTGACATGGTTGGCATGGTTACTATCTACATCAGGAGCCTTAGTGACCAACATCCACCCAACCCTGTCCCTGTCACCATGGTAACAAATTCAGAACCCCCCCCATGGCAGGATTGTAGGATCAATGAATTAGCCAGCTAGCGATCCTTAACATCCCACACACAGATTTCTCTTTTGCCTGAGACTCCACTGAATCTTCCAGCAACCCGACCTCCCTCACAGAACAAAAGCACGTCTGTGGCCCCCCTGCTTTGTGATTACATAAAATTTTATAGACATTAACAACAGAGTAGTAACGTGGTAATCAGAAGACAGCAATAAGAACACAGGGCAGTTTGGCAGCTTCTAAAACGTAAACATAAACAGACCTGACTTACCCAGAATCTCCCCACTCGCCCAGTTTTATACACATAACACCCAAAATAGGACACTGTCTCAAATCACACACTATATACATTCCCTGGTACCATGGACAGATTTTGACAATGGGCTCTGGGGCACAGACCTGTAGCAGGACCTGTTGGTCCTGTTGAATCTCTTTGTGGTCATTTTGCATCACTTTGTAGATGTCTATCATATTTTTGTTGTTGCTTTGTCTTTTTATGTTGATCTTGTGTCTCTATGTAGTCTTTGTAGTTTTATGTATTTTGTGGTTGTTTTGTCTTTTTATTTTTTATGCATCTCTTTTGATAGTATTTTCTTGTTTGTCTCTTTGTGGTGATTTTAATGTCTTTGTAGTTGTTTGGGGGTTTCTATTGTATGTTTATATACTATA
>JAOWBC010000458.1:17608974-17621369 GCA_028566105.1 Hypoplectrus providencianus
TAAGCAACCTGATACTGACCATATATTTAAATATATATATTGTTGTGAGATTTTATATATATATATATATATATATATATATATATATATATATATGATTGATTCCCAAAAAAATGAACCATTCCTTTGAGAAACTCTAAATTGTAAATGCGTGATCAATGATCGCCTTGTTAAACTACTTAAAGTAGAAGCAGCATGAAATATTATGCACAATTCAACTAATGCATGACCAGTTTGTCACCTCAAATTTAATCAAAAACAGATTACTGTTCATAGTAAAGGTCACGGATGGATTATCAAACATCCTACCATGCAGAGGGGCCCGACTGGTCTGGGCGCCTCTAATCCAGAGCCTCTGTTTGAAGTGTTAACTTTTAACTTCTCTCATTAAAAAGTCACATTGCTCAGTCAAAGGTGTCTCAATCATGTTTACTCCCCTCAGCTTAAAATAAAGAAATTCAATCTACTATTTTAGTATCTGATTATTCGGTGAACATGCTTCCTGAGGAGAGGCGCTTTTGAAATGACATACACAGCCTCTCTTTATCTCCAGTGTGGCATTCAAGTGCAGTTTGAAACCAACAGAAGCAGCTTGAAGTCATGGTTGGCCTGCCACATGTGGTTGAAAAATATGCAAAAATACTGACTTTGTTAGGTAAAGGTGAGGATCTCCTGCATCGGTGCCCAGGAGCTCATTGTCTCATAATCTGCCCATGGTTTAGATGATAATGTATATTTATTTAACAGCTATGTGGTTTTTCTGCAACCCTATAGGAAAAACCCAAGAACAACAGGTGAAATGTTTGTTCTGTAAGGTTCACGAAAGGTTCATTTTAATCAGTCACCTATTGGTTGGTTGAAAACTGGTTATTAAAGACATACTATGCAGGAATTTTAGCTTCCTGTTTGTAAACACAACATTTAAACTTAGCTGCTCCTCATTCATTCAACAAACAGTGAAGTCTGTTTAAATATCTTTGTGGTTATTTTTGCTTTGTTGTCTTTTATGGTCATTTCGTGTCACTGTGTTGTTGTTTTGAGTATTTTCATGGTCATCTTATGTTTTCTGGTAATCTTTTTGAATATTTTTGTGTTGGTTTTGCATGTATTAGACTTCTTTATTTTGTGGTTGTTTTGTCTCTCTTTGTATGCGTTGTTCATCTCTTTTAATACTTTTTAAAAATATATATCTTTGCAGTTGTTTTGAGGCTTTAAAAGGATGTTTTGTTTCTATTCGTAGTCTTTTATGTCCATGTGTATGTGTAGTGTCATGTTCTTACCCAGGTGATTATGGAGAAGAAAGAGAAGGCGATAGCAGCGCGGGCTGCATCCGCCCCCTGGTTGAGTGGCAGCTCATCAGCCGTGGTCCGGGACCACTGATTTGCCAAAAAGCAGAAACTTACAAAGTACAGGAAGGTCCAGAAACCTGCCAGAATCCAGATGAACACTTTGTTACAACAGGAAGAAAGGTAATTTCCAAGTTGACTTCAAACATGAAAAACAATGATCTGTGGGTGCTGAAGCAGTTCTTTGTTCCCTTTAGAAACTAAAAATACTTTCATTTCTCTGTCACCTTCAATGAGAGTTTTCCTTTCTCTTGATGTCTTGTGCAAGAAATCAGTCGCCTTAAACACAGAGTCCCGCCTATGTGCTGCTCTTTTGTTATTTTTAGTATTTTGGGGAAACCCAGCCTTTTGAATACCTACCAATTAGAAATAAATCACATGCTATGAGATGTGCTAATGCTGCGTCTTTTTAAATGTCTTAATTACTTGTTTCAATTGTTATCATTCTCTCAATACAATTTTACATCCTTAATATGTGGCATCAAATTGTTGTATTTGTCATGTACACTTTGACATTGTGTCTGAATGGTGCTAAACAAACTAATTTTCCTCTCCTTGCCTTGCAATTTTCAGATATTTATGTCGACCTTGTTTGCTTGTGTGTGTGACTAAATAAGCCTGATCACCTGAGAAGCCGATCTCAAGCATGATAGCCTTCTTCCTGTCTTTGACGGAGCTGATGGAGGAGAACTTGAAGTCGAGCAGGAAGAAGAAGGAGCACGCCAGCAGGCCCACCAGGCCCACGAACACGCCGTAGTTGCACGCGTCTGCGTTCTTATTGAAGACGCAGTGGAGACGCTCGCTGCCCATGTTGACATAACCCTCGTTCACAATGGAGGCAAAAACCACCAGGGAAAATATCTGTGGATATTTGGAAGAAGGGTTGAGAAGAAAGTGAGTGACAGGGAGGAGGAGAAAGAGGAAGGGAAACTATTAACATGCAATTTATTGCCTAAGTAATCAATATATGTTTGCTTCTCTCGCTGTTTCCATGCTCACTGGAAACAGGATTGTGGCTGCACTACTGGAGAGTGTCTCTTTGAGCGTGGCCGAACCAAAGCATTAACCTAATTTCCCCTCTTTCTCTCTGACTGACTGAAGAGGTGGATGCTTCACTTCCCCTCAAGAATCCAATCGTCCCGAGGCGGTACGTATACCCAAACAGGAAGTGTGATAAAGGCTGCTTCTATCTCATGATATCAAACTTTTCTCCCCCTTTGGTTCATTCCATTTTTATGAATAACACTTTTCTTTAGGTCTGATCAGTAGATCTGTCTTTCTTCCTACCTCTGTTCCACACTGACACTGATCAGCTGACTAACACTGGGTGGCAGAATAGGGCCATGTGACACACACACACACACAAGCAGAAATGCATTCACACTTGGGGGTGTGGGTCATATGATGGTGGAGGGACACACAATGGGATAATGTCCATTCCACATTTCAGTCTAATCACATGTGTGGGTATAATCTGAGCAGACACACACTCAGGTGCTTTTAGTAAATCAGCAAGATAAAGCTGCTCGGGTGTCAAAGGACTGCATCCCTGAAGAGTAACTTCACTAATTTCTTTATGTTATTTATGAAATCTGACTAGATGCATGTGTGTGACACTTTTATTCATAGAAAGTTCCTACCTTTGACAATTGACCCTGAGATATTTATTCATCTCTAACTGACACTCTATTCTACCCACTTTCCTGCACTTACATACTGCAAAGTAGGTAAAGCTAGGGAGAACAAAAGCATTGAGTCACTTATTATACTTAGTTACTGAGAAAACTGCCCTTTCTGCATTTAATCCTTTTTATACTTCTGACCCCATGCTACAAAAAACACTGGATTTAACTGCCCAAATAAAGCTGTTTTATTTAAATCCTCATCTCAAATAGCTACAACAGAATACTTTTTATGTATTATGACATCAGTTTTAATGTAACAAAATAAAGTATATTTAAGTGGACATATTTTGTCCTTTTTTAGGTTCATACTTTATTATTATTTTAAGTTTCTAAAAGAACATGTTAACATGATTTAATGTTCAAAAAAGCATGATGTTTCTCTGATGGTCTGATTAAAAAAAACCTTCATTCAGTTTCAACACCTGTCTCTTTAAAATCACCTACTAAAAATACCCGGCTGCTCTGATTGGACAGTGTCTCTGTGTCTCTGCACCATCATTGCAGCTGGGTAATTACTGGAACAACACTGTAGCAGCACTTTACTACATATATAAGGTATTGTTGTGACATGACAACCTTTAAGCGTCCTGATGGCTCGTTTAAAGACAAAGTTTCTGAATATGGGCTTTGGGTATTTCTCAATGGATTAAGCATTTTAAAAGTCTCACATACTTAGATTTATGTATTTAGAATAGAAAATGCCGCTACAGTGTCATTACAGTCATTCCCAAGATGCAATGACTGTGCAGAGACACCAAGAGAATGGATCCATCTATTTTAATATCGATTCATTTTTCATTTAAAATGTATTCTATTAAAGGCGACTGCCGACATGTCAATCTGTCATGTCCATGTTCTGTGGTTGTGAGCTATTAAGCCTTTCAACAAGTGCAGGCCACATTTTGCTGTATATGTTGCACCCCAATGATATGACACTGCAAGTTCACTATATTAGCCTCCTTGGTGCCTATACACAATATCAGGAAACACTGACCAACCAGTGCAGACTGGGCTGTTTCAGGAAGGGGCTCTTAAAGAGACAGCTACTTTAACAGAGTGTTTCAGACAGAGGGCGAATACAGGTATGCCCAGACAGACTGTATTAGAAAAATAAAGTGGGGTTTTTTTGCACATTAAAGTATGTAAACGTATTCCATTAGAAATGTAGAAAACATATTTTGCTCACTTTCAGTTACATACATTTCCCCTTTAAAAATGACTGATGGAAAGGCTAAGTGTGGATTTGTCCTTTGCAGTGGACTCACAGCATACAGAGGGCTCAGTAGTAAATCACAGCCTGGGCCTGTAACCTCGTCACTGTAACCTCTCCATTACCTACTCTAGAAAAATCCAGATCATTTATTCAATAGGTGTATACACAATAAATGCATCGAGTGGCGCCGGAGACTCGTTACTAAGACAAAATGATTGGCGCACAGCTCCCTCCTCGGTGTGTTTCCCCGCACTGGTAAAGAAGACCTTCTCCGTGGCCCTGCGTGCGTAATGATCATCACCGACCAATCACAGGTGGGATGACGGACGACGACCGTTTAGGGTAAATCAGCAAAATCATTAGCTGAAAATATGATTGGCGATATAAAAGAAGAAGGTGTGTGAATGGTAAACAATCCGGTTTAATTTTAGAGATAATAATAATAATTAATGACTTGATAAACTGGAAGCAGGAGGGTGAAAAATGGAAATAATCAGTCTTTCTAATTTTCTACACAATCCGGTCTGCTGCACATCCTTAAACTGTATTTAAAAAGCAGTGACTGGAGAAATGTTTAAAACGAGGTATAGGTCTGCCTCAGAAAGAAAAAAAAACATCTGTAGTGAAATCAGTTTTCACGGACAGGGAGTCAGACAGCCACCAGGCCTTGGCTACACCCTGTAAAAATGTAAGATTTCTTAAAAGACACATTGCGATATAAACATGAATTCCGTGTTTTCCATCCACACACCCTGCTTATCAAATATCGCTGCATTTCTCGGGTCTATATTTGCAGTGAGAACACGTCACGGGTCTCGCGCAGCAACGACAACAGAGCCCACACACACACACACACACACACACATCCACACACAGCCGGAAAAACCCTCGCTCTTACCCAGCACAGCACTCTGAGGATGGTCTGCGGCTGTTTGGCGAAGGCTAACGGGTCGACAGTGGACCCGGCCCGGCCCGCTCCGAACGATCCCACTCCGTCCATCTTCGGTCGCTCTCTCTGTGCGCTCCTCGCGGCTCCACGCTCCCGGCTCCACGGCAGGATGGATGCGCTGCTGCTCTCTGCTGTACAGGGACGGGTCCTGCGCGCAGGCACGCACGCACGCGGGAAGGCACTGGCGCGCGGGACGAGAGGAGCGAGTGGGGGAGCGTGCAGGATCGACGTGCCCGCGCTACAGACTACGGTAGGGTAAACTAATCATGCCAATCAGGAATATTATAGCTTGTTGAAAAGAATTTTTTTTTTATGTTAAAGAGGTATCCCAGTGACCAATTTTACTGACATAACGTTTGGGCGATAATAATAGAATATATACATTTCGACATGCACTCTTATACATTTGCTATTCATTGACCTTCTTTGAAATTTCCCCATGCTAATCTTATTTATGTTGTTTTTATTTATGTGTATTATCTTCCATTATAATGCTTATATTATACTAATTATACCCTTTTTTATGTTTTATCTTCTGTCACATTTCTTTTCACTTTAATCATTATTTTTCTTAATTCATTTAATTTCCCTTTTGGGTGTTTTTCAATTGTTGTGAATGCTCTTTTGCTTAAAGAGCCAGAGGAAGAGGAAGGGTCTTGTGCCTTGTACTCATTTTGCATTTTTGTTGTTTAAAAAAACAACACAAATAACTCTTACTTAATAATAATAATAATCATAATAATAATCATAATAAAAATTGATGTAGGACCTTTGAAACACTGTATCCAAAGTATTTTGACACACAAAGAAAAGCAAAAGCTGGATACCCAGAAGACAACACTAAAGTAAAGCAAAGTACAGTAAACCCCTGAATTTCAAGAAGAAAAAACTCTTACATTCTCTTACTCCTCTCGCTATTACAGAGGTTCAATAAAAGTTGGATTAAAAGGACCGTAGGCTACAAATAATGTACTGAGATGAACTTCCTGCCTGAATCATTTATTAGCCACAGAAACAGCTGAAATATGGCATGGAGGAAAGTCTCATGATGATGTACTGCTGCCAAATACCACAACAAAGTATAGTCACAAGTTGCTTATCATGAGATATTCGCCAATTACTGCAACCTCAACAATGACCACTTGGCTCAACATTAAACTGTCTCAGCATGAAATTATGAGCTTCAGTGGGTAGAAAATTAGGAATAAAGCAGCATAAACACAGAGGCCCCATGTCTACTGCTTATAGGAATTGTGTTGTGGAAATGTTAAATTGAAGCTGCTAGGAGGTACAACATCATGCAAACATGAACACCACTAGAGGTCATTGGTGTCTATTTCAAAATGCTAAATCATTAGAGGTAGAGGAGATAAACACAAACATACTGTTCTGGACAGGAAGTAAAACCACAGCTGAGGATGAATGCTGGATGTGGAACAAATGCAAACAACCTCTGTATGATCATGACTGCAGGAAACAAACAGTAGCAGCTGAGACTTGTTCCAGTCCTGTACTTGTTCCTTAAATAACTAATTCGTAATTAGAGTGTTTATTAATAACTCACAGAGTAGGTCACAAGGCTGCTGAAGTCCTTTGACTCGAGGAGAAAAGGCTTCACATGAGGCTGAAATCAACAGGTGTACAGTCTATAATCTAATATGAGGCTTTGTTTATTTTAAGAAATTATTTCCATAATCCCAAATGTGCTAATTTTATCCAACAAATAGCCAAAAAGCAATTTACAGTAACATGGCTTACAAAAATGCAATGACACCTTTTGAGAAACTTTAATCAACAAAATATAGGTATCTGTATCTGATGTAATGCCTTCGCTTATCTTTATAATTTAAAAATCACATAAATACAGATTTCAGCACTAAATAATGCAAATTAATATACTTTACTAGTGTACCGTCCATACACAAGCTGAGCAGTATTACACTGAAAACAATATGCAATCATCCTTATGTAAAATATAGATTTCTCTGCCATATTTAAAAGTATTTTATGAACCCTGATAAATGAATGACTGGGTGAATATTCAGTGCTGTTGTGGTTGTCAAGCAAGACTTCATAACAACTTATCCGAAAATAACATTTTAATGAAAATCTTAGAAACAGAATTGGATGCTTATTTTTGTATCTTTCATTTCATTACCAGACAGTTGCAAAAACTAAACACAAAAAAAAAACAAATCTCGCTCTCTTTCAAGAAAGTTTCTCAACAGCTCCGTTTTGCTGTGTTTACATTTAAAGTTTTGCACCGACAGACAGAATTTCCGCTCTCAGGTGTGAGTTCAATCCTCATTTCTCTGTTCGCTCAGTCACAGGAGCCATCTTTCCATCCATCCTTCCACCTCTCGTCCACACGGGAGCAGTCAAACTCAGGCTTGCCCAGCCGGACGTTAATGTCATTGTGGATGTGACAAAACCATTGAGAGAGAGCATGGCGACTCCTGGTGTCCGGCTGATTGGTTTTCAGTCTGCGGAGAGGAAATGGTGTGTTTAGAAATGGCCCAATCTTGTCTAATAACAACTTAAAATGTGATAATGTGACAGCTTCAGATCTGTTTGTGCTAAGCCAGGGGTGGTATGTGAGACATAAGGTTCCTGGCTGCCCCTACCACCTTCTCCCATACATGAGCAAGACAGAGTACAGTAGTTTAGCTATTTTCTGTTGATGTTTTGTGTGGCTGTAGTTTTTCTGCATCTCTATGTGGTTCTTTCCCACTCTGTAATTGTTTTGTTTTTTGCTATTTCTGTGGGCGGTTGTGTTGCACCTTTTTGTTCTTCATCTTGAAGATCCCTGCACTGGTTATGTGTCCCAGTGTAGTAATTCTGAGTCTCTTTGTATTTGCTATGTCTTTGTAGATATTTGGATCTCTTTTTAGTTGCTCTGTGTCTCTTTGTAGTCAATTTAGTGGTCATGGTCTCTTTATGGTCATGGTCTTTTATAGATCAATTGTTTGGTCTCTTTGTAAACTTTTTGTGTGTCTCTTTGAAGTAATGTGTAATGCTTTTGTGTCGATTCTATGCCCCTACTGGTTGGGATGTGTATCATTGAGTGGCATATTGTGAATGTGTATTGTATATGTGTCATTAAGCCTGCATATTGAATTAAAACACTGATGTGGTCTGACCTGCTCCTGAGGTCTTCTGCACATTCATCACAGGGGAAGAACTTGGAGAAGAGGTTGATGAACTGGGACATCTCCTGCTGCTGGGAAGGAGATGGACGATCGGGGTAATAGGCTGCCATGGTGTGCAGGAAGGACCAAGTGTTACGCCCTAACTCCTCCCTGTCCAGTGGACACTGTGGGTCCTGCTGTGGCTCTGACTCTGCAGCGGGTGTTTCCTGGAGAATCAAATACATAGCATAGTCAATCAGCTGCTATTTCAAAAGGGAAAGCATCTAAATGCATTATGTAGTTGTTGATTTTTGGTAAAACATTAAATTTGTCATATCCTGTCATACAGGCACTTTCCTCACTATAGCTAAACGTGACCACTGGTAACTTGTAGATCAAGGTAAAAAAAAAAAAAACCAAGATGTCATAGCCCAACCATTATTGAATTTTTTAACCTGATGCCCATTTTAGTGTCTAGGTAAATATGAGGCAAGCATTTGTTTAGCATTTGTTTCATTAAAATCAATATAAGGCTAAAAATTCAGAATCAATACAAAGTCCCACGATTGTATAACGTAATTAAAATTAAAACTTTAGGCAAGATGTAAGACATTTTTTTCTGCACAGTGGCTCCTAGGAGCCTCTGACACTACAGGAGGAAACACAATTTAGTATTATTGCGTCATGATGACACAACAAACTTTCGGGGTAAAGATCGAGGTTAAACAACTCTCGCTCTGAAGATTTTTTTTAAAATAATGAAATAATTTATACTCTCTTCTATTCAATCTAAACGTAACTACTGTAAAAGTAATATTTCTTAAGTTTCTCTAAAAACACCACATTGACCTCATGTCACCTGTACAGCAGCTGCTGTCGTTTGTTTCTTCTGGATCTTCATCCATGATTTAAAGTCCGTACAAGCCCTGCACGGCTTCTTTTTCACATCCCCGGTCTGCTCCTGCTCTTTACCGGAGATGTCCTCCGGTAGTTTACCGGTTACTGCAAATGGAAATCCTTCAAACCCGGGTGAGCTGGAGGCTGATGATCCTCTCGGTCCTGTGGGCGCAGCCATGTTCGCTCTCTCTGAGATATTACCTAATAACTCTGACTGACCTCTCGATACAACATCAGGAATGCCCGGCTGCTAAAATTTTGCTGATGCATCTCGCTGCACACATCCTCGCCTTTTAATATTTTACTCTTCCGTGCGTCCAACGTCAGGGTCCGGCTGCACAGTTCCCAATTGCCGTGAACGATAAGAAACATGGGACCAAGTTTGCGTTCCAGTGAGTTTCTTTGTTTCTTGCGGACCTTTCATGGGCACGGAACGACTTCCGGTTGGTGATGTCAGTTCTCTGTGCATGCCGCCGAGAGTAGCTTCTGTCAAAGTGTAAATTTCTATCATATTACAACATTTTTAACAATTGACATTTTATTTGTTTCATGCAGATATTAACTTAAAGATAGACATGTTGATTTAGTGTTCTTTAAAGCGGTTTGTAAACTGTTAGGTCCCACTCGTTTGCCGTCTGGCTAACAAAGCTAAAAACTGTGGCTGTGACACGTTTCTGTTTTCTGCTTTTTTTTCTCGTTGACAGTGTAGCTGTAGCACACCAGAGCCGCCACCATGGGGATCTTGGAGAAAATTGCGGAAATAGAGCGAGAAATCGCTCGGACACAGAAAAACAAAGGTAAGAGAGGGCAGCGAGTCGCTAGGCTAACTGTTAGCTACACAATGAACGAACTTGCAGCCATCTCTCTCTCTCTCCCTGCCTGTGCGTGTCAGCTGTCAGTGTTGTGTTACTCACTAATCTCACAGAAATTCAAGGAGAAGCGTGCTATTGACACCACGAGCTTGATTTAAGTTACTATTACATTTAGAAGAAACGATTCCCATAGGACCTTTATTTCCAATTTAAAGTTAATTCCTGCCATGCCCTAGAAGATCATGAAAACACTAAAGTCTAACAACCTGTCACCTGTAAAGTCAATGTGATTTTCTACTCACAGCTATTTAGATTTTGCAGTGACAGGGGAATTTTGCAGACTGTCTGTCAGTTGTCTTGAAAAACTGGTGGAGTTGTGACGTGAACCAGACAATGTTATGGGTCTATGATCAAATAGGAATGTGTGATCCTGTTGGGTTTTTTTTGTTGTTGTATTTTTGCATTATTGAAATCAGTGTTTGCTTAAGCAAAGACTAAAAGTGTACATCAGACGAATAAAAGATAGACTTTAGAATATAAATTAACTAGTCTATCTTAACCCTAGTGTTGTGGTTTCGGATGTTGAGGCCTACAGTTTTATTGTGACCTTTCTACCTTTCTGTCTACTTGATCTTGGAGTCAGACTCAAAAAAAAAAAGTCTCATATTTTTTTCATTCATTTCTCCAGCCACTGAGTACCATCTGGGTTTGCTCAAGGCCAAGCTAGCCAAATACAGAGCGCAACTCCTGGAGCCCTCCAAGTCAGCGGGGGCCAAAGGCGAGGGCTTTGATGTTATGAAATCTGGAGATGCGCGTGTCGCTCTTATTGGTTTCCCCTCTGTCGGTAAGGTACGTCAGCATGGACTGAAATGGATTTGATGGTCAGGATCTGGAATAGTGTTGTGTATCTGATATGGGAACAAATAGAAACAGTCATGTTGAAATCTAATCCAAAGATCCACCACGTGCTGGTGTAATTAAACCCTCTGTTGTGTTCTGCAGTCCACCTTCCTTAGTCTGATGACATCAACAGCCAGTGAAGCTGCGTCATATGAGTTCACCACTCTCACGTGCATACCTGGTGTCATAGAGGTAAACACATACACACCACTGCATACATTAAGCATTACATTTAACGTGTTTTATTTACACTATTATTTGTTGGTCTTTAGTACAAAGGGGCCAACATCCAACTGCTGGATCTGCCGGGTATCATTGAGGGTGCTGCCCAAGGTAAGCTCAGGTTTCATGACTTTGTTGTTTGTTTGCTTAAACCAACCCTGAGCAGGCATCAGAGATCCATAGTATAGTAGCATTTTATTATGCTATTGTATGAGTATTATTGATCAGTTTAGATGATGAATTCAGATGCTGTCTATCATAACAATGAAAAAAGTGTTTGTAATACTGAATCCTTGATTCTGACAGGTAAGGGTAGAGGTCGTCAGGTCATTGCTGTTGCCAGGACAGCAGATGTTGTCATCATGATGTTGGATGCCACCAAAGGAGATGTTCAGAGGTGTGTGACGCCCACTGTTTGTGTCATTAGAAGGACTTAGAGAGTTCTTCTATTAATTAATTTTTGTGTTTAATTACTTTGTCATCTTTCTAGAGAGCTTCTAGAAAAGGAATTGGAGTCAGTGGGCATCAGACTCAACAGGTTGAAACCAAATATTTATTTCAAGGTACATTTTTTTTTGTCATCTTGACAGACCATGAATATCCAAAGATTATTTTAAAAAGGTATGGTTCTAAATCAAGTCCACAAAATTTGTGGTTAATTTCTCTCTGCAGCCCAAGAAAGGTGGCGGCCTCTCCTACAACTCCACAGTTCCTCTCACCCACTGCTCAGAGAAGCTCGTCCAGCTCATCCTTCACGAATACAGTATCCTTCCCGGTGGAAACCTCAGAGAAGGCAGCCTGCTGAGAACATAGTATCTCAGTGGTCTTATGGTGTGTTCACACCAAATGTTCAGCTGTTGTTTTGCACAGTGTGAATGCATAGACGGTCAATGCAAGGTCAGAGTGGTATGTTTCTACTTGTTCACTTGGCATCAAATCCTTCAACTCCAGTGTGAAATTCATGTGAGGCTTTTTCATGAAAGCCGATAAGTGCTGAGAATTTTCTGAACAGCATAATAGCCTTTTTTTATCAAAACTCATTCAAACTCTTACCCTAACAAAGTGGCACCAAAGTGTATGATATTTCAACATACTATTGATCCGTTTATTACAAAACCTTTATTGGAAAATCTGTTTGTTTTGGGTTTATACTCCTGTTGTAGCAGCATTCATTCATTCATTCATTCATTCATTCATTCATTCATTCATTCATTCATTCATTCATTCATTCAGGCATGACAGC
>JAOWBC010000458.1:17633158-17645357 GCA_028566105.1 Hypoplectrus providencianus
GTGTGTGTGTGTGTGTGTGTGTGTGTGTGTGTGTGTGTGTGTGTGTGTGTGTGTGTGTGTGTGTGTGTGAGAGAGAGCCCATAGTCATTAAATGAGCCTGTTGGCTGTGCTCTGCTCAGGTGATCTTCTTTATTAGTCGTGTGTCGCTGAGTGCGTCTGCTGAAAGCGTGCTGTCACTGATTGACACGTAAATGAAGAGACTCTCCCCTTCATCTCTCACTCTCTCACTCGCTCTCTATTGTCCCCCTCTGTCACTCTCTGTCATCCATCTATCTTCTGTTTCTCACCATAAATCCCACCATCTTTTCTCTCTGTGAGTCTCTTTCAATTCCTCTCCCTCTTTTCAGCTTCTGCTCAGCATCTTTTCAGCATTTATGTAATCTGCAGTTGCCTCTGTCTCCTTCACCCTCCATACCTCTCCCCACCTCCTCCATCTCTGTCATCTGCTCTTTATTCATCACCAGTTCACTCAGTCAACAGACCACATCAGCCAGACAGCAGATACATATCACACATATCAAATAGATCTCTTTGTGTGTCTCTTTACCTGTTTGGTGGCCACCAACCTTTATTGTGTGTGTATGTGATGAGAAAGGAAAGAACTTTTGAACTCTCTACTGCACCCACTTCTTCTCCTTATCCCCTTATCTCAGTCTGCAGTTAGATGATACCAACTACTGCTGTTGTTGTTATTGGTGTGCAGCCTGCAGACAGTTTAGAGTTTTGTCATGGTCACTGCCCCTGGGGATACATGATACAGATTTCTGCTCAGATCCTATCTTAGGTCAAGACTATTAGTCCTCCCAACTCCAGCTGGCAGAAAGAAAAGTTGGAGGTAGACCTGTTAAATGTAATGACACAGGTGATGAAAGAACTTTGAAGAAAAATGTAGTTAACTGTAGGTGTTTAATATTTGTGTATATATCTATGCTGTTATGTTTTGCCATTTTCTCTCTGTCCTCTGCTGATCTGTGGTGTTTGGCTGTTAACCCCTGACACCAGCCCACATGTATAATATATTGGTTGGGTAGCAGACCAGGGCGGGGTTGACCCTTTGTGATATATTTAGAGCGGCCTGCGATGAATGTTTTATCCATGCTGCGTAGGCAGAACAGAGGGCAGCCATTAAACATTCATATCTGCCACTGAGATGACCTCCTGGAATATCAGCCCGTCATCAATGAATTAACATCAGCTCATCATCAGTGAGCTAATATCAGAGCATTCTCAATGAATTCAGCCATTTATGTAACGCCATCACACCTCACACCTGTAAGCCCATGTAACACCTTGCATTTCTACTGACAGGACAGATGTTTCTGTGTGTGTGTGTGTGTGTGTGTCTGTGTGTGTACCTTATACCTTGAATCAACCGAGTGAGGACATTTTTGCCTAACTTCTCCAGAGGGTTGAGGGTTAAGACTTTTTTGAAGCTTCAAGTTACAATTAGGTTTAGGCTAGGCTGAGTGCAAGGGTTGTGTTAGACATTTAGTTAGTTAGGTTAGGGTAAGGGGCTTGCTAATGCCTTATGTTAATTAAAGCTCTTAACAAAGATAGAAGTACAAGAATGTGTGTGTGTTTTGTAGACATATTGACAAATAATTGAAAGGTTTGATATTTGTTTTATTATTTTTTATTATCCTTTATTATCCTTCATAGATTTAATTCCAATTGACTTGATTTATATGCCGTTAATGATGATATTTATAGATTTAGGTCTTTAGAAGACCAGAGCAGTGCCAAAGACAAAGAGGAAACAGTGCTTTTTTCTCTTTTCTTGAGTTACAAGAAAGGCTCAAATGTATGAATTCTGAAGGATAGTTCCTGTTTACGTGGTTACTTTTGCTGAAAATGAATGACTCAGCTGTCTGAAGTGGAACAATGCCTCAAATAATAGATACTGCAATGATTATTAATTTTATGTCTTCCATGGAATAACTCATGTCAGTCACAAGTTGTATCATACAACCTGTTTTTATGTGCTTTTGGTGTGCGCATAAAGTGTTGAATGCCTGTGTGGAGATCTTAGCAAGTATCACTCTCGGCTGGGGCCCATGCTGCTACCACCGGTGTGTGTGTGTTTTGGCTCTGCGTGGCTTTGCCTCTCAGACACAGTTTAGCAACAGCTCAGCCAGCCTGCATTATTCATACAGGAGTGAGCCTGCAGATAGTGTTACCCTGAGGCAGTATAGCTGGTGCATTAAGGTGCCCTTTGCAACTATGATATAGGGATACACTCTGAGGCATATACCCTCAAAGACATACTATACATTTGCTCATATGTGCATGGTCTGAGGATATGATGATGTGTCAAGTTGAGAGCCACAAGGGATGGATGAACCAGCAGTAACCAGAGAGAGATGCAGAAGGTTGCAGGAGGTCAGAAAGGCAAGCTGACGTGGATGTGGGAGGATACAACACGCATACACACTCGCTCCCAGACAAAGAGGAGGACACCCCTGAAGGCCGAGACTCACACAGACGAACGCACATCGGCTCTCCTTGTAGGGGGACGTCCTGCCAAAGTTGGTGTGGCGGCCAAGATGAGGATTCACTGCCGGACTCACAGGACGCACTAACAATGGGAGACACACAAAGGACTACACAGACTCTGTCACTGGGATAGCAGGGTCTTTTATTCATTGTGTGACCCTGGAAAGTTACTTACAAGCCTATAAAGAGGAACACAAAGAGAAATGTACACATGTTTTTGCAATGCTGGATGGACTTCAGTGGAAAAAATCATCAAGTGGGTAATGCTGAGAGAGACTTGTCAATGAGATTAATTTTTCATAATTCAACATGTTTCATTCAATAACCATCAGCCTTTAAAAAAGAACTGTCTGAAAAAGGTTTCCTTCTCTTTCTACTCACACAGAGACAAATGCTCTTTTGATGAGGCTTCAAGACGTACTGTAATGCGAGCGAGCACTGATGGCTGAGATTCCGACTCCATTACTAGATCGTGTTTTGAAGTACTGTGGTTTGTGTTTGTCTCTGTGTGCATTATAGAACAACTGACTTGCAACAGATTGTGCTGGGGTTTCTGGGGTGTCACAGGGACGGATCAGATGGAGAAAAAAGGAGAGAAGACATGAAAAGAATTGGGAATAAGAGGATGTTGCTACTATTTGGACTCTTCTCAGGAGTACATATGAACATTGACATTGATACTGACCTACTTCTGCACATTCTGGGAACTTAATCTTCCTTTTCTTGTTTAAAATGATTTGAATTAGAAGACATCATGCCACCTAAAAAAGGTGACTCAAAATCAGCTGCCAAGAAAGGCAAGTCAGAGGAGCCAAAGAAGGGAGGAAAGGAGGATAAGAAGGGAGGAAAAGATGACAAGAAAGGGGGAAAGAAAGGTGAAGAGCCACCAGCTAAGGGAAAAGGAAAGGATGATGGAAAGAAGGGAAAGGGAAAGAAACCTGTCAGTGAGTCAGAGGAGGAGGAAGAAGAAGAGGAAATGAAGACTGAGGAAGAAGAGGATGAAGAAAGCGAGGAAGAAGTAGTTACCAAGAAGGATAAAGGAAAAGGGAAAGCAGCTCTAAAAGGTGCATCCAAGGCCATGGCTGTCAAAGGTTTCAAGCCACCTAAACAAGCAGCTCGATCAGATGATGATGATGAAGAGGGGGAAAGGAAGGGGAAGTCACCAGTGGCTAAAGGGATGGGTGCAATGAACCTGAAAAAAATGAGTGATGTCAACATCAAAGGAGCCTCCAAGGCCATGATGGGCTTTGCTGCAGAGGGACAGAGGAGGAGTGCAGCAGCAACAAAAGCACAGAAGACACCAGATGTTCGATCTCACCTCAAAGGAGCCTCCAAAGCCCTCACAGGCCTCGCAGGAAAGTCCACTCCATTTACCTTGCCCTCTAAACAGGCAGAGAAGGCAAAACCAAAGAGAAACCTGAAAAGCACCTCTCGTCTCTTCCTACGACTCTCCAAGAAAAAGAAACCATCTGCTGGTGGGAAACCACTACTGGGAACAAGCAAGCTTTTAGCTGGGTTTGGGGGTAAATCATCAACTGACAAAAAGCCAGGTCTCTCTGGCTTCAATTTGTTTAATAAAAAGGAAGAAAAGAAAGAAACCACACCACCTAAAAAGACAATAAACCTGTCTGGTTTAGGAGGCAAAGGGAAAATGGCAACAGAGGCAAAGGGACTGGGAGGGAAGTTCAAAGGCATGTTTGGGAAAAAGAAAGCTGAATCAGGGTTTAAGTCGAAAAGCTGGATGTTGGGAAGGATTGCTGCAGCATCTAACTGGTTGACAGGGAGGTTCCTGACTTCCAAGGGCCAAGGTCGACTGGGGGCTCGAGCAGGAGGGCGGGGACGAAAAAGTCTGTCATTTGCAAACAGGAACACTAGAGGGAGACAGACTCATTATTACAATGAGGGCTATGAGTATGATGATGATTTCGGATATGAGGATGATTACCACAACAGGGGGAGACCCAGAGGCTACATGAGACAACCCATGACCTATGACCCTTATGGAGAGGAACTGGAATACTATGATGATGATGGGTGGGAGGATGAATATGGTTACTATGATGATGAGGGCAACTTTTATTATGATGATGAGTTTTACTATGAGGATGATGAGGATTACTATGGTTACCCCTATGGCTATTACGATGATCAGTATGAATATTACTATGGTGATGAAGAAATGGAGTATTACTATGGTGAGGATGGAATGCTGTATGCCATGGAGCCAGAGCCATATGGTTATTATGGTAATGCCATGCATGATTTCTTTGACCCCTATGAGCCAGAGCTGTATGGAGAGTACATTGACCAGAATATGGGTTATAACTATGGGATTTCAGACCCATATGGCATTATGAGTGGTGGTTATGATGTTACTGGCCCGTACAATGACCCAGTGCTGGGTTATACAGATCCTGCTGCTATTTATAACCCCTATCAGCAATCTTTCTATATGGATGTTGGGCTGGATCCAGCTGAAACAGGACAGCTTTATGTACAGGAGCAACTGTCTTTCCCTCTTGCTGAGCCATTTTCAGCAGAGCAGTTCAGAGTCCCCAGGCCCCAGGTTAAGCTATTTGGTAAAGAAAGACTAGACGTGGAAACCCTACCACCTCCTCCTCCGTTCCATTCTTATCCCTCCACCCCAATGGCCCCTCCACCCTCTCCAGCCCTTGCCCTGAACAATCTGGAAATTATGTCAGATATACAATATGAGCAGCCCCTTCCCACACACCTTCCTGCAGAGGCCAATTACATGAACCAACAACAAACCCCAAATTTATCGAGACATGTCCCCTCCCCAACATCAATGATTGGTCAACAGGAGCACTTATTTCTCCCTCAGCCTACTCACATGCCTTTCTCTGCTTCTCCCAGTCACATGTCGCCATCTCCCCTGAACTTACCCTTAGCCACTCAGATGTACCAACCATCCCTACCACAAGACCCACAAGTGTTCCAGGTGGGTCGAATGCCACCAGTGGCTGCACAAATACAGCCACCAATGCCGTCAATGATGTATTCACCACTGCATTCCCCAATGGGCTCACCTAGGCCTGTGAGACGAATGAGTCCCTTCCCATCCCCACAGCTGTCACATAGGCCAGGATCAGTTAGGACAATGGCACCTCTTTCACCCCAATTCTTACCCCATCACATGGATTTCCAAACTGGCATGCAGCCAGATCCCCATCTCTCTCCTCGCTTACCAAGGAGAGGACTCACTCGGACCTCAATGGCAGACCAAATGCAGACTTCTCAAAGGCGGAGGCCACCAAGCCCACCTCCTTATTCATCACACCAGAGGAGAGGGATGTCAATTAGAGCTCAGTCTTCCCTGTCAAGAGGAAGAGGGGGAGTTGGGTTGCGTAGGGCGCCATCAACTGTCCGACCCCAATCACCCCTCTCTAGCCCCCTTGCTTCCCCCCGGGGATCAATGAGGAAGAGAGCAAGCCCACCACCATCCCCAAGACTGTCCTTCAGACAGCAACCCCCTCCTGATGCTGTGCCTCTACCATCTACCCGACCACATATGTTCAAAGGTAGAAAACAAACATCCAAAATAAGGCGTTCCCCCTCTCCTCCTGTACCATCTCCACAAAGGTGGAGCCCCTCTCTACCTGAGAGAGCTCAGTCTCCACCCCATGCCTTCCGTCCCACTTCCCCCCGTCGTCCTCCCTCCCCTTCCCCTTCACATATCACCAGTCGCCCCCTCCCCACCCGATCCTCTACTCGTAGGCTGAGAGGTGGTGCTGGGGGCCGAAATCATGTGCCCATGGGGGCTGTGAAACCTTCCCCAGCTAATCCCTACTCACAGAGACGCAGTAGACATGGACCCCCTGTCACTCAACATGTAGCCCCATTCAGGTCCTCTATCCATAGTAGCCCAGTTCCTCCCTCAGGACAAATAGCAGGCATAGCTGGGGCACCTATGTTGGCCAGGGCGAGCTCCCGGCCTACAGGGTTAAGGGAATCAAAGCGAATTGGTACTCCCCAAGGAGGCTTCCACAGACCTGTAGGCAGAGGGCAACCTTTAGTGCGCATGTCCAGAAACCAGCCCTCTCTTCAACCTAGGCAGTCATTTAGAGCCGCTCCTCTAGTTCCTCCTGTCTCCCCACAACCTTCTTTAAAACAGAGCGGCCCTCTTTCTCCCCAGCCATCAGTTCGCAGGCTGCAGAGTAGACCTCCCTCTCCACTACCTCTGCACCGTGCTTCTCCTCTGCCCTCTCGTTCAGCCTCTCCCATGCACCATATGTCTCATCCATCCTCCCCTTTTCCCCACAGAGCTATGAGTCCCCAGAATCTAGGGCCATCATCATTTCAACCTCCAATGCTTAACCCTAATTTTCCTCCTGGTGCCCTGCAATCATCTCAGAGTATCAGTCAGTATGACTACACAATGATGGAGCCAGGCCCATCCCCAATGCTTACAAATGCTTTACCAAGTTCTCAAGTTGTGGGTTCCCCTTTTGCACCTTCTCATGTTCATTCTTCAGTTCCTTACCCCCCCACTGCTTACACTTCTCCTTTGCAAAGACCCTCCTCTCCCTCAATGCAGTCTGAAGTGTACCCCCAAAACCTCCCTCAACCTGCACCCTCATCACCTTATTTGGGGCGTGCACTCCAGAACCCTTATCTGCAAAACGCCAACTACACCACATCTTTACAGAGATCCCCTTCCCCCATACCTGGTGGCCAGGGAGGAATAACATCTGATGTACAGGTGAGCCAGGAGGGGAGCCCGTATGCCACTCCTGCTCTTTCAAATGCTTTGATGCAGAGTTCCCACCTCCGCAGTGCCTCCTACACATTTCCTTTACAACGAAATGCCAATGCCTATACAACTGTCTTATCACCACCTGAGGCAGCAGCCGCTCCTGCTCCCTCTGTACTCTCCTCCCCACACTTGTCTTCTGCTATGCTTACCTCCCAGTTACGTAATGCTTCCTATGCCTCACCCCTTCAGCGTCACCTCTCCCCCTTGTCTCAGGCCTCTCCTGTCCCTCCTCCCACCACACCTCAACAAGGGACTATCAGAGGTACTTCATCATTTTTGTCTGGTGGACTACGAACTTCCCATATCCAAGGATCCATGTTAAGGCTTCCAAATGGCACTCTGACAATGTCTCGGGGCCCTGCTGAGTCTCCAGTTACCACTAATGGTGGAGGTGCTGGTGGCAGGCTGTCACCCTCTTTGCTTTCCAATGCCCTACAGAACCCAAGTCTACGTCAGGCCACCTATCGACTACCTGATGGCTCACTGGTGACCAGAACTGAACCTGCTGATCCTTCCCCAGGTCCTTCAACCCTTTCATCCTCTATGCTCTCCTCTGCCTTGCTTAATTCCAGTTTGCGACAGGCCACATACCGTTTGCCTGATGGCACTCTTGTAACAAGGACAGAGCCCACACCAGCTCCCTCCCCTACCTCACCTATGCTTTCTTCTGCACTGTTGAACCCCAATGTACGTAAAGCCACATACAGGCTGCCAGATGGGACTTTGGTAACAAGAAATGAGCCAGCACCTGAGCCTGTCACCCCTTCTATGCTCTCATCTGCTCTTCTCAATGCTAATATTCGTAAGGCCTCTTATAGACTACCAGATGGTTCAATACTGACACATCCGGTAGAGGAGATGCAGAATGAAAGTGCAGTAACATCACCAGGGCTATCTAGTGCCTTAATGAATGCTAACCTGCGTAATGCAAAGTTTCAGCTCCCAGAGGGATCATTGTTTTCACGGAACCAAACCCAAGCCGCCACCTCTACTTCCTCTGGTCCTAACCTTTCTAATGCAATTTTAAAAACCAACCTTCGAGGTGCCTCCTACAAACTCCCAGACAAATCACTATTTAGGCAGCCTGGTTCTGCTGATACTACAGAGGCACGCTCCCTTGATCTTTCCAATGCTCTGCGCAACCAGAACCTCCGATCTGCCACCTACCGTTTGCCTGACGGAACTCTAATGAACCGCCCTCAGCCCGCTCCTGCACCTCGTACTCTTGACCTATCTAATGCTTTATCAAAAAACCCAAACCTGCGTGGGGCAAATTACCGTCTTCCTGATGGTAATATCATGACAAGACTTGGGGCCCCTAGAACTCCAGAACCACGCACACTTAATCTCTCTGGTGCCCTGCAAAACCCTAACCTCCGAGGGGCTTCCTTCCGCCTTCCCTCATATGCTGTAGTATCACCACAGGTCCAGGGATCTGGCCCTGAACAGCACTGGGCACAGGGCACTGGTGTTGAAGGACTGGGACTTCAGCAAGATGTGGATGTCTGGGGGGCAGAAAGGGTTCTACCTCATGGCACAGTGCAGAACCTCAATAAGTGGTCCATGTACAGAGACGGAGAGCTGCTGGACCCCCAAAGCCTGATGAGACAAGGACATGTGGGGCAGGGACCAGGGCAATGGAATCTTAGCAGGGAGGGGGAACCACAGGGGGGCTGGTTTGACAAGGTAAACATTTTGAATACATGACTCACACTTTAAGTAGACACAATAGTTAATGCAGGGCACTATACTACAAATTTAGGTTTTTATTGTGATCTGGCAGTTGCAAATGTAATGTTAGGTTAAAGGCTTGGCACTGGATTTTCAGTAGAAAGGATTAATCAGAGGGCTGGTAGCTCATTTTAGTAATTAAATGCTTTGTAAAAGGTTATAGGCAGAACCCTTGATTAGAATAGGTGAAAGAAAGCGAGAGAATTCATATTTCCATTTGCAGGCTTGTATAAATGATTGAATCCAGTTTTCCTGGCACTATGTATATTCGTCATATCTTTATTTTTGTGTTTACATGTTTTAGATGTACTCTATCAGAAGCCAACCCACCGTGGCTCACCGGGAACAACGAGAGGAAGATGGAGTGGAGGATATGACACAGTTAGAGTAAGTTAAAAACTAACACACACTTGAGTTTCCACTTTGCCAACAGTAACAAGTACAGAAAGTCAGATTTAAAGTTATCCATCAGCCAGATTTTAATTAGGCTGAGTGCTTATGGTGTGCTGAATGTCTGACAAGAAGTTATTTGAAAAGTTGTTTATTATTCTTAAATATTGCTTCTGTCTAGGGAGATGCATGAAGGGGCTGTTCTGCTCAACCTGAGGACAAGATATGAGCGGGCACTTATTTATGCAAGTATCTAAGGAGCACACACATCCAACATAAAACCACATACATACAAACATTATATGACCAGAACATGTACATCTCAAGGTTAATCAGTTTATATAAATGTATATGTTGATTTTGTTTCTCGTTTCTTTAATTTGGTCTGTTTTTTTCCAGACATACATAGGTAGTATTCTGGTGTCTGTGAATCCCTACAAGATGTACAACATCTATGGGACAGATGTGGTGCTGATGTACAAGGGTCATGCACTGGGAGAGAACCCTCCGTAAGTTATGTTCACCCTCAAACTGTGAGGACAGTAATACAGTTAATATTGTATAATTATAAATTACATTGTAAAAAATGAAAGTAGGGTAGATACTTTTTAGAAAATTGAGTTTAATCTGTAATGTAATTTGTTACAAATTATCTTGCTATAGTTGCTTTTTGTTGGGCCAGCTGCTATGAAAGTATGGGAGGAAGCTGACATATTTTAAGCAATGTAAGGAGGGGTGTGGGTCTGTTAAATCATGAAAGAAAAAAAAACAAAGCTCACAGTTGGAGATAACTGCTTTTCTTCAGGTGTCTGACCTTGATGCAGCTACTCTTTCTCTTTCAGGCATTTGTTTGCCATAGCAAATGCTGCTTATTCCAAAATGATGGATGCCAAACACAACCAGGTCATAATAATCAGGTAAGAGGATAACTCTCTAACTTTCACGAAAAATCCTAGCATTTAATAACCTTCCAGGTATCAGCTGTAGAATTCAATAAAGCACACTAGAACAATTTCCGGTTCAAGTGAGAAAGGAGATGTGGCGTAGGAGTGGCCTATTACAAAAAAGGTGCATAACTTTTAGACTGATTTGGATATCATTAACTGTTTGTTATAGATTCATGTGGGTGGTATTATTGCAATCAGAAGAACATTTTACCCTTTATAACAAAACCTTTTCCACACGTTGGCAGCCACAGTTTTAACCCTCGAAGGCTGATATTTCCCATGAACACCAGGAGCGTTTAGTGTTTGTGAGGCTGGATACATCAAATGTGTTTTCACAGGTTTTTACAAGTTTGTGCTTGTTGATTTTTTGTTTCTTTTGCATATCATTGGTAACCTTCCAAGACTCTGTAACAGTTTAACCTTGCTATACTCAGTGTCCGTGAAACCTCTTGGACAGTTAGGTTTCCATCTCCAGTTGGATTGGTCTTTGTAAATTCATGAGTGTCTGTCTGTGGTTTTCTGGCCAGCACACTTAAGACAGAGCAATGCCTCACTCCCCTTGTGCTCCATCTATCTGTCACAGGTGCCTCACTCCATGTCAAAACTGATCTCTGTACACAACCCCACATACACTCAGAACCAAATGATATCTAACTCAGATGTAGAACCCAGATGCATGAATACTTGACAGTAAATTCACACACTTGGACATTGGTGTGCGCTTTTACAAATGACCAGAAACAATCATATGAAATGCACACAATCGCACATACTCGCACACACCTGGAACACTCTAGCCGTACTCGGAAGGAGACACCTGTAAGGAAAGCCCAGCCAGGTCTGGGCCAGGAGCAGATTATCTTTCAGAGGTGTGTGTGTCCAAGTGCACGTGTGCGAACCCCGTGTTTGTGTGTGAGTCATTGAGTGCGCGTTTAGGGCTAACTGAGGTCTGGTGTACAGTAACCAGTAATGGCCCGGTTTTTAGCTAACCAGTCTGTGATTCGAAACCCTATGCTGGAATGTGGTCAAGGTGCTGGTGTCACTAATTACACACACACAGACACACACACAAACTCCTGCCCCCTTTTGGCCAAGGTTACATAATGGTGGTATTTAGCGCTAAGCTGTTGGCAGTGATGAAGCACGGTGTGTGTGTGCGTACGACCGTTTCAGGTGGTTTCACGCAAAAGTGGCCTTGCCTAATGCAATAGTAGCTTGGTCTCAGATCACTTAGCCAATTAAGCCAAACACTCCACAAGCAGCAGTAGGGAGGTGAGAAGGATCATATAATGGACGCTTTAAGTGATTAATAAAAGCAATGCTCGAACTGCGGATAATGTTCTCTCTTAATGAGCTTCACTTTGTTATTCAAGTAACTTGATTTGCCATGACTTTACCTTTTAGTAAATGGATTACCACAGAGAGAAAGTTCATCCAGCATAGCATTCAAAATGCTTTATACTGGCACTAATTTGGTCAAGACACTTGTGTAATGCAGTTACAATAGATAAATGCTGTCTAGTAAAATTATAGTCATTGTGCCCTGAAAATAAAAAAAAATTGCCTGAACAGACAGGGTTTGTGTCAATTGAAAACACAAGTAAACTATGTGATTTGAACATCCCTGAACTTCTCACTTTTTGTGTATCATTTCTTTATGTAAACAAATCAATTTTTGTATAGACATTGTTCTCAAAACTACTTAACTTCTAGCATTTCCATGTTTACTTACATTTATTTACTTATTTTTATGTCTTATCCAGAAGTGTTTTATTCTAAACCTAAATCAGTATGTGTATTTTCAATTGGATGCACTATTCTTAGACAGTATATATATATATATATATATATATATATATAT
>JAOWBC010000458.1:17651878-17665144 GCA_028566105.1 Hypoplectrus providencianus
TACCTCGCCCTGTTAGACATTAGTTTTGCTAACCTACTTGCACAACCTTTTGCATATTCCTAAAAATCCACATTAAATTGAACAAAACTCGTTTTATTCAGAACTCAGTGGCGGGTTAAATGCACAATCCTGGGTTTGATAGCACCATGACTTCATACCTGAGCTAACCAGCCAGTTGAGAATCTAACCCTCTCTACACTTTTAAAACTTACCTTAAGAACCAATGATGTAAGGCACAGCCCTGACCCCAGTGTAGTCTTGTTCTCAATTGTATTGATTACATTAAATTGGATCCATAGTAACCCAGGAGTAAGAGGACAAATAGCTGTGAGTTTTCTCACCTGAATGCAAAAAAAATATTTCTTTTTACAAGTCACTACCTCCCAGTCTCTTCTTTTTAATGTCATTCAATATTTATGTTCCACACCCTGTTTTTCAGAGATGCTGTTGCCAAGATCCTGTACTCGCTGCTTTTCCATTGGTTAACAGAGAGGATCAACGCTCAGGTGTACCCCCGCCAACACACTCTCTCCATCTCCATCCTGGACATTTACGGATTTGAGGTACAACACACAACCAGACAGACATCTTACACCCGCCTTTCACTTCCTTGAGTTGCACAGCAGAAAAAAATTTAGTTGTTTGAGTGTGTGTGTGTGTGTGTGTGTGTGTGTGTGTGTGTGTGTGTGTGTGTGTGTGGGTACAACAGGATCTGGCCTTCAACAGCTTTGAGCAGCTTTGCATTAATTATGCAAACGAGTATCTGCAGTTCTTCTTCAACAGGATCGTATTCAGGGAGGAACAAGTGAGTCGACGTCACACACACACACACACACACACACACACGGTTCACATCACCAGGGCACATAATTGTACAGGAATTATATTTTGTGTGTTCTCCATGCAGGAGGAGTACAGCCGGGAGCAGATCCCCTGGCAGGACATCCCATTCAGTGATAACCAGGCCTGCATTGACCTCATTGCCGCTAAGCCTCATGGGTTACTGAGGATCCTGGACGACCAGAGCTGTTTCCCACAGGTGGGTCCAGAGAAACACATACTCACCTGTTAAACCAACACATTAAATCATGTCCTCACTTACAGTCTACTGCTTTGTTGACAGGCGACTGACCACACCTTCCTCCAAAAGTGTCACTATCACCATGGCAACAACCCACTGTATCTGAAGCCAAAGATGCCTCACCCAGAGTTCACCATCAAGCACTTTGCTGGACGTGTCACCTACCAGGTACGTGGCTCCTCTCTGGCTCATCTCCAAAGTCTCATCTGTACTGCTACTGCTGTCGTATTTTTACTTTTACTTAAGTAAGGGATCTTGATAGTTTTTTTTTTTTTTTTTTACCAATGTTTAGAACCACACTTTAATAAAAAAAACAAAAACAATGACAAATTACATGTGAGGAACAATTAACATGCATCTTATGTATAATAAAACATTCATAAACATTTACTTTCTTCTGCTTTCTTTCGGCCTAATATGACATCAACTTGGCAAGCTGTGTACAAAAGTTTTCTGAGGGGGATATGATATAACCAGAAATTTAACATCAACAATCCATTCCATATTTTCCTGACATTTCAATCAAAATTGTGGCTCATGGTGGTTAAAGTCACTACAGCTTATCATTGGATAGTGTGGCAAAAATATTTGGAGGAAAGTAAAATATTATAAGAGAAGGGTTAAAAAGAAACAGAGTGAATACTCCACTGATCCCCAACAGATATTCAATGATATTGATGTTGCAGGTTCACAAGTTCCTTGATAAGAACTACGACCAGGTCCGTCAGGAGGTCCTGGAACTGTTCATTCAGAGCAAGAACAAGGTGAGAGGCCGATACCACCTAAGGTCCCTCTCACAGATTATCTGATCCTGTTCATGCGAAAGTTAAAAACTGCAGCAAAATTATTGAATGTTCCAAATGTATGTGTATATTTGTGTGTGTCCAGATGGTGTCAAACCTCTTCCTGGTTCACGCAGAGGTCACGGGTCAGCAGAGGGGAGGCCACAGGAGGAAAAACAGCACAGTCACCAGGAAATACCAGGCACCCACGGTCAGCAACAAGTTCCAGCAGTCCCTACTGGAGCTGGTGGAGAAGATGGAGAGGTGAACCTGAGAGGAGCAGAGATATTTACCGCTATCCATAATCTTCATGAAATTAGCCTTATATTTTATATAGATTTGATTTAATGAAAGGTAAGCAGACTGTTATTTACTTTTATTTTCTGTTTCAGGTGTAATCCTTTTTTTGTCCGCTGCATTAAGCCAAATAATATGAAGGTAGATTTTCACACATTCTGCATTGCCGCTGATGACTCCGATCATTTTTATGAAGAGTTCAGTCTCACTGTATACTGTGAATCATTGATTTTTAAATGTGCTTCTATCTGTGTTTAGCAACCAGGTGTATTTGAGGAGGACCTGGTCAGCAGCCAGCTGAGACACTCAGGGGTCCTAGAAACCATTAGGATTCGCAGAGAAGGGTATCCTGTCAGAATGCCATTCTACATCTTCCTGTTCAGGTAACACACAGAGTGTCATCAATGGATGGTAGAAAGCACTTGGTTGGACAATTGAACCTATTGGTTTGTAGACTGCAATATTAAAGCTTTGCAATGGTCAACACCATTTTGTTTTCATGGAGCCATAAAAAAACATAACAAAGCTAACTAGCTAGCTAGCTAGATTGCTTGATTCACAAGGTGCATTCTTAAGTCATGTTCAACTGTGAGATTATTTAGCTGCTAATTTTGACTATCATAAAACAGTCTTAAAATAAAATGTACCTACCATAAAAGTGACTCGCTGAAATGACCAATATTTTTCAGTTAACCCTCATAACTGAAATCAAACTGTGAAAGGTTCAAAGGTCTAAGACAAAAGAAAGGATTGTACACTGTGCACTGTGGTTGTAACTCAACAAGGAAGTCACGCTCTAAAACATACCTGCTTTATCATCCATTTTACTATAAATGCTGAACTATGCTGAATTGAAGCAGACATGAAACTTCAATTCAGAACATAAACACTTTATGAGAATGTTTGCTGAAGTAATAAGTCAAGTCTGGCTGCTCTTTGCAACCAGTAGTTTCCCCCGGCTGTGTTCTCAAAGAGTCCTCACTGTGAGAGATTCTTGGTGGTGAGCATAGAATGAGAATTGTAAGCTAGCATGTCTGAAAAGATTCCTCCGATTGCAGCAGCCATCTTTAATGCAGCAGACAATCACCAAAAAGCCCTATTTTCACCCAAACATCATAATTAGGATTTTTTAAGACAATGAATTAATTTTGTGTGTGTGTTTATGTGTGCCATCCACAGGTATAAGTCCCTGGTGGGTATACAAGAGCCTCCTGCAGCGATCGGAGAGAACTGTGTGATAATGCTCAGTAAGCTGTGTCCTCTCAGACCAGGAGCCTACCATGTTGGAGTCACAAAGGTGAGTTCACCCCTCTCATTTACATTTTCTAATCCATTTACAGACTAAAGAAAAACTAGCAATACAATCTAATGACATGTATCTTTGTGTGTCACTGTCAGTTGTTTCTGAAGGAGGACATTTATCAGCTACTGGAGTGTAAACGGGAGCGTGCCCGCCATCTTGCTGCTCTCACGCTGCAGCGTTACACCCGCATGTTCTTTGTCAGGAAACGATTTGTGGCCTTCCGCAAAAAGATCATTGGGCTGCAGGCACAGTGTCGAGGCTTCCTTACAAGGTGTGCTCCTCTGCTCCGGCTTACTTTGGAGCTGTTTGACAGACTAGCAGTTATGTAAAAACAAAACAAGTGAGAACAACACTTAGACTTTTAAGCATGTGACTGAAATCAATAGTTTTTACTTACTTTTCCCAGATTTTCCAGAGAATCTATTTTTTTAAGTTCAAAGTTTATAGCTTATGGATGTTAAAGGAGCAATTATGATTATCCCTAAATAACATTATTTTCACAACATTTCCATCCATTAGTGGTCACTTTTTGGGTCCTTGAAATGCAAAAGGAACACACCATATTCATAAATCTGAATGAAAAAGTTTACCTTTTTTGCATATTAAACAGTGGGATCTGCAGTTACATTTATAGCAGGATTGTACTTGTAGCATATCTCTTTGTATTTGTAGTAATAATTTCTTAGGACCTAGAACCAGAACATGAAATGTTTTTCGTTTTTCAGTGTGCTAATGGTAATCTAATTATTCGCTGTGCCCTGCAGGAAGCGTTATGTGAAAATGAGGGAGAGTCTTGTTCGTTTTCGCTCCCTCGTCCACATGTACGTCAACCGCAAGCAATATATCAAGGTGTGTGAAGTCTGCTTTCAGGGGACAATATATCAGCTTTTATATACAGGGGGTGCTACATTTCATACCCACTTAATTACATTAGTAGTGTTGAAAACATTTCCCTCTGTTCTTCCAATGTAGTGTTGTTAAACATGTTTTTTAGTTGGAGATTTCTGTGATCTGTTTGCAGATGAAATTTGAAGCCCAGAGGAAAGTGGAAGAGGAGAGGAGGAGGAGAGAGATGGTATGGTAGTTGTAACAGGATATATGCCAAAGTTAAATAAGAGCCTGTAATAGTTTTTGTCTCACATGAAAGAGAGTGTTTGGCATTCGGTCATTAAAGATAAAATCTTGAATTGTTTCAGGAACTGACAAAAAGAGAGGTGGTGAACGTCACACACTTGGTGATCCCTGCAGAGCTAGGAGCATTACTGCAGACAGCAGGAGGTCTGTAAATGTCTGTCCTTCTTTTTTATTTAACTCCATGTTAATGTGCACACACGTATTATTCATGAACTCAATAATGTAGCACTTCCTTCAGCTCTGTGAATGTGTCTCATCTCATCAGCACGGACAGTGTGAGCGCCATGAATGACTTGAGTCGTCCTGACAGCAGTCATATCAGCCAGTGAATAAATAATACGGGGAAAATTAAAAATAGCACATTATAAGTTCACATGTATTATCGGTGATAACCACAAATTCTTGGTAGTTTTCCTTTGGAAACATACTTTAAAGTGTTCATGCTTGTATTAATGCTGACCTCCTCTCATCTCTCTATTCTCTTCATTTAGTCAGGAGGGAGCTGCACTCAGACTGTCTGGCTCTGCTTCAGGCTCCTCATATCCAGGAAGAAGCTCAGCTCACTCTGCCTCTGGATATCAACAACTACCCATTCTACCGCTATGTGCAGATCCACTTCAGGGTGAGATGTGTCACAGATTATTTAAAGTACACCAACAGTCAGCTCCAGTCTTGAGTTGATGAAATTAATTTTAATTCATATCAAAACAATTCAGTCACTGAGGATCATCTGCAAACTACAAAGTTTTATTAAAAAAAATCTTGTTTTTTAACTTATTTTAATCCCTAATTTATTCCTATTTGATTTATGGTGATATATCAAATATCTTCTTTCTTCCTGGTTTTCATTTTACAAGTTATGTTAGCTCTGTTTCTTTTCTTTTTTATTGTTTTAGTTTATCCTTTTGTTGACAGGAGATCGATGAACCTGGAGATTATTAAACTCACTAGTAACATTTCTCATTCTTCATTGACTTTAAATTGTCCTATGTGTATGCAGATAAGATAAAATAGACATTGCCATTTCTCAGATTTATTCTCAGTAAGTAATTGTTTTTAAATCATGTCGTAATACGTACGTTTTTGTTCTTCTTTAAACACTGTAAATCTTTTGTTGCTGTAGGAACCAAAGTTTGGGATGCTGATGGCGCCTCTGGAGTCACCACTGACCCGTGTGGATGAGGACCTGAGAGGAGAAGCTCTGGAGCTCTTCATCATGGTGGGCTGAATCAATGGCATACAGCTGTTAGTGGCCAGGACAAAATATTTTTCTAGCAGTTGTCTCTTTCCATTGTTTATCCTTAATTGACAGCATAGAGTTGTTTTTTTTACACCAAAACACAACATGCTACAAGCAACTGAGATATCCAGATATCCATATCCATTTTGTTTTTATTATATCTTTAGGTCTTACGATTCATGGGGGATCCTCACCTGAACGGGGCACAAGAAAACATGTTTGGGAATTACATCATCCAAAGAGGACTGTCATCGCCAGGGTTACAGGACGAGATCCTGGCTCAGGTCGTCAACCAGGTGTGGAGGAACGTAAACTTTGATAATGCTGAGAGAGGCTGGCTGCTGCTGCTGGCGTGTGTCTGCAGCTTTGCCCCGTCAACTAAGATGGACAAATATCTACTCAAGTAAGATGTCAATACATACACATGATAACATAAACCAACACATGCATTTACATTCGGGTTGGAGTTTGATAGAAAATAATATTATACTCAACCAAATGGAAATATAAAAACAAAAATATGTAAATAATCATGTTATTTCAACTCATTTTAAAAGAACACCCATTATTTTATAACTGTACTATAAAAATAGATATTTGTAAAACCTCTTCAACTTTGTCTTTTCAAATGTATAGGGTAAAATATAATCAAACTGTTTTTGGAGGGACAGTTTTTCTTTCAATAACAAGCGTAATCTCATGTTCTTTGCACTCTAGGTTTGTGTCTGACCACGCCCCTGCTGGTTGCCAGGCGTTACTGCAACACAGACTCATCCAAGCCAATCAGAAGACACAGCTAGGCTCAGGCTCCACCCATGAGACTGCACGGACCTATCCGCTGTCGCTGCTGGAGTGGACAGCCAACAGGAAGAAGGCTAACATGGTGCTGCACGTGCACTGTTTTGACGGTGGGCTGCAACTTGTCTTTTATGTCACACAGTTTTAACTTCCTGTTGTTTAAAGAAATATTATTTATTTTGTACTTTTTGCCATTTAGTGAAACAGTTTTTGTTCATTTTTACAATGCTGCCTTAAATATGGATCATGTATATCACTTGATTGAACTACGGGGCTCTTGGTATTTGAATTGGATAATTGAATTCTTTCTTCTTTTATGTGATTTCAGTTTATTTGATTTAAAAACCACAATGAAAAGAACAGTTAGAGATCCAGTATTCTTTGTTTGTTCTCTGCAGGAGGATCATTTCTGTGTCCCGTCCACTCCTGGACCAGTGGAGAGGACTTAGCGGGAGACATACTTCGCCACAGGTTTAAGACACAAAAGTTTACGTATTGTATGTGAGGTTGTTATTTTTAGCCCATGGCTGGCGTGTCTAATGTAAATGAAACTTCAGCTATATAAAAATGTATTTTACTGTGAATACAGTTATATTGTACAGTACATAATGCATTGAGTGTGAGGTGTTTGATGTGTGATGTTGCAGGGGAGTGTCTGACTGGTGGAGGGGGAGCTCAGTTCTGATGAAGGAACACGGTCAGTGGGTGGAGTTAGCGGGTCACGACTACGTGATGGATCTGGTTGCAGACCTGGAGCTTCCGACTGACTTCCCAAAGCAGAAGAGCTACTTCATCATCAGCACAGACGACCCTAACAGAGTCAGAGCTAATGCCAGCCTGTCAGTACACCAAACACACGCCAATATATGACATGTAGATATGTTGTAACTATATACATCTTAATGTTCCTCTCCTTTCCCCTCCTCTCCTCTTCTCTCCTCTCCTCTCAGTGCTTTGTTTGGCACTGGCTTTGACTCAGATGAGGAGCTTCCTCCTGCATTTGCTGTCCGTAACCACAAACCAGCATACAGTCTTCCTGACTCTGACGGTTACTACAGCCATGGTACACACACAAATATGTCTGTCCTGTTGTAAAATCAAGAAACAGAAAAAAAGCTTATTTCAGTAGATATGATATAGATATAGTTTCTGGTTAAGAAGCGCTGAATGTGACACGTGTGTGTGTTCAGTAGAGTCGGATGCTTTCAGTGATGGTCAGACTCAGAGAGGAATGGATCGCTACCTGGACAGTCTGTTTGACCCCGTGCTGTCAGACAGCAGCATAGTGAGTAGAAACATCACATCTCTTTTCCCTCCTCTGCAGTTTCATTATGTGTCACCTTTAGCTCTGGCAGCATTTCATTCATATTTTTAAGGCTAATCAAACAATTCTTAAATTAAAAAGCAACACAAAAAACAAAATTCGGGTTCGTTGAATAATGAAAATAAATAATCTGTCACATCATGCTCTTTCCACCTGATCTGCCATCTGTGTCTGTGTGTGAGTGGAGGGGAGTGTTGATGGATGGATGCAACATGTGATCCACTGCTTCTGTTTGTGTATGAATGGAGCAGACAGGCGGGGTGATTAGGTTACTGACTGACCTACCGTATTTGACCGCAACAGCAGGCAACACACATGCATAGCTCTGTGGGGACGACTGTTCTGTTTTCACACATATTTGTGTATTTGGGAACTTAAAAAAGTACATCATTGGGAGGAAACAGACAACATCAGTCAGTGCCGGTATGTTTAGGACTAAAATAGTAGCTATGAGTTGTATTTCAGTAAAGCAGTGGCCTTAACTGCCTTGTGATTATGACTTTTGTGGCGTTTGTTTTCAGTATCATCTGTCAGTCAAACAGTCAAACACCATTTTAAATTGATTGCCTGTTGATGTAGTTGAGCTCAAGCATGCAAGACTTTACTCCTAATGCTATCTGTTGGCAGATAAAGCTTCTGCTTGAATTAAATGCACTTCACTTCAGAGAATTAATTTGTTTTCCCCCCTTAAAGTATTGTTAGGGTTTTATTGTATTGAGACAGAGAGGTTTATGTTGCAGAAGCCTTTGGAGACCTGATAAATTTTGTTTCTGGATTCCTGTAACTTTTGTGTGTGCCTGAGCGTCTCTTCCAGTGTGTACGGTACTTCCTGCAGAGTATTCAGTTCCTGCAGCTCTGCTGACTCTCATAGAGGGTCTGAATCAACAATGCACTCCCTCCCTCTTGTTCCCTTCGGTCGCACTCACACTCACTTCTGTCCCTTCTCTTCATGTCTCTCAAACTCCACTTTCTCAACGTCTCCAAGCGTCCTTTTCCACCTGCTGAGTCTCTGTTGCCTACCTCTCTCTGGCTTTCAGGACATGGAAAAGACTGCGAGTCTGACAGCAAGGATGAAGGGAGGAGGAGGTATTGGCATCACAGGAGGAGGAGGAGAGGGGGAGAGTCAAAGGGCCCCCGGCCGGCCTTATCCACCAGGAATACACCCTGGAGGTAAAACACTCAAGTTAATTTATGTGTGTCCCTCTAGTTAACACAGATTGTTTGTTCTTTTCTTTATATTTGTGTTTTTCCTCCATGTTTAACTACATCTTGTTGCAGACTTAATTGTTTTTCACTTTTTCACTCCTTTTTTTTTTTCTAAAACCATGAATTCAGTTTGGCGTTTCTAAATCATTGATGTTGGTGTCATATTGATAGTTGAATAGATTAATTGTCTCTTAAATGCTTGAAACACTGCCAGGCTTCAGATAATCTTGGAAACTGTTTTAAACCTTTATATCCTAAGTACATGAAGAAAACAGGCATACAAATAGAAATATAAAAGCTAATAATTCAGTGCAGTTTTACCAAACATTATATTTATTGTTGTAGATATTTCCATGCTCAGTAACACTGAATAGGACTGAAGTGTTAAAGGTTCAGGTGTACAGTTCGCCAGCCATAATCTGTCGCTTAGAGGCTGTAATGAGCAGTCAGACCTCATCGATAATGCATTGACAGCCATTCACTGTAACCACAGCTGACTCCTTCACTCTCTATACGCCTCTGTCACTCTCATTCTCTCCCCCACCACAGATACTGTTCTTTATCAAACACGCTCGCACTATTCGTTCATTTAATCACTAACACTCTTTTTGAACTGGAGGCTGTTTTTATGGCTATACAAAAGGTCACCAGTAATGAATCACTCACAAATCTATGAAATTATAAACATCCCTGCTTTTTGTAAGAGCTAAACGTCTCTGTTGTTCTTCACCTCTCTTTTGAAGAATATGATATGAACATTTTTAAGTTTCTGGATGTCCATTTGTCCAGTTTTATGTCCCCCTTGTTGGACAATGTGCAGCAGAGAAAGCTACAGCACTAATGACAGTGAAAGAAAGAAAAATAGATGAAGGAAACGACTGCCTTTTAGCTTATTTGCTGAGCTGCATCTCAGATTAACCTTCAGGTTCACAGCTTTCAGATGGTGTCCACCATGTCTATGTGGCACTTGTTGATCTGCTATCCCCCCTTAAACATCCACTGTCTACAATTTTCAAAAAAAGGGGGATTGGGATGATAAGAGGCTAAAAAAAAAAGTTGAAGTATCACTTGAATTCTCACTTGAATCTGTTTACAGTGCAGATAACATGTAATAAAGAAATATGAACAACAAAAGTTTTACATCAACAAATCATAGGAACATGTTAGTGTATAGAAGGTGATATTAACCAGGTAAACCATTCAGCTGCAGATTTGTTTGTCTGGTCTTGACTCCAGGGTAAAAAAGAAAGAATGAGTTCCATTAAACAGAGGCAGAGTGTTACTGTCTCTAACCCGTTCCCTGTTCCCTGACCTGTCACTCCTCAAGCTGTGCCAGTGCTTCCAGTCGCAGGAGGAATGATGCCACCCATCCCTGCTATGCCAATCCCCTCCCACCACCATCACCACGAACAGCACCGACAGCAGCAGCAGCAGCAGCAGCAGGAACCTCCACAGCAGCCGCAACAACAATACCACCAATATAACCTTCCCCAACAGCCCTACAACCAACCGCCTTCTTCCACAGTTGCTCCTGCCACACGTGTAGCACCCACACCGTCACCCACTCGGTCACCCGCTGCTGATAGAGATAATATAGCATCACATATCAGCAGCACCCCCAGTCAGTCGGGGGCGTCCTTGCTTCCTGTCACGCCTGTGGTTCCAGGCTTGTCTGTGATGACAGGTGTGCCAGGTACAAAAATTGGCTGTGCGTTCCAGCATGTTTGGCCTGAAGCGTGTAGGCATGGTGGAATTTAATTTGTGATAAAAAGTTATGTAAACTTTCTTATACCCTGCAGGTCAGGTTATACGAGGTGAAGTTCTTTTGTGTGGTTTGTTTGAAAAAGAGTCTTTTGCAGTGATCTGTTTATGCTTCCGCTGTTTTGTCTCTAAATTAAAATGAACTTAACTATATGATGCTTTGTCTACATGTTCATTCTTCTCCAGGATCGGAGCAGGCGGTGCTGACACAACAGCAACAGGCCATCATCAACCAGCAAGCTATCATTCTGGTTTGTCACATATTGTCCCTCTGGACTCTCTGATGTAGCTGTCGCTGTCTTTGAATTTTATGAAAAAAAGAGTAACACCATATATTTTATAGAATCACTGGAAAAAATGAATTCCATTAATTTTGTTGTTTATTTACATTTTACAGTGTCCCAACTTTTTCGACTCTGGGTTGTAAAACAATGAGAAATAGGGCACAGACTTGTATCCTATTAGACTTCTATTTGAAGCCAGTGCAGTGCCCCCTGCTGGTCATTAGAGAGATTACAGCCTTTAGACACGTCTGCATTGGCTTCACTTGTCAAACCTTAAGGTTGACTGCTTGATTATTAATTTATTTGGCTTTTTCATTCACCGCAAATACTTGCTAGCACCCTATTAGCCACAGATCTCTATATTTAATATACCTTAAAATGAAGGTATATTTATATACGTGTTTCAGGCCCAGCAGATGACCATGCAGGCCATTGCCATCCAGCAACAGATGTTGTCCTCCTTCCCCCCTGTTGCCCCAGCGCCCCAGTCTCCGCCCTCGCAGCATCACACACAATCGCCACACCGCTCTCATAGTGGCAGCCCTGTGAGTGAACACACACATGCACTGTGGTAGTGTGTAAAGTGGAAATATATAAATATGTCTTCCAATAAAAAGCATACTCTGTGTTACTTTTTTCTGCAGACTAAAGAGCGTGAAGAGACGCCGTATAAGCCTGCTGCTTCTCAGAGAAAAACAAGTATGCTTTACACACTCAGGGTGAAATGAAATTTTTTTTATATGTTTTGAATGCCATGATTACACTGGAGCTTCTATATGCTCCATGCTTTTCTAGCTAAATCTTAAAGTTACTTAAGTACTCCAGCAGGAGTGGAAGATTAAATACTGATGCATTATGACTTTATAATTTGGATTGAGAACAGGAAGGTTATTGAATGTCACCTGAAGCAGTGCCCTTGAGTTAAATTTAAATTACATGTTCCTGCTTGGAGTTCATCTAAGGACCTAAAGTTACATCTTTCTATCTCCATTGTGTCCTGTAATATCTCTACTGTATATATATATATATATAAATATGAAATAAAATTTGAAAACCTTAAAATAAACAAACAAATCCCAGTAGTAAATCAATGCATGAGTGAATAGAAATGTTATACATTAAAAAAAAGAAGAAGGAAAAGTCAAAATATATGGTTTCTCAATGGTTTGAGGAGTTTACTTTCAAAAACTACATGCTTTGCTTTAAGCAAGATGAACTCAGTCAGTATCCAACTAGCTCAACTCCATAACTGAATCCAGCAGAGCTCGCATAAGGTTGCTCAACATCTGCACATTATCTAACAGAAAGTGACATTCCAGGTCCGACGCGTGGCCCCCCTCCTGAGGATGTGGTCCGGTCCAGTGTGAGTAACACGGAGCGCCTGGACCCCAGCCACGACATCAAAGACATCATCAAGCAGCACCAGCCTGCTGACACAACAACATCTGCTGGTTCTGCCACACAAAGGTAACACAATATAGAACTTACAAAGATGTGTACTAGTACTGATGTTTGTCTGTCTACTTATTTGTGTGTGCATGTGTCTGTAGGAGAGGTGATGGAAAGGCATTTGTGAAGAAGCCAGACCCACATGATGAAGCTATGGAGATCCTCAAGGATCAGATGGCAAACCCACCACAACCGGTACCCCAACTCTGCACACACACACACATACGCAGACACGCACACACACGCACACACGCACACACACACACACACACACACACATCCAATCATACAAATTTTTTTCTTTTTTATGTCTCAGACTCAAAGGAAGCCTCAAACTTCCCTACGTAAAGAAGAGGGGGGACTTAAGGTTTCCAAGATGACAAAGCCTCGCCATGCAGGAGAAATGAGTTCTAACATAAGCCCCGCCCCTCCTCCAGGTGAACTTTTTACACATTAATGTGACAACCATCCCCAGTAATAAACAGCAGAATGATAGAACGCTCTGAGCTCCTTCACACAGACACGTGAATGGAGTTTATAGGACGTACATGGTCAAAAACTGTGTGCATGTGTGTGTGTGTGTGTGTGTGTGTGTGTGTGTGTGTGT
>JAOWBC010000458.1:17725164-17737903 GCA_028566105.1 Hypoplectrus providencianus
GATAGATAGATAGATAGATAGATAGATAGATAGATAGATAGATAGATAGATAGATAGATAGATAGATAGATAGAATAGAATTTTTAAAAATGTCTCAAATTCATAGAATATCTTTATTAAATCATAGTTTCTAATTTCATGCTCTATTTTAGCTACTTTTATTTTTACAAATGATGAATAAAATTTGCAATTAATAAACTGTCCAACCTATTTTATAAATGAAAACTACAATGTAAAAAAATAACCAACTGATATTGTTTAATTGTATTTGTTCATTTGTTGCAATAGTTTATAATGCTTCTAATAAAATAGGGGTTATAATAAAGATCAAGATGTGTTGAACAGGCGGGTCCAATCTGGGTTTGGCAAACGTCGCTCTCTTTAAGAAGAATCAGAGACAATTGGGTCAAGAGGCATGAAGGAGGTCTGGCCAAATAATGGGAAAGGCTCCCCACACACTTGTTTCTAATAATTGGTGAGAGTGCAAAAAACCCAGATGACAAAATGTGATGTGACATTTTATTTTAATATAAAATACATAAATAAAGCATCTGCAGGTGGCATCAGGAGCATGTGCACAGATTCATATACACACATACATATATGTGTTGGACTCACTCACACGAACGACCAGGCATACAATTCACCCCACAAAACACATAGAAAGAAACTAGATGATGGTAGTTGCAGCCATTTGAGAATACCTTACATTTATCAATCTTGCTTGGACCGAAGTCTGCAACGCACTGCACCGTTCTGTACTTTCAAAGCCGACCCTGGAAGCACTGATGGAGAAGTGGTGAAACCGATCAGGACTAATTGGCTAACCATACAAACTGCTGGTCTGAAATCAGTGGAACCAGATGTCGCTGTATTCACTGAGATGTTTCTCAAATGGTGCAACAGATCTCCCATTCAAATCTGCAATTACAAAAAAACTGAAGAGTTTGTCCCAAAATGACATTTAAAGAAGAAAGCAGCACTTAAATCTAAAGCTGTAGAATTTCAAACATGAAGACTTTAACTTTTCATATATGCTAAAGTTTTGGAAAGAAACTCTTCAGCTTTCCTGCAAAAGCCTGTTGACAAGTTGGATGCAGCCTAATGTAGAAGACTACAGTATTACTTAGTTTCAGTATCTTAAACTCTGCTGATTGCACATTTAAAAATCCTGTCCCAAACAAAAAACACAATGATCCATCTCACACTGTAACTTGGACCTGCGCTCAAGATTTCTTTGGCCAAATAATTGTAACTGCCGAACAAAAGTCTCCAAAATATCTTAACATGGAGGTCAAATTTTGTTTCACTTTTCACTCAGATCAGTGGTGAGAACAGCAGCCAATCAGACTCTGGGGAAGGGCCCATCCCCTTTTTCAATGAAGGCGAACGGGGAAAACACACACACACACACACACACACACCATGAATAGTTGCACGACAGAAAAATATATGTATAAACCAACATTCCTCAGAAAAACAGTTACAGTGCCGTTTTCCGTTCAGTCCCTCAATGATGAAAAAACTGTAAAATCAATTTTTATCTGCCTATAACTGCTTCAAATGAGCTGCGCAGAATGGCACCATGCATGGAGGAATGACTCCTGTCTCCCTCCTCCACCGGAAACTAACGACCATGCAGCAGGGGTCACGTGTAAGCAGCAGAGCAGCAGAGCAGATGGATGTGTCGGGGCATTGACTCCCTTTGGGTTTTTATAAAGCCTCTGTACATCTATTTAATCTCAAAACATAATTCTCTTCTTTCATTGAACATCAGTATTCAGACTGGCTGTTAAAAAAGCTTGTAGAAAAAAAGTGATATTTTGTCCAAAGACAGGAAAACAGGAAAAAACAGCCAACAGCTTCTTGACCAGGAGAACTTTGACTTTTATGCTAGTTGTGCTAAACGTGTTTTTATAGGCAGAATCTGACAGTAACCTGTTGGTCTAGAGGCTGTTGAGCAGCAGCGCTGAGCGGGAGGGGGGAGGGAACAGCTGGGTTGGGCATAGACATCATCATCATCTTTCTGGTAGAAAATTACATGGCAGCTAATAAACATTGATGCATGTGTGAGTGTGTGTTTGTTTACGCGGGGGGAGTTTTGAAGGCTCCCCAAGCGTGGAAGCAGCGGGAGAAGCAGTGGGGCTCGTTTCCCTTTCGCACCAGCCGCAGTTTGCGGGGCTGCTCAGCCTCCTTAGAGCGCATGTGCTGGATGTAAACCTGGAGAGGGGGAAGGATTAGGAAGATGGACACCAAATCATTTTAACACAAATATACACACAACAACAAAAAGCAAAGAAAGTGCTGTTTCCACTAACCTGGCAGGCTTTGAGACTAAGTTTGATCTCCACTTGGCTGGTCTGAGTACCGACCCACATGTACACCTGAGGGAAACAAGGACATGAAATTCATCAAAAAAAAACGATGAAACAGTAACACATTTAATGAAATAGAGAGCAAACATAAGGTCATATTTTTGATCACCAACCAGGAAGAACATCACCACGTGTTATTAAGAGTGTTCTCGTAAGAATTCCCCTTTTTTTTCACTGGCTATAATCCACACATTTAAAACATTTTTAGTCCTTTGGAAATTTTGAATTTTCGAGTAAAAGTGACATGCTATAGTGTGACTTTTCTCAGATTTCAGAATAATAGAAAAAAAAAATTCATAAATTTTCCAGAGATTTTACTATGACACGTCATCAGACTTTAATAATGCAATGCTGTGAATTTGATGCATTACATTTTATGACCTTTTTCTGGGAAAAAAACAAGACTTCTTATTTTCATGTTTTTGATGTCATAATATGGTGTTTGTCTGTGACAATACTTTTTAATATGTATCAGCAGACTATTATTGGGATCTTTTAAGCATTTTTGGGCATTATAAAGTAACAACTTTTTTGACAAAAATCGACATACTACAGCAGGGATGTCCAGACTTCCTGCTTAAAATAACGTGCTAATTGTAAGTATGTAAGAGATGATCCAACAGTAAGGAGCATTCCAGAAATACAGAATTCCAGGCATCTAACAACAAATCCAGTCCTCAGTCACAGAGGATATAAGGTAGTAGAGAAACCAACTTATTTGCATGTTTAAAAACTCATTCCTGTGGTTTGAACTGATTTCACCGTCGACATTCAAAAAGGTGTCTGCTCAGCTTTACCAACACTGTGTTATATACGCACATTACAACTCACTGCCACTTCATATAGTTTTACACTGCTAGTTTGGCATGTGTAATTGTAATTTTTTTATATATCGTACCAATTTTATTTTGTACAATTTATATTTTTTGTCTTTTATTGTTTTATTTTTTTTTCTCTTGATCTGTGTACTCTGTACTTGTGCTGCTGCAACACCTGAGCTTCCCCCATGGGGCTCAATAAGGGGATATCTAATCTTATGTTACCTCTTTGCCGTTATCCAGCAACATAATGTCATCATCGGCCAGGTCGTCTTGACAGAAGTCTGAGCATTTCTCCGACACGGAGAAATAGCCCTTCTCATTTGAACACCTGAGGGAGGGAGAGGCAGAACAGGGGAGAGAAATAAATAACATGGCAGTGAACAGATGAGGGAAGACGGTTATAAAAACACAAGAGGAAAAGAGAAAAAAACCCAGAAAGCATCAATTGTATCATTTATGGTTCATTTAACTACAATGACTACATCACACTGACAGATTAGATTCACTCACCTGAAGAGCCGAGCATGTTTCATATAATCTGCATCTTCATCGTACTCCTTCTGAGAGCCAATCCCCACCCAGAAGAAGTTCTCTGGCTCCTCCCCCTCATTAATCACCTGGGAGACAGTGGCATATTCGTTTGAAAAATACGCTTCTTGAGAGACTTTAACATTTTTACATAAATTTGGTACAGAATAAAGGATGCAGTGCTAAGTTAAAGTAAAATACTTTAGGGAAATGTATAGCATATTATAGTAGTCAATACAATATTTTATCTATTATTTAGTCATTTAAATTCTTAATTTCTGAAGACCTTTAGTGTGTAGAAAACATATTTCATTTGAAGTAATAAAATTACTAAATAAAGTTGAAGTTGAAATACAATTAGAAATGCTAAATTTTAATTAAAGTATAAGTACATAACTAAATCAAAGTTGCATGTGAAGTAAAAGTGCTGTGAGGAGCTGAAAATTCACTTCAAGTCCAAGAACTTAAAACAGTATCAAACAGTGAAAGTAAACATGAAGCCGTTGAATTTGTTGCTTCCTCAGTTAGTGAGACATGAAAGCAGTTGAAGTGATGAAACATCATTTTTTTTTTTTAGTCCAGTGCAGCAATGAAAGAAGATGAAGTTGAAGTGACAAACAGAGAGTATTGGTTAAGTTATTTCAAGCTCACAGGAAATAAAAGTCAAGATTCGACATGAGTTTGAGAGTAATATAATCCTAATAACATTTACCTGTTTGCTGTAAGTGTCATCAAACATGCTGTTCATGATGTCCTCGGCCAGTTTGGCTTCGTCTGGGTCAGCAGCTCTGCCCACCCAGGTGTACACGATGCCCTGGTTGTCCGTGCTCTCAAATGGTACCTGCAAGAAACACAAAACGTTACACAGCAGGTAAGGGTCAAAGCTCTGGTGGGACTTGATATGAATTATTATTATATTGATCAAATTAGGAAAAAATCACAACCTTAAGAATGAAGCAAAACTCTGAGTTGAGATTGCTGGAATCAGTTCCAATCTGGATGGTCCTGAGAGAGAGAGAGAGACGGAAGGTAAAATGAGTCACTGAGGCTCCTCTGGAGGAAGCTGGTGTGTGTGGATGTGACAACGGGATGGAGCACTGTGTCTACCTGGTGCAAAGCGCGCTGCCGTTGGTGCGGATGTGGTAGAGGGAGGGCTGAGCAGCGTCAGTCTTCTGTTTCCTCTTCCCTTTGTGGATGATGAACTTCCTCTTGAAATGGGACAGGAACTTGAGGTTCTCCTGCTGCTGGGTCATACGCACAACCTGAAAAGGACAAATTCAGCACAATATTAGAGCGAGATGCAGAATAATTTTCACCACAAGCATGTAAACAATCTATCTGGTACCTTCAGTTTTCCAGGGAACAGACTCTCAAACTTCTTCTGCAGTGAGAAGGTGAAGGTGAGCCAGCCCATGTTGGAGGCCTGTCTGCCCTGCCAGAAGTACACCACGCACTGGAAGTCCTCCTCCGGCTGCTTGTCCTCATCGTCCTCTGCTGCTGCTGCTGCTTTTCCTCCTTCACCACCTTCTCCCTCCTCCTTCTTCTCGTCGTCTTCATACTCCACAGGCACCCAGTACCTGAAACAGCAGAGTGAGATTACTGGAAGACAAGGACTCACTTTCACACACAGGAACAAGCCAGCGGAGCAAATTCTCTTCTATGTCTGAATGCACAAATTTACATATTTCAGTAAGGCAGAATGGAAGCACATTTCTGCCATTAAAATGAAATAAATAAATAAAATAGACAACAACCTAGCCTTGTGATCTCTTAAAAAACATGTATTATGGTAAGAAACTGTATCGTGACTTACCTCGAAACATCTACCTCATATCTCAAAATAAAGAATTAGTTTGGCAAAATAATCTAATCTGATAATAATAGTCTTTCTAAAAATAACTTAAGCATCTCAAATAAATATCTCAAATAACAATAAAACATTTCTCAAAATTATGACTTAGATTTGCAAAATAATGACAAACCTTCTCATAACACCTCATACACCTTAAAATGAAATGGTGACCAAAATAAAAGCATCTCGATCCAATGAACTACCAATAAAGCAAGTGCCCGCCCCCATCACAGTGGTGGAAATTGTGCTTTCATAACCCCATGCAACTTACATAGACTGTGATAAAATAATTAGTCTTTGAATGAATCAGTTCAAATATTTTTAATTTGAAAGTTATCTGGCTCGATGTTTACTCAGCTTGATCCAGACATAAGTGCAGTCGCACATCCTACCTGCAGAGGAAGACGTAGCAGTCCTGGGTGTGGAAGTGGCCGAACTCTTCCTCAGGCAGCCGAGCAAACTTCTTTCCCTCCAGCACGAACCCCTCCATACCATCCAGGTCCTCGTTCCACTCCTCCATTAGCTGTTCAGCCTTGACAGAAAACATAAATATGTAACCACAGAACATGTTTTAATTTGGTGTCATTTTAGTGATGGTGAGTATAAAGGAAAATAATAAGTGTGTGTGTTGTTACCTCTGTCAGGGGCATGGCTGGCTGTCTGGGGAGGAAGAGGGCGGTGAGGTCTGCCTTCATTTGGTCTTTCTGCTCCGTGTCCTTCTTCACCTGAGAGAGAAAACACAGATATACTGACTGTGATGAGGGCCTGACACCTAGAGGCCACACACACAAGCTCACAAGATCCAACATGTTTCTGGTTTGCTCATTTTAAATGACTTCCAATTTATTTTCATCAGCAGCCTGCTGTCAGCACATCCACATTGAAATAGAAGTTGTGCCTCAATTCATAGAGTTTTACCACGTTACATCTTTTAACTGGCGTTCGTACACACAAGTATTATTTCAACAATATAATCCCCTGAAATATCAGTTGGTTTACATTAAAATATTTTACTATGAAACCCTCCATGTACATTATTATTTTCATTACTTATAATGTTATAATAATAATGATAAAAATTTACACTTAAAGTTACATTTTAACACTTACTATGGAAATGTGTTAAAATGTCACACCTTTGCAAGAAATGTTTGCCCTAAGAACTTTCTCATCCAAAGTGATTAAAGTGAAATACCAAACCAAAAAGACAAATTTCCCTTGTGCGCGCACATGACTAACCTTGCCCTGCAGGTTGTCGGTCTGTTGTACAGTCTCAGCTGCTCTGGTGTAGTCCACCTTCAGCACATCGTCCCAGTTCTTGAACTTGGACTTGAACACCTGAGGAAGAGAAAAGGAAAAAGTAACTCAGTGAGTGATAATGTACCAAACTGGACCAGATAAGCACATATGAGAATTATAATAGATATGTTGGGCTCTGTGGCCAGTAACATATATCCCTATATAAGAGGCAAAGACAAGACAGCAGATCAACCAAGTGACCGTGAGTGATTTTTAAAATGGATTCTGCAGACCTAACATGTTTTCTTTCTGTGTTGTAAGGTCTGCAGCAGCTATATTTACAACTGTGTGGTAAAAAAGTGTTACCTGGCACTCTGTGCCCTCCAGGTTGCGGGTGACACAGGCATGTTTGGGCCGGTGCAGCATGGAACAGATCTCTTGACCGAGTTTTAAGGCAGCAGCTCGGACAAGACGTGGAGACTTCCTCCCGATCCAGATGAATACATCAGACCAGCAGTCCAGGATGTACACGCACTTTGTGTCCAGCAGAGACTGCAGCTGAAGAGAGGGATGGAAATATGCAGCAGGGAGTAAAAAAGGGGTGGGAAATAGAAGATTTTAAACATTCTTATGCTAATATTTCAGTCATATAATCATGTCTTCTCATGACTTTGCAGCAGATGAACATACCAGTCTGAGCTCTGGCAAAGTGTCCAGTTTGATCTTGTGGTCTTTGTGCTCAACTGACAGCTTGTAGTTGATCTGTGGCAGCTCCAGGTAGCCCAGACCCAAGCCCACCTACAGGACGATGAGAGGGGAAACATCAGTGAATCAGTGTGAGTTCCTGTGTAGCACCTGTACTCTATGGCCAGCCTTAGCCTGAAATTGAACCTGTTTGATTCAGTTTCTCTATTTTCCATTCAGTGTTTTTGGAATAATCCCACATACTGCACAGCATCATGGGTCATTTATAAATACAGTCACAGAAAACTCACAGTAAACCTACGCACCTCCTACAACACTAACAGTTTGCATTACACCTACACTGCCTGAAAAGGTACTAAATGCAACTTTTTACATACATTAGTCACTTTGTATTGCTAATGTGGAGACAAATTGTAACATAACTGTGACTTTCTCAGTTTCTGCGAACAGCCTGAGGATTGATTCCCATGCAAAGAACACTGGACCATTTTGAAGGAAATTTCAAATGATGTAATGTTTATACATGCTTCCAAGTGTGTTTACTCACTTCCGCCTCCCTACAACTTGTAACACTAGCTAATGCTAAGAAGGCTTAGACTTCTAGACTTCTAACCCTTAACAAACAACTGGCACCACCACAAGGCAGAGTCCAAATCAAAGTCAATGTAAGCGTGTAACAAAACAACAGATTGCTTTCTATTAGCCAAGAGTGATGAAGGCAGAGGCAGCCAACCAGAGAAGGGTAGGCTAAGCTAAGGCCAACCAGCTGCATGGATCTGGTGCCTGTTGTTTCATAGCATTAGCTAATACAACAGTTTGCAATTAACAACCTATAAATGGATCTATATGATTAAACATGGACATGATTGCAACACAATGCGAGTGATAATGATGCGATCACATCACTCTTCATCACATTAAATCACATCACAGGCTGATGCCCAGGATGCATGCTAGCACCTACGAAATGGATGCCACTGTTTATTCAGCCACGGTGTCATTAATAACATGGATTTTCTGGGAATTTCACATAATTCCTTTAAATCTGCATGTGTATCTTCTTCTGTAGACCACAATAAAATTCACAGGACAAATTAGTTATAAAGAGTGATATTGTGAACACTTGCCTTGTACAGTTTGGGTCTGATAGGGGAGAAGTCATCTGGTACGTGTTTCTTGATCTCCTCTGGTTGTCCTCCCAGGACCTCCCAGAACCCTGGAGGCTCCTGGTTCTGCATGAGGGTTGTGATCTCTGCTTTCCCCTTACGTTCATTCTTATTGATCTTTTCAGCAAATAGCCTGAAAGTAAAGGTATAAACATTTTTACACTTTACATCAATGCATTTATGTTCAAATGTGTCCCCAAGATGGAAACCAACTTGATATCAGCCTTCCAAGTGGCATGAAGGTTTGTTACTTATTGATTTGTGTTGTACCTGGCCTTTGTAGTGCCACTTAGTGTAGCACTGGCTCCTCTCCAGATGAAGATTTCCAACCCTGTATCCAACAGGAAGACAAACCTGTATAAAAAGATAAAACAGAATGACACAATGATCCAAGTTTTTACACTGGCAATCTGTAAATGTAATCTGTCATGTGTTTTACATGGCAAAGAGGGTGTGTGAAAGTTACCTGGGGTCAAGGGAGGAGGCCTTCAGAGGTACAGACTCCAGTCTGATGTTTTTCTTGCCGTAAACCCTGTACAACCTGATAAACACACAAAAGTATTGAATCCTGTTTTACAGATTTCCAAACCAAACAGACACCATAATTGACAAGTCAGAATACCCATTCAGTTATAGCCTTATGTGTATAAGGGGTCCAAATTCTTGCAATAAAACTTGTTTTTTGCAACTGCTTTGCAAATCAAAGTTTCTAACATGATTCTGGCAGATTACAATGGTTAAAGCAAAGACAGAGACAAAGCAAAGAAGAAATTGAAAAAACTATTAAATTTCCTTTCATTTTACCTGACAGAATAGTGTGTGTCCTCCACAGTGTAGAATCCACTGGCCGTTCCTCCCTCGATGTAGGAGATCTCATTGTTAAACACCTGCATAGAGACAGAATTTTTCCCTTAGAGCAGTACGCTACAGGTACAGAGAAACACTTTGCATTAAGAAAAGGTTTAGTTAAAAGTTTTCACTGTGAAACAAAGTCATAATAACTTCTACTAAGCTTAGATTGATTAAGTATCAGAAGTTTCCGGATTACAACAGCTACAGGGAATAACTGTCTACATGCTGACTCCGTGCCACAAAACTTTATTTTTTACTTAAATGGTGCCATTTTTCCCTGTACCTACATGATGTGTGTAGAACTCCTCTATATACGTCTGTGTGCACCATAATTAATTTGTACTCTTCTGTACTGTATACACAGCAAATATCTACATACAGCGCTGAACTCCTCGCTCTCGTCTCCCATCTCCTCCCGTATCGTTCTGCCCTCTGCTCCGAGAAGATTCCTGAGGTTAACAGCGTGGATGGCAGCCCCCGCCTTCTTGTCCAGAGTGGAGTCCTGGCCTATCCAGTAGAAGATCTGCCAGCTTAATGCGCCGTTGTCATCCAGGAAAGTCTACATTGTATTAAGAACATGAATTTAAAAAAGGTTTCATTTAAATAATCACATTTGCCAGATGACAGTCTACTAATATAAATCAGCTGCAAATTTTGGCTGATTTGATCCATTACCTTGAGGATGATGTAGCAATCCGCCTCATAGAACTTGCCATGGAAAGTTTCATCCACTTGTATTGGAATAAAGTTCTCTATCTGCCACACCGACACACCTGGAATCTAAAGGACAGGAGACACAACAAACTGAGACAGATACCTGGACACAGAATATCTACTTGATATGTATAAAATCAGTCATTAGGAGCATTTTTGTTGGATTAAGATGAGAAAGGAGAGAACACACACACACACACACACACACACACATAGACATAGACATAGACATAGACATAGACAGAGAGAGAGAGAGAGAGAGAGAGAGAAATTACCTGCCCTGTGTCCTCCATAAAGAACTCAGAGTAGTCCAGTTGAGGTTTCTCTAGACTCTTGTCCCATCGCCGAGTCTTTAAATCACCATATTTCAAATCCCCGTTCTCCTGCAAAATCAGCAGATTTCTTAGTTAATAAAATGTAAATGAAACCCTTTTTATCTTTCTTCTGGCAGGCTGTGTCTTCATTCTTCTTTATCTCTTCCTTACCTCTAAGTTTTTCTTTTCCTGTGCCACATCACTCATGCCCTTCAGGACCTGCTTTGCTTGATCGTCCTGAGAACAGTCCTTCCTCCTCCTGAGCCTCATCTTCCTGGCCAGGGGGTCTCGGGGGCTGGCTCCTGGACACACATGGACAGAAAAAGAAATGTATTGAGAGAATAACAGAATAAAGGCACTAATACTGAACATCATCATGTACCAGCTTTGTATACAGTTACAGACATAAACACACGTACCTCCTCCAGCAGCAGCAACAGTAGCAGGGGAGGCCCCAGCTAGCCGGAGCTGGTTCTGTAGGGAGAAGTCAATGTTGTACCACTCTGCTCCTCTGTCCACTGGTTTGGGAGGCATCACCAGGTTGGGGTTCTCACGCACATCCAGAATCTAAACAAGGATAAATTAATGGGAAAATAGTTCTGTTAATCTTTTCCAAAATGATAAGCATCCAAAGATACTGAGTAATATTAAATGGAAAAAAAGTATCAGTTGAGAATGTTTTGCTTTTTGTTAGGATTTATGGTACTTATTGTGTAATAATGTATAATTTTTGAGTTGCACTAATTCTAGCCATGATTGGGCTGTTTACATCACACTTCTGGACTTTTATATTGTAGTGAAAAACAAGATCAGTTTGAGTAAAATGTAACAGGAGCAAAGAAAAAAACTGTATTTAATTTACAACGGCACTAAATATTTGTAATTTAAAATGTTCTCCAAAATGTTAATGTATGTCATTACATATACATTTAGTTTGCTTAACTGTAAACATTTTCCTAATGTAGTGGAACATAAATCTCCAACATTTCCTCTTTAGTCATGTGGTAGATTAACCAGGTTAATTTAATCCTCTTTTTCACACTTGAAGAAACTAATAAAACAGCCATCAATCCAGAGTTTACCCAATATGAACACTGTTTAAATCCTGTATTATCTGAGCACTTTACTACTAACACTGGTATTGTACGTTACCTCTAAGTCAGTCAAGAAGTGGATGGCCTCGGGCAGTGTTACCAGGCGGTTCTTATTCAGCACCAACTTCTTCAGCTTGCCACACCTATACAAGGATAAAAACAACCATATATTTACATTAAGGCATATTGTTGTATGGTGATTCGTTACACAGAAGAATTCTACACAAAGTCTCAGCCTTTAATGAGAATATGTTTGATGAAAGATTCAGCAATCAGAAATGGAAAAAAATATGATTGACTTGCATGAGCTACTCTCACACACAATCTCAATAAACTCACCTGCAGAGTCCTTCTGGGATGAGCTCCAAGTTGTTGTTGGCGGCCATGAACTCGGTGAGGCTGGACAGTTTGCCCACGCCTGGTGGAAGCCCATCAAAGTCCAGCTTGTTTGAGTTAACATACAGCTTCTTCAGTTTGGCAAGCTTACAGATGGCAGACTGGATGAAGAAACACGAGAGAACATGAGGAATCTTTGAAAAGATTTAAAATATCTACTTGATCAGTAACACAGAACCATAGGTAAATTCTTCCTAGATGTATCCTGCCACTAAAGTAGAAAGGTTAAAGCTTTATCTTTCTAAACACTGGTAGTAAAAAAGCTGGCTGTGTAATGATCATCTTCCTTACAGGCAGCGAGGTGAGCTGGTTGCGGCTCAGGTTGAGCGTCTCCAGCTGAGTCCACTGGTCGATGCAGAGTGAAAGTTCGGAGATCTGATTACTGCTTAGGTTAAGTCTCTTCAAACTGCCCAGTGAATAGAGGCACTCTGGCACCCGAGTCAGGTCGTTACATGACAGGTCAACGTCTGGAGGAGACAGGAAGGACAAAGGCAAAAGATGTTTGTAAAAAGAGTGAGACACTTGTGAAAAAATGTACCACAGAGCCAAGAGGTAAAAGTAAGACGGAAAATGTGCCAGGTCCCCTGAATAACTCAACTTGGAAGACACAGAGAGTTTGTGTGTGTGTGTGTGTGTGTGTGTGTGTGTGTGTGTGTGTGTGTGTGTGTGTGTGTGTGTGTGTG
>JAOWBC010000458.1:17779003-17789224 GCA_028566105.1 Hypoplectrus providencianus
ACACACACACACACACACACACACACACACACACACACACACATATGAAAAGACAGATAAAAGCATTCACATCCTTATGCAGCCATTTCCTGTTTCTTAAATTAATCAAGCAATCTTCCTTCAATATGTGATATGTTTCCACTGAGTATGTGCCACATGTATTATTATTATTATTATTATTATTATCATTATTTTCCACATGCAACACGATAGTTTTACCGCACAACAAACATTTCTCACTCACCGCTGCCAATGGGTGTTCCATCAAAATGGTCTGTGGGGAAACCGGAGCCCTTACGGAACCATTGTTCTTAACCACTGTCCGGTTCAGTGGCGCGAACTTTGAATTGGCACCGTGACGTCATAAGTGAGTAATTAGTGTTTTGTAATTTCATTTAGTGTTCATATGGGATAAATGTTGGATGTATGTTTTCTACTTTTTATAATCTATTTTCTGGGGATATTGTGGCAATTGGTATGTGTTTCTAAATGTGTGTTTTTGATGGGTTTTGTAATGTTATTTTCTGATTGGGTTAGTGTCCGTCCAATCACTGCTCTCTGCTAGATTGTGAGCCCTTTAAAAGGGCAGGGGTTTTTCATTTGTGTTAGAGAGAGAGAGAGCGCCAGGGGAAAGCACGCTTGTTGTGAAGCTGTGCAGAGAAGTAAGTGCAAGAGAAAGTGCTATTGTTATAGGTATCGGAAAAGTCTTTTGTTATAGTTATATTTGTGTTGCCTGATCGAGGCCGGTTTTGTTTTCCGTTTATTCTCAATTTTTGTTTTGCTATTTTGTTAGTCACTTACTGAACTGTAAATAAAACTCGCACCCGCTTCACTTTAATTTTAAGTTGCCTGTCGTTCTTCTTGCTGTCATCCTGATATGAGAGAGGGGTCGGCAAGCCTCAATCTCACAGCCATGTTCAAAAAGTGCCCTTCCAGTCTGCATCTCTATATGGCTACATGTGCCTCCAGTGACACACATCCTGTTCTGCCTCTTGGCTGGCTGTTTGTACTTGTGCAGGAGTTGACATTGCTTGTGTGCATGTACAATAAACATGACAATGTTTTCAACATTGTTCTGCTGCAATATGTGGTCATGTGTGAACATCCTTTACTCCTGTCTTTTACACATTTTTGCATATTAGATATGCTTCTTTTGCTCTATTTCTTTCAGCCATGTGCATAAAGGACAGCATTAGTTATTCGAATGTTTGTGTGTACAATATGAAGACAACACAATATTGTTTGAGGTCAAATCGCTTTCTCTTACTCATTTAATGTTTGGTGCTTTCTTTATTATGCCCACTAGGCCTATACCTTAAGGGGAATGTTTGGCTTTGTGTGTCATGTATATTTAACTGCACATAAGGACAGACTACGCATTTTTGAAGCCGGAATTTCCCCATATGGGTGTGCCATCTTATGCTGGTCAGGGCATTTGGAATCACAGACTGCTCTATAGTAATTGGCTGCTGGAGCCAGTGATATCCAGTTCCCAAGCCATGTCTCAATTTTAATTTTTAATTTATTTTTTTTTGTTTAAATTTTTTATGTTTGTTTTGTCAAAGTTCTTAAGTGCAATAAAAATTTTGTGCCAGAGAATTGCGATCTCAATTCGAAGCTAAACAAAATCCTGATTCACATTTTTTCCAGAATTGTGCGGCCCTAACAAGAACGATTTAAAATGACAGAAACTACTTTTGGTAAAGATATACTTAATGTGTAGGCCTACAGATTTTTTAAAGTTTGGCTCATGTATAATCCGCCAACATAGAGGAGGCAGGATTTAAATCATATACTGCAGCCAGCCACCAGGGGGCGAAATATGTTTTGGCTTCACTTTTCATCCATATTTATATAAAGTCTATCGGATCTATGCGTTTGTGTATCTTTCTGTCTGTCTGTGGCTAGGAACCATAGAGACAGAGGGAGCTTAAGCCCCACTCCCACTGGTGGGGAAAAAAACAAATCAACCATGTTGTTGTAGAATGTGGATATTCAGAAACAGTGCCTTAGCTTGCTTACATATAGCTAGCATTGTCATCTCTGGTAGACAGATAGGTCTAAAATAATCACAATATAGATTTAAAACTAAAATATTCCTCTAAAAACAGAAATTGTTAGTGCTTCAGCCTTTGGTTGTGTATTGCGGCAGCAATAGTTCCCCACTGTTGGGTATGGTCTTCCAAGTATGAGGCTAACGCTCTGCCTATATGGCTGCAAATTCTGAGAAAAGGAAAGACAACGTCAACAGGGACAAAAAAAAGTGAGATTCAACTCTTTGTATGGATGTGCAGAAGGACTCACACCTGACAGAGATCTGCACTTTTCTTGTTCTCTTTGTCTCTCCTGCTCTCTCGACACTGTAACATTTCTCTAGGTCAGGAACAATGAAAGGTCTAATTAACACTGTGTCCTTATTGCAGGATAAATGGGCAATCACATTATCAGTGTCAAAACCAATTAACTAATTCATTTGAAAGACGTTTAATGTAAGCTGCAGGTTGAAAATAAATTGAGTCTGATGACTGTGCAGACATCATAACTGGATTAGTCGATCGATCCAGTCGGGAGAAGGAGGTTGCTGCAGTAAGTAAGAAATAATTAGTTACAGTAGGTCAATTAAATAAGACGGGCAGTCTTAATAAAATGTGTATCTTAATGCATTAAGGCTTCTATTTTGTGTGTGCAGAAGGGATTGGTCTTTAAACAGACCAGTGTTTTTTCACGTGCTGTCGGATGACATCACACACTTAAGGGCTCTAAAACACACGCTGCCATCTCGCTCGTAACCCACAGGAAACATGTCCAGTCATATCCCAGATGATGTCAGAACTAATTAAGTGGCATCACGCCTCTTTGGGAGATCCAGACTTTAGGCTGTGTGTGACGAAGATATAACAGGAAGAAAAAGAGAAATGCTGTTGTCCCATGATCTGGCTGGATGCAGGTGATGTCAGGATAAAGGAAGTTCCTCACCTGTTGGTACATGTCCGTATTGTTGTCAGATGTTGTGACTTTCTGTCTATTCTGTTTTGTTGCGTGTCACTTACCAGTAAACCTGAAAGCATAATGCGTGTGACATCAAGCTTGGGAACTCCCTAACTGGGTCAAATGAAAGCTTGAAGCAGATCTTTTGGGCTGCAGCTTGTAGGAGGCGGCAGTTTCCGTGCTGTCATGAATATTGTTGTCACATCCATTTAATTAGTAACATTTTGGGGGAAAACTTTATTCTTGGATAAACCTGAGGTTGTTATATATCAGTCAGCGCTTTTAGGGGATATTTTGTGATCAAGTGTCGTAACTTATCCTGCTGTTGAACCCATTTCTTTCAGTTATTTAGATTTCTATATTATATTTATTTCCCTCTTGCTTTTAGACAAGCCCCAACAAACCTGAGCTGCGGATTTAGCTGAAATGTCAGAAAGGTGGTCTACTCGGACTGCTGTTGGAATCTTTGGGTTTCCTTGTTGGATTTCATCCTGTTTGTGGAAAAAATGAAAAAAGTGATTGACATGATTTGAATAACTGATGCTTAAAAATATTTTGTGCTATCACACTTACTTGTTGCTCTGAGAAAGTCTCGACAAAGCTCTCAGTTAACTTAGCATAAAGACCGGAAACAGCTTGCCTGGCTCTGACAGAAGGGCATCTCTAAAGCTCTTGATGAAGTTGAACATCCCACAGTACTAAAGTAAACATAAATCACTTTTTTGCCTCCAGTTTGAACATGGGATCACATTTGAATTTAATGGTATAAAAAATGTGAGACATGCTGGAGTAAACACCTCTGCCATTTCTTTCTGTCAACAACCATGACTGAACTGAACTCAGAGTGTCATCCTTTTGAAAGGATGACACTCTGAATGGACTTTAATTTCAGTGCTAATAGCCTTTTGAGTCCCAGCATGCAAATTTCATACTTGCAGTATTCTTGTTCCCGATGCCAGTGATGCATGTACTCTGGTCTTAGCTCTGACTTTGTAGAAAAATAATTAAAAAAATAAAAAATAAAAAATCCATGTTTGGTGTGATCACACCATAATCCTCAGCAAGTCAGATCAAACAAATATATAATCTAAAATGTAAAATCTTTCCTTTACTGATCTGACATTGTTGCCACTCCATGGTTCAGCCCAACTAAATTCATTTTTGGTACCATGGGCCCATCTCGATTTGCCACAGCAGATACTATTCTCTCAGTATAGAGAGGATTCATAGCTGACTCTCATAGTAATGCTGCCTAAAACTGCTGCAACATCTTCAATGCAACAGAGCATGTTACATCATCCTGGATCCTGTTATATGCAACCAAAAAGATGATTGTATGAACCTTGCCAATTGATGATTTATTATCTTGTTTTCTTCCAGTTGTTAAAATTTGGTTTTGTGAATTAAAAAAGTTGTATGTAGTATGGATGTAGTGGAGGATGTCCAGTGTCAGCTCAGCTAGCTTGGAACCTTGAACAAGGTGGTACCAGATCCAATCTGTAGCTATTGCCAACAAGCCAACACAAGATTAGTAGTTTAGTAGTGCAGTGAACCCTCGTTTATCGCGGGGGTTACGTTTCAAAATGAACCTGCGATAGGTGAAATCCACAAAGTCGTCAATTATTATACAGTACAGTATTATAGAATGAAACCAAAGATCAAAACCTGTTTTCAGGCCCAATCATTTGTTTAAGAAATAAAAATACAAACGTTTTCTCACAAATAACTATAATAGTTTTTAGAAATACTGTAAAATAATAATTTTGATAATCAACTTACGAGGTTGGAAACATTGTGACTCAGCGTATTTCACAGAGTCAAGTGGAATGTTTATGATGCGTTTCCAGGGGGACTGATTTGAGTGACACACTCACCGGTTGAGAGCAGGCTATCGTGATAAACTTTTCGTTATGCTTATCCTGACTCTGCTCCGCTGTAGATCCATACACTGTAAAAAAGCAGAAAAAACTGCACCAAAAAAAAATTTCTGAGAAACAGCAAAGCTGCGAAATATGAACCGCGATATAGCGAGGGTTCACTGTACCATGCACTTCAAAAGACGCATTTAGACCAGTGGTTCTCAACCTTCTTCAAGTCAAGGATCCCATAAAATTAGATTAGGTCCTAATTTGAGACCTCAACCTGAAAAGCTTTTGGTTGTTGAATTTGATAAAAATGAGAATTCGATAGATGCCAGCGACAGTAACTATAAGGACAATTAAATCTATAATTACAATAATCAACCTTAAGACTTTAACTAACAGTGGGCTAACTAACAAAGTGAATTAAAAACATTAACCCCTGGAACTCTGGGTATCCCAAGACCCTGTTTGAGAACCCCTGATTTAGAAGGTCACAAAAAGTTATACGTTTGCCTTCCTTCCTTTGCTCCTCCTGAACAGAAACAGCCAGAACACACATGTACGATTAACAAATGAATGTTATATTTCTTGAAAGATTTATTCAAACAGGACACATGGGCCAACGTCATATGAGTGCCTATAGACATTTCGCCAGTTAGTCAGTCAAAACTTTATTTATATAGCATATTGTATGCATGAAAATTCTGTTCACATCCCTTCCTCCCTAAAAAAAAACCTCTAGAGAAATTTGTCTTGAGTTACAGAGAGTGACGTCAGATTGCCCAGTCTGCTTTTATATCTATAAAAAGCCCTTATATAAGCTGAGTAGTCAACAAATTTCACAGCAGACAAGTGGTACAGCATACATATATACACAAGTACATAGCAATCCAAGGCAGCCTATTGCTGCCCATTACAAATTATCATGAAACAACGCATGACTTTTTTTTTTGTTTGTTTTCAATTTTTTGCAGATGCAAAAGCTGTACAAGAAATCACTGAATCTTCCGTTTTGTCTTTCAGCTAATGTGTTGGCAAAGCACTTGGATACAATGCAATATCTTTTAACATTAAATACATGAGTGCATGTATACCATACAATGGAACTCAAAAGATCACAAGCTTCAAACATATGACATCCTCTGGTGGTAAAGGAAAGTGAGCTGGGGGGCAAAGGTTGAAGGGCGCGCAGCCATGAGGCGAACATCTGGAAGCACTTATAACTTTCCATTGGTCAAATTAACTTTTTTTGTTGTTTTGTTTTTGACAGGAGCGTAAACCTTGAAAAACACAGTACAAAAAACTAACTGACGGAAAACGAAAAAACAACTGAACCATACACCATAATCTATATATTGCTAGGGATCATGGAGCTCAAGTATGTCTACCAGGTTGCATTCAGATAACCTGCGGTAGAATACTTGCATTGTATCTTTTATAGAGAGGAAGTGTAACAAACAACAGTCAGTTAGCTCTGAGATGAGCGAGTGACGCCATAGTCTGTCGGTAATCAGGAGAGATTGAGTAAACGCACTCTAAGCTGATGATCCAAAATGGTCTCGGCATTCACACCGTTTTGGATGTTAAAGCATCAGTTAGGTGTACTCAGTTTCCCCTGATTCAAGGCTTTTGGTCCTGTTTGGTACCACAAAGTTGTGGACATTGTATGGAAGATATATAATTAGAGTGTTTTGTGTGTATGTGTGTGTTCAAGTATGTACATTGTCCACAACAGAGGCAGAACTTAAGCTCATCAGAGACTCTTTTTAGTCTATTTTTTTCAGCAACTGCTTTTCCAGGCAGTCCTTTGCCGAAAGGGATCCACTGAAGTCCATCGAGCCCTCGAGAAAAAAAAAATGTATCCAGGATGGCTGACAACAGGGAAATTAACACTAAAAGGTGTTTTCCAGCACATCAGCACGATTGTTTCTTGTGTTTGTGGCACCTCTGATGCACATCTCCCAAAGAACAAGAGGGTATTCAAGAACCAGCCATTCACAGTGCTCATTTAAACTCAGTCAGCCAATCACATTGAGCTGCATCAGCCACTAAAACTTAAAGAAAGTTAAGAAGAAGCTGGTAGCCAGTCCTCTGGGCTGTGTTTGTCCTGAAGGACTTGCTGTAGACTCTTGTAACTGTAAATCCTGGCGCCAGTGCTGCCATGTGTTAATCCTCCAGTGCTGTTTAAGTCAGCCAGCGTTGTAGGAGTATAAAAAGGGTCCTGTCCTCCAAGACCCGACCCCAACGACAGCTTTGATGTTGAAATTGTGCGATTCAGACTAAAGGCCAACTCCTTCTTTCAGCTACAGTCACACCACACTTTTGAAAGCTGGTTGTTTGAGAGCATCACAGAGATAAAACCCAGAATTAATGTTTTTAGACGACCCAGAATGAAAAACAACCAGCGCCGTATCAGCTGTGTCCACGCAACCCCATTTATCGTTTCTGTCTCATCTCCTTCATCTGCTCCCAAGCCCTCTGCAGAACCCAATTTTTTTTTTTTTGCTCTCCTTGGTTTGAACACCCGCACCCTCATTAGCACCCACCACTAAACTCCGAGGAGGGCTCCAGACACACAGAGAGATAAGGATGGGGTGAGGACGGTTGGGCGCTTATTGCTTTACTGATGCATATTGCTTGTTTACTCGCTGTCATTCCTCGTTTGTTCTCAACCTCTAATGCATTCCGAGTGATTAAGGACAGACCCCACAGAATATTTTGGTAGGGCTTTTAGAGGCCAGAAAACTTTTCATATGAAGTGACCCACTTAAAGTGTGGCACCTCATGGGAATAAAAGTCAAAGAGACAGGGAAGGCATGAAGAAGAAACCTGCCGCAATGTTACATACCGTGCGGCGCCGGCAAGGAGCATAAGCGCAGATGTGTTTGATGCATATTCACACCATGCATATCCCATTCATGCTTTTGTATTCATGATCCCCTATTCTCTGCTGAGCCCTTATTACAAAAGCATGCCAGCAGCTCAGAGCACCACTCCAGCAGCCTCGCTTTACAGGGTTTTTCACATCTTGGGAGAGGTAAAGTGGAGAAGCCACTGCAGCATCGCGAACAGGCATTATATTGCTAATTTATTCCCTCTCGTTAAAGTTTTACTCGCTTTATTTGCTTGTGTACATTCACAGCTCCATAAAATTGAGATGCAAATTGGGGGAATTTGGCTCGCTGACATTTCTGCTCCGGAGGAAAAATCAATGAATTCAAAAATTAAAACCTCTTTTACACAAAATCCACTTGGTGCAGTTTTTATAGAGCAGGTCGACAACAGCAAATCTCCAGATGTGAATAATGTATCCCAAAGCATCTGGTCATTCATGTCCCAGCCTGTGTTTGTGCATGCTGCTCTGTTTCCTTTGGAGTGCGAGTGCCTGAGCTTGCTTGCATGTGTGTGAGCATGAGGGTGTATTCGACAGTAAATCTGGAGTCTGCCATGCTGTCACTGACTCTGTCATTAATTATAGTTTTCTCCCCACACACACACACACTAGGATACACACATGCTCTGAGGACCAAGTGAGGATACAATGGTTTACAACAGCTTGTAGCACTGCGTACCAAACACCAGACAAGTGCTTGGTACCCATCGCTCAACCTTCCGTGGACATGGATGCACAGAGGGACGTCGGGGGGTAGATGACAGTCTGCCAGGAGGCTGCCAGGAAGCCGAAAAGTGACAGAGAGACACGAAGCGGACAGGGAGAGGGAAAGGGAGGGAGCGAGAGAAAGTGCTAAATAGTGTGTGACTTTTGGTAAGCGCGGCCGTTTGATTAGGTTCCACCACCTGTCTGCTGTGCTATAGCATGTGCCAGGCATATGCACTGCGGCATAGCTGGTGTCCTCACGATAACAAATGAAGGTGAGTTCAATCAGTGAGTCGGCCGGGCTGTTGGGCTGTTCGGTATGGTGGAGGAGGGGGTGAGACTGTGCTGAAAGGGAAAGGTAGGGGCTTTGAAGGCTGAAAGCAGCAGAAGCCAACGGTAACCAGCATTGGACAAGTATTTTGTGACTTATAAAATGTAATATAACTGCTTATCATTTGGCCCCATTTTATTGGGGGTAGCCATGTTTCCATCAACACATTTCTCTGCCCATTTTGAAGATCTGCACCAGAAAAGCTTGATGAAAAGACAAAAAATCAATAAAAATTTAAAGTCTTTAAGCACTAAATCAGTTGATAGAAATGCACCTATTTTGATATTTTTTTAAATGCCATATTTTGGAATTTTGCATAAAAAATCCACTTTGGATGAAAGATGGCTAAGAAGTACCATATATTGTAGAAATGGTGTGCATAATGTGAAAGCTTTGGTTCTGAAGATTAATTTGAGATGCACATCAGCAATGTGTGTCAAGTTTTCCTCTGACAAACATTACTTAACTTATTAATTAATCAATTAAGTAAACATATTAAGGTTTATAAGGGTTTAAAACATTAATACAAGGCTTTTTGAAGTCCATTTCTTTGCTATGTCCCATGAGTTGTTGCAGCATTTTGCAGCATTGAACACAACCGGCTGTGTTCTGAATGTGAGCATGCGAGCAAGCCAGGAAAGTTTAAACAACATGTAAAAAAGGCATGCTACTATTAGAACTGAACATTTTCATGCCAAAGAAACTACATGTGTACTTGAATGCATTAAAATCAGGAATTACATGGCTTTTTGTTTGGGTGCTAATAGTCCTTCAATTGGGGATTTTAAAATACTGAATTCACAGGATTTTTTTTTTTTTTTTATTATTTTTGTTATTGGGGTGAATTGACAAGTGGTTTTACCCTCTCCTCAGCAGGAAATACATGCATCAAGAAGCTGTGTTTAGCAACAGCCATACCTGGGAAATGTTCCTGTGACACATGCTCACACTGCTTTCTGCTTCCTCCATCCAGAAACACTTCATGGTGTTCATCATGAATGTCTGGGGCTTATAGATCTGTCCATTAAATACCATAAAGAGGATCTTGGAGGATGAAGATGATCAAAATTCAGACACCACAACCAAACGCTTGTACCATTATGCAAAATTCCTCTAAAACAAACCCAGCCTCATTTGTAAAATCTAGCCTGGAGCAGAGAGGAGGAGATGACTTTGTAACGACCTTTCTGGAAACATGGACTCTTTTGCTATTCTTTTTTGTTAGCAATCATAGACACATCCTGGTTTTTTTTTGGAGGTAAACATCCACTGCAACACGAGAGACGGTGACTGAAATGAGCAGCTCAACAAACCGTTACAAATACCGACAAGAGAGCTCGCTTATTCACTTTCCCCAGTTTCTGGGGATCAGTGCGAGGAGAGACAAGTGTGTGTCTGTTTGTGTGTCAGTGGGGGGGGGGGGGGGGGCTGCCTGTGGTCTC
>JAOWBC010000458.1:17876248-17888647 GCA_028566105.1 Hypoplectrus providencianus
TGAATTATTTGAGCATCACTTTCCGCTTCACCTTCTTCAGTTAGCAACAATTCAACCTGAGTAAAATGTCTCAGCATTCTTCCCTCTGACAGAAAGATATTAAAAGATGAGAAGGAAAACAGAAGGTTGAAGGGCAGATTGCAGAGAAATGAAGATATGCATAATAGCTGAGCACGGTGAGATGGCGATGAATAGAGATGAGATAAAGAGACAGATAGACAGGGAGGAGCAGGAGAAAGAGAGATGACCAGCTACAGTACACGGGGAGTGATAGCCTAATGCTTGCTACTGAGCACGCTCCAGCAAACTGCTACATGGAAGCAGTTGATTTTCTGTCAGGGCGACTTGGAGCCAGCGTCAATCCACACTGGGACAAGACCATTACCAGGATCACTGGAGTGAAAATGGAGCCCATGTTGGACGGCCTGTTCCCAAACTCCATGTAGACTGTTACACAAACTTCCACAGGAGAGGCTCTCCAGTTCTGAGGAGTAATCGTTCCACTGAATATAGACGGTGAATATATATTTACACACTTTTACAATGGAGCCTCCCACAAAACCTCCTACAGCAACTTCAAATTACAAAAGTGACACAGATTGTTGTTAGCAGCCCACAGTCCAGCTCAGAAATAAACCTCTCTTTATGAAGTAATCACACTCCATCTATATTTGCTTTCTTTTCAAATATAAAGTGACATATGGTGTTCTAGCTGCTTATCTTATAGTAAATATAGTGTGTGGGTTTTAAGTAATATGAAAACAACCACCAACCACAGCAGAAGTAGGACAATGAAGAGGAGTCATGACTTTTTTGGGTGCTTATTTAGATGATTTGCCAACTAGCTAGATTAAAGTCAAAGCAGAGAGGTAGCGACTGGCAGATGGGCTGCTGCGGTTTGGATACCGAATGTAAGAAGCTGGGAAAAAAGGGAAGATATATGGTAAAAAGTCTGTTTTGCTCTGTTGGATAAAAGAAACTAACTTTGCTTTGAGCAGTGAGACGGACAATTTTCATTAGGAGTGTGTGCAATTTGTCAAGTACTCATTAAAAGATTGCTATGTAGCTCGTGGCTAAAGGAAATACCAGCCAGTTAAAAAATAATAGAAAAATTTAAATATCAAATTGACATCTCATCTCAGCTGTAACTGGCATATATTCTGTTAAAATATTACCATTTAAAATGTGTTTGTTTTACATTTAGATTTGTTCTCGTTGCCTTAATGTCTTAAATAAAGCACTTTGAACTGCATTGCTGTCAAAAGGTGCTATGCAGATAAACTGTCTTGCTTTCATAATATTAAATGTACTTTTTATGTTCATTTTTGTTTTAAAAACGTATCGAATGTGCACACTGAAATCACACTGCGTTAATATGCAAAACCTGGTTTCATTTTGTTTTAAACCTGACCATCTGCCATGCATTGCACACTTGTTTCGGCCTGATATCCGCCACATGTTTTATACATGAGAGGCCCCAGAATAGAGGGAGAGGAAGAAGACAAGGTGAAGGAATGGGGAGAGAAATAACCAGATACAGTATTTGAAATGGGGAAACTGGAGGAAAGAGAAATAGGGAGCGGGTAAGAACAATTGCACAGGAGTAGGGGGAGGTGAAGGCGGGATGGAAAAAGTGCCGTGGAGCCACTGCAGCAACAGTTGAGCTGAGGAACTTCAGGGCTCTGCAGCAATCTGTCTCTCTGAGCTGTGCTGCACTGAGGTGTGGTGTGGAGTTATAATCATAACACAACTGATACAGCTGCCCCTATCAACCATGCATGTGAACATACACACATCTGCCTATACACACTCTAACACAATGTATGCATACATCAGGTGGTGGAAGAATAAATATCCTTTGCAGTAAAGCCACAATAAGATACTGTAAAAAATACAAAATTAGACCTACATGTAGGAATCCTTCATTCATTACTTGTCTGGCAGAAGTGATCATATATATCATCATATATCTTTGTAACTAGCATTGTTGAAATTGGTGCGAATGAGGATAATTTTAGCTATATACATGATGTTGGTTCTATAACTTTACATGATGATTTACAGGCTAATCATGTTGGTGTCCTGTTTAAAACCAAACATCAACTTTGAGTTATTCTAACATATGTAAGTTAGTAAACTTAAATGATGTGTCCCTAAACTTAACTAAGTATTTTTGTTTCCTCAACCTGCTACCTACTGCCAACTGACTGTTTCTCAATGCAAAAATACATGTTGAAGCGGAAGGAACAAACAGTCTGAGTGGTGAAAATCACTGTTGATGTAACATTTAAAAATATCTGTGTTTAACAATTTCAACATGTTGTAATACTCAAAAAAAGAAAATTTAAACAAATCTTTGATAATGAAGGAATGTTGACTGAAACTGATTTTGCATAATAAATACCATTTATAATATCCTTCTGGCATCAACTGTGTATATCTATACTGATTTGTCATGTGTGAAAAAATTATGCAGGTCCAGACAAAAACTTTCAGTCACACCTCAGCACCTTTCTGAATGCTATAAATATCAACATAGTGTTTGGACCAGAAATGCATTGGCCAGATTTAACAAACTAGCTTTGTCTGAGCTTCAGGAGAGATAAAACACGCTGACCCGACTTCCTCCACTGCCGCACCGCCTCCCTGAGCCGTTTGCCTCAACCGTGCTGTTAAAACTGTTTAAACCCTTTATTTGGATGAAGAGTTCCAACAAATAAAATGCGGAAAAGAAAACTTCCGGCTGGTGCATGAAAGCCAGCAGTCGGCTTAGAGCAAAGTGTGTTTTAGTGCTAAATATATATATATATATATATGTGTGTGTGTGTGTGTGTGTTTTAATCACTTTTACAGTCCAACTGCCAAAGACCACTTTGGCCTTGGAGTTTGTTTTGAAGAGCAGAGATAGTGAAGCATAAAGTGGCATCGGTAATGAAATGTTAAACAAAACAGAAAAGGCCAAGGTTTAAAAAATACATTCACAATTATAGCTTCTTCCCTAAATGTGCACGGAGGCTAATAAAAGCCAGAAACAATCATTTCTTGTTTATTTAAGGGCACTTTTGGGGGGTCAAAGTCTATTTTTTTTTACCGCTGCAGCATCAAAGAGTTTATTTTGGGTCCGGATTAAGCACGGAGGAGGAGGACGTGAGCTTAACAAGCCTCAGCGCTCCAAGAAGAGAACACAAGCTCCTATTAAAGCAAGGTGAGAGAATGAGCTCCAACAATAGAGATGGAATAAGCACCGAAGCCTGAAGCCCTGTTTTACATTAGTGATGAATGGCTCAGTCAATTTGAAGAACTGTTTGATCTGTTTTATGTTTATTTTTTTTTTAAAATATTTTAATCAATTTTACCCTTTCTCTGAAGTTTTTGGTGTAAATGAAAAAGTCATCAGTTCATCCCACCCCACAGGCGTCACCACGGAAACTTAAATCGAACCGCACATGTCAGTTTAAAGCGTTAGATTCATGTGGCCACTGCTGTAACGGTTTGGGGAGAGCGGCGCCGTGTGCACGTGTTTATCTCCTGGCTCTAAACACCTGTCACCGGCGATGATGGAAAGCGCCGCTGCAGCTGAACAATAAAGGAAATAGAAAGCGCCGCTGATGAAACACAATACAGTAGAGGAAGAGAATGGCCGGTGGAAATGGTTGTTTGGATCCCCAGTGGGTCATTCAATCGCCCGTGCCCTTGAACGCATGGCTCTTCAGTGGAATAACTTATCATAAGTGGTACAATGCCATTAAAGTGAGTACGTGCGAGTGTGTGTGTGTGTGTGTGTGTGTGTGTGTCTGTGTATGAGGATGAATATTTCTACATTCCTGTATCAAGTGGTCACTTGTGCCACCAAACAAAAACACAAAGGCACTTGAGCCGTGTAATGATATTCTAAAACATGATCAGTCGCGTTAACAAGGTCGCCGATGAAGGCAACAAACGTTATTATCAGTCCGTCTTTGTCGGCTCTTGTCATTACATACAAAACAACAACATTACTTACAGGATAACTTATGTGAGCTTCACCATGTCAAGGAAATACTTCAGTACATCAGCTGCAACGTTATGCTGGAGTGAATTATTGTGTTGTGACAGCTGCCACCATGATGACAGAGCGTAAGTACACTTACACAAACACAAAATAAGTACAACATTTAGGTCATTTTCCTTTTCTAAAGCTTCATAGTTTGACTGCTTAATTTGTGAGGCAAACAGTGGACTGGTCTGTGGCCAGCAGAGCAGGGAGCAGCATCTGGTGGCTACAGATGCTGCTCCCTGCTCTGCTACAGCACCCGAGTCACAGAGGAGGCGCTCGCTGCACCCATCTTCATCATCATCATCATCATCATCATCATCATCATCATCACAGAGAAGCTCCTTCACCTGGGAGAACCATGTCTTGTATACACGCACAACAACTTTTGTCTGAAAGCTTTGGTGAATTCTTGTAAAATATTTTTCCTCCTAGTCCAGGTGATGACACATGGGGCGGCACATGTCATCCTAAACTATGATTGGTTATCTGCCCAGTCAGAGGCGGGACCTTAGTTTGAAATTGCAAACTACAATGTTGGTAATTAAAGTAGATAATATAAGTGGAGATGGAACTAAACAGTCATGACGAGTTTAGGATAATTTTATAGAATATGATGCGCTGCTGTGGCTTAAATGATCCAACAGTGCATAAGGAAGGTAAAATTAGCACAACCTTAAACATACAGCAGTAAAATGCAACATAAACACCACTAATATTAATCCAAAATCATTATATATAATTGTAAAACGCTGACTGAAAACATTTTATCTGCTTCATGACTTTTATCTCTTGATAGTTTTGAAGGACTTCTACTTGTTTGGAGTATTTTAACTGTGTAATATATATATATATATTGATCTAAATGTTTTAATAACTGGGCTTGGATATAGATGAGTTTTGATGACAGCAAAAATGTCAGACAGAGCAAATTATCCCACCAATTAAGTTTGACTGTTTGTGTAAAATATATTAAACAGTATTTATTGTTTAAGTGTGCTTATATTCACCCTGTGCTTGTTTGATGCTTAACCTGCTAACACTGGCATTAATTCATGCCTGGCATTTAGAATATTTATGCCCTTGGCTGGCAACTATTATTTTAAAGTGCTTAATGCAGCGGTTGCCATGTTGAGTAATGCTGCACAAACTCATTTTTTATTGTTGGATTTTATCAAGGTTGATGTGCAAAATATTAACTGGCCAAACCATTAATTAAACAGGCACCTGTCAACATGATTCCAACAGGTTTGCAACATTTGTGTAAATGTTAACTTGTGTACACGTACTTAAAAGGCTCATATGAACAGCTTGTCCACTTCCTGTCTCCTCCCTCTGCATCCAGGCAATGATACGATGAACCGAGCTGTCGTTAATTTACAAAAACTTGATATGGCGTATTAAATCCCACCACTGAATCACGTATCAAAGGATATGATTCATTTTTAATTTCGCTTTGCAGCGGATTCCACACAACAGACGCAGCAGCAGACACACTGAGAGCAAAACAAAAACACAAAGAGCCGCTTGGGAGGTGAAAAGCAGTGCAGTGGATGGGACGCAGGGGTCTGTGTGTGTGTGTGTGTGTGTGTGTGTGTGTGTGTGCAGGCACATGTGTGTCCCGTGCTATACATCATTGCACCGCTGCCTGTTGTGATTGCCTGACCCAGGGTTTCAGTGCATTACCACCTTAACAGCTTTGTGGCTGGATTTATTTGTTGAGCGCATATACGGGGCAAACACGCACACACACTCACATACACACACATGTTTACACAAGGACTCACTGCACTTTCTTGCTCACAGCTGGGTGAAAGTGTCTCACTGTCTAATGTATGCAGGTTGAGAGTGAATTTCAAATTCTGATAAACAATTTCAGGGCTCATCCAGTCCGCACTGAGACACAAAGTGGCCTGGCTGCGGTTCTGTCTCTCACAGAGAAATATCCAAAATCATGACTTCATATTCAGAGTTGGGGGTATTGCATTATAAAATAATATGTGAGAGTACTCAGATTACTTTTTGTTGTAATGGCTAGCATAACACGTTACCTTCTCTTCATGTCATTAGTTAGTCACTACTATTTTAAGGCTGTTTTGATTATTTTGTTCATGAACGTCAGGTTTGTAATTTGCACAAATCTGCTGTGATCGATAGAGCTTCTCCTTGCTCTCTGCGGTGGCGGCGGTGGGATGTTTGACCCGCGGCAATGCTTCCTTCAGACAGCCACTCAGCCGCTGCACTCCAGTTCGGTAAGCCTTGCCTCCAACACAACCACCACACTACACTCTATTACAAGTATAATTATCAGCAGGTTAACATTTGACAGAGAAGCTATCGCTAGCCGCTGAGCTAAGTGGCTAACAGAACTGGACGTATAAACTGATGGCATTAGCTGTTAAGTTGCTACAGTCGGTTTAGGCCTTAGTCTTCAAAGTTACTTTCCCAAACACTGTTCATTTTGAAGAATTGGGTTCATAAACTCAAGGCTCCTTGAAATTCTCGTCATTAATGAACATTTGGTGGTTCTTTTAACACAACAAATCAAAACCTGCTATAACTCTGTCTCTGCTTTAATTCCTTTTTATATTTTATTCAGCACCATCTTCTTTCCTGTTCAGTACGCTTATGAAATTAAACCATAGTCAACTTGAAATAAGAGTCATTTTCAACCGTAAGCTTAATCTTCAAATAATGTGTGTTTATCCTGAACACACCATTACTGTCAGGGAGACTGTGCTGAGGCAATTAAGTCTAAGACACTGGTTATGGGAATGAATTAGAGAATTATAACTTGTAGAGCAAATATAATATTGTTTAATCAATAAAATAAACTGCTGTGTTTTCCTTCTCAATAGACCTATTCCAATCATCAATGCACACACTGTTTGAGTCCCATTTTAATAAACTTTAAACAGATACAACACATCGCTCACTGAGTCTACAGGACATAAATATCACATGCAAGTTTAATGGTGCAAAATTGTATTTTGTGACTATTTGAAAACTCTTCTCTACTGCAAATAATAAGAGGTGTGCAGCTTTCACCACATACAACTTCAGGCTAAATGTAAGTCGTAGTTTTTTAGTATTGTATTATTGTTAAAATAAATTTTTAAAAAAATCTTTGTTTGTTTTCCCCCCTTATGGACATAATGCACACATTTTATATTCATAATTTTGTGTTTCTTTTAGATGTACTAATCAAACAATTTTTGGCTATTTTTTAGCTTTCACCCGTTTTTTTTTTTTTTTTTCAGACCCAAAGCACAGAAATCTATCAGACATTTTTTCAGCTCATTAGCAGTGACCAGGATGAAATCTCTAACAAGCCCAGTTCCATCCTAAAAGAAGTCGTGAGTCGCCTGAAAGTGATGAAAACAAGTCCTCAGCAGTCAAAATGTCTCTTAAACAACTTTTGAAAGACTTGCTAAGACGACCATTGTCCGTGCAGCCTGGCCACACAGCTAAGCAGTCATCCACAGCTCTCACTGGCAGATCAGCAGAACAGCAACAGCCAAGTCCTTCACTCATCAGCACCTCCTTCCCTCTTGTGTAACTTTCCCTCCCTCCCTCCCTCCCTCCCTCATGCTCCAGCAGACTGTCCTTTATCATCGGGCTCTGGTCACAGAACTACAGTGGTTAGCTCTGGCGTCATTGTCTTTGTTTCCCCAAATAGCCTTTTTCCATCCCTCTATTGTTTCCTCTCTTTATTTCTCCTATTCTCAGTTGCTTTATGGTGCCACTGACCCTTTTCCTCTGCTTTCTTGTGATTTCACACACACTTCTTTGGGACTCTGTCATGACAGTACAAAAGAGGGCACACTGGTAACGATTCTACTTTTGTCACAGCTGTAGCTCTTTTCTTATTAATGCTAAATATGAATTATTGGCAAAAAGGGCGCTTTGGAAAATTCTGACAATTCTTAAAGTAAGATTGAACCAATTTGGTGTTATAAGACATATTGAGATCCTTCATTTGAAGACACCACTCCATAAAGTTGATCTCTTCTTTTGAAAGTAAAAGTCCTGTATGCAGAAAAGAATAACAGCAAAAAGTACTTCTATTGAAATGCAGCAGCATGTCTCTGTAGGGGTGAATATATATTTCTGGATCATTTGACTGATGCATTACTTGGTATTAAGATTTTATTGTTCATGCCAGATGTTGGCAAATCAGGGGGTTATTTGGTAAGCACTAGTTTATCCTTTTTCTGCATCTATTCATGGTGGAACTGTCTGTATTTCCTTTCGGAAATACAGAAAATTATGATATTTCAAGTGGAGTACAATGCAGTTAGGCTTTCTGGCATTGTTCCTTGAAAATATGCAGAATATGCAAGCTGCACCTGAATGCAGCATGAAGTCTTTCAGCACCAACCGCATGCCCTGAAAGTAGTTCCAAAACAATTGTTGGTAATGCAATTCAGACCAAACGAAATAAATAACTTCATAGTGGTTGGCACCCACTGTATTTATGTTGTTTTTGACTTCACAAGGAATTGACGTCATTGTTCCAGCTGACCATCCCCAAAGTGGACCATTTGTTTTTAGCTCATGTAGCTGCAAAGTCATGACATAAAACTATGAAGAGCTCCACGCCAAAGAGTAAAATGCAGAAGTGGAGAAGAACTCCTTGCAGGTGATTACTGGCCCCCTTGAGCACAGGACAGAAAACAGCTGAACTACCGTCAAAGGACCATAGCCAACCCAGACTCCAAAAAATGGCTTCCTCTGGTTCCTGTGTTTGGAATGTCTGCTTTGGTTTAGATGTCACACAGCAGCGCAATAGTGAATTGCTAGGAATACAATTATCCACAGTTGGAAGTTCAACACATAAAAGAAGCTGGTACCAAAGATGACTCATTTCAAAATGAACCAAACCATGCAGTAGAAACCTCTGTGTGGGTGCCCCAATGCTTGTATATGCAGAGTATGCATTAGATTAGTTCACAAAATCACATAAAGTAACCATGTTGGTTTTCACACTGAATTACATACATGTGACTTAATGTGTGAAAATTGTGTGCAGGTGCTGTGCCGGCAGCACAGGAACAACAGTAATGTAAGGTACATGAATGAGAGTAAAACAAAGGCTTCAGTTTCAGAGAATTTTATGGTTTAAAACCACTGACCTAGGCTTCGGGCAAAAACCTTCCTGGTAATGCGGTGTAAAAGACAGCTTTAAAAAGCACATAGAAATACTGGAAATGCCGGAAGTGAATCTACAGCAATTACATAAACAACAGAAGTTAGGCAAACAGCGGAAGTTGCTTAAAAAACATAATTGACGAACCATGAGCCATGTAAGTTACACAAGCAACATAATTTCATTAAACACAATCCACAAGACAAGCAAGTCACATAAAAAAGAAGTTATTCCCTGCACCCCTGGTGCGACAGCTGCCATTTCACCGCCACATTGTTGTCAATCATTATTACCACGTCATCAAGTGAAGTTGTGAAACCAGGGACACAGAAAGGATCCCCACTGACTTGAGAATGGAATTGTTCCCCTGCTGCCAGAATATATTTTCCACAAATTATGTGTAGTCTGGTGGTAAAACAAACGTGGTCATTTTACAGCAATTTGGGAGATCAGTTTGGTTGGCTTTATTTTTAAAAAAAATAGTGGTTATGTATGTGTAGTTACCCCTTGGCTGGCCAATCAGCTTTGTTCATTCAGCTGCATGTGTTGCTGGTTTTGGTGTCTTCAGCATGCAACTGTTTTTCACAAATTCAACCAGAGGACTTACATAGAACATTGAAAATTCAGTTTAATTTGATTGCACTAAAATCTTTGGGTGGTTACTCTATAAATCCAGAGTCATTTCTAACTTATCTTCTTTATTTCTTTGGGGGGGAACAAATCACTTTCTGTCCAGGAAGGTCAAAGTGACGGTCAAGCGAGTAGAGTTTCAGTGTCTTGCTCCAGGATGCTTCAGCAGGACGGACACTAGCCAACATCTGTCCTGCTCATTGGAGGCATACACTTGTCACTTCCTAGAAACTTCAAGACAAAAGCTGAATATCTTTCTGACAGTATGACCTGCATGTGGAGCAGAAAGCCAACCACATATCAGAAATATCCCTCTTGATTCAAGTATAAAGCCTCACACATAATTGTTTGATTCAGGGGAGAAATGTGCCAAGAGCTGCCAGCTTTCATTGTGTTCTGGGTGGCTCAGTGCCGTGTAACACTAATGAGTGCTGATGTCCACCGCTATTCTCCTCTTCCTCCTCTTTTACCTCCTCCTCCAACTCTTCTCATCCTCCCCTGGAAGGTTGAGAGGAGATCCGGTAATGACAGGATTTTAAAGGAGACCCCATGGCCCGACTCTTAACACCCGATAGGCTGGACGGTCACACCCAGCACACACACTGTCTCCCTCTCTTCCTCCCACTTTCCCCCCTCACACACACACACACACACACACCCCTGTTCTCTGCACTAGAATTAGCCGTTGGCTGCACTCCAGTCAGATCCGCTCAATATTCCACCCTTCCAAAAAACCACCCTCTCTCTTCTCATTGTTCACTGGAGGCCGCACATTGCCACAGTCATAGTTGTGTCACAGCAATCAATCAGTCATCAATGTGAAACGGCTACAGTGATACAGAGAAAACACAACACAACCGCACTGTAATTCCCACCAAACTCCTCCCTCGCTATCCCCCCCTGTCCTCCGGAATCTCCATCCTGCCGCCTGATCTGCCTCCGCTTGTCGCTCTCACTCTCTCCTTCTTCATCACTGCGGCCATTGCTCCCTCATGGTTGCAAACAGACATCACACCCATTATCACCTCTCTGTGATTCAGTCACTTGATTCATTACCCAGCTGGTGACCTTCTCACACATATGCAGAAATATGCACACGTAGACACACAAGTCCATTCACACGTACAGGCATTTACACTCACACAGGTCCATGCGGAAACCCCACTGTGCTACAAATTGAATGCAAAGACCAGATCTGATCATTTTTTAATGTCATATTGTTTTCTGATAGCATGAGGCATCGATGCATCAATGCTGTGCTCACATAGAATTTGAAATGTAGTATATTAGAGTTGCTTATTCAAGGAAACAGTCAATTATTTTGAAGATTTGGGGATCACCTTGGTCATTCTCATTGGGAATTTAATGGAGAGTCGAAATATATTTGTGTCTCTGATTACAGTGGAGAAACTGAGAAATGGACCCTCCAGGTCATAAAGGTGAGTCCAATGCTTCAGTGTTTCTACCTGCATTCTTTTGAATGGACAGCAGGGGGCCAATTCACAGATTATACAGAAGACAATTGACAAAAGAAAATTGACCCTACATGACATTTCCTTTATTGCCTCAGCAAACATTTTCCTGATTAATTTGTTCTCTCAATCACCAGTTTCAGTCTTATTCAATACATCATGATGTTCATTTTGTAAATTTGGGTTCCTATTAGATTGGAAAAGATGACAAATAAATCAGGATAGAGGTGTAGCTATGTGTTTCCATAGCATTATGTGCATTTAAATAGCTGGGAACTTGTTTTCTGGTGTTGCCTGACTTTTCCTCTTAAAACTTTGACCCTTAGCGTGAAATGACCGCATTTATTTTTAAACACCGAATACCATGCTAGTAGGGGTTGAACAAACAGCGGACTCTGACCCAGGAGAACAGGGTGTGTGTCTTGTATTAAAAAAAAGTAAATGACTTTAAACATAACTTTTTAACATAGCTGAGTCTGAATTAGGTTCTTTTCAGGTAACTTCCATGCCTTATTTTCTACACTGCCTGTATATTTATTTATCCTCTCTTTATCACACCCAAGCAAGTTGTTTTTTTGCCCTAAATCTAATGGGGCATTAATCACAGAAACAGCAGTACATGTATGTATAATGAAGTGTGTGTTTTTTTTTTTAAATGTTATACTGATTCACATACTTTCCACACATTACACGTCACTGAGAGCAATTTGTTGTTTAGAAAGAATGTGATAATTTCATCCATTTTTATGAGATCAGGTTGCACCTGAATCTGGATTCTCAAGCAAGTCAGTCCCCATAGAAGCCAAAGTTAAATGTTCTGGGTTTTAAACAGGACAAGTAAACAGGGGGTCAAATTTTTATAGGACAAGGCAACTTTGAATAGTTGCCATCACGGGTAGCATGTTTCAGCAATGAGACTCCATTTGGCTTGCCAAAAAAAATCTGTCAATCTATGAACTGTTCGAAAACATGTGATCATAGAAAATGAAAAAATACAATTTGTATAAAGTAATAATAAAATATATGGCTTTAACTAGAATAAAATGCTGCTTCGATATATTTCTAAATGACCTTCAGGAGAAAAAGAGTCCTTTCCATCCATCCATCCATCCATC
>JAOWBC010000458.1:17949223-17962762 GCA_028566105.1 Hypoplectrus providencianus
TCACTGTACTCAGATAATGATATGCGTCAAAAGATAAAACCATGTAGTTTTTTGGAATTCTTGTTTTTGTGTAGCTAACCTTCATTTCATCCAGGTTTGGAGGTAGAGAAACTGGTTTTGTCACATGTAGAGGAGCAGAACTCTGACGGCTGTGACCGCCCTGGTTAGAAGAGGCTGTTGAAGGAGCAGTGACAGATTGGAGTGGGGTGGAGGTGGATGTTGAATTGGAGGAGGAAGAGGAAGATGGCTGCTGATCTGTCTGAGGTCTGTTGGAGGAAGAGTCAGAAGGAGTAAAATGATAGTTATGGCTACAGTCTTTAGATAAGCGTAAAGCTCCTCAGTTTAGACACCACATTGGATTCCATTTCCCCCAGATGTTACTTAACACTACAAGCTTGACCATCTTCAAAAAAACGTACTTGGGTGGTGCAGGCAGGATGGCTTGGTAGTTATATTGCTGCTGCTGCTGCTGTTGCTGACTTAGGATCTGGAGCTGCAAGAAGAGTTGCTGCTGCTGAAGGATTTTGGCATAAGATGAGTCCAGATGGGGAGGAGGCTCTTTATCTCCCTTCTGGTCAGGAGGGATGTACTGATGGTACTTTAGCTTTTTAATCTACAAGGCAACACATTAACACTATATGAAAAGATCAATTTATTGCCACTTATTAGTTTACTTCAAAGTTCAGATGGACTGATTTATTAAAAACACTAGGATTAGTATAACCACTTCTTCAGCAGTTTCATCTGGATGTCTAATGACATAATGACAGTCGCTTAAAAAATGTACCTTTGGCTTGTTGTCCTTTGGTTTCTTGTGTCTCTGTGCAGAGCGATCAGTGTTTGGTTTCAACTGGGACTGAAAAATGAGGAGAAATATCATTTACAGTGCTTACTGTAAAGTTAAATCCAATGATATCAATCAATCTGAGTCCAGTATTTACCCTTATTGTAACTCTGCTTTGGTCTCTACCAACTTAGGAAAGAATTATCTGCCTCATTAACTGCTAAATGCTCCGCTATGTTTATCAGCTGTTCACTCATTTTTTCTAATTTCGACTGTTTGGTATAGGGTAGTTAGCGCTAAGGCTGGGGTTAGGGGTTTTCTTTGCCAAAAAATATTATTCTTTAGGCAAAATGTATCTCAAGGGTTCTGAGAGAAAATTAGATTATACTCATCACTTCAAGTGCCCACTGTCTCATCACAGAAAGACATTTGATCCATTGTTAATATAAAAATATGGCTAGGAGTGTCCTTAAATCAGAGCTTTAAACACAGCTCACTGATTTTCTTTCACAGTTTATGAGAAACTTTTACACTTTGGGCAGTTGGGCTGGCTTGGACAGATGTAACTTACCTTGATCTGTGAGGTCAGCCCATTCCTTTGAGCAGATGCAACTGACCCGTTGGTCATCTTAAATGAGGGACAGGATCCAGAGGTTTGTGTGAGAGCAGCAGCAGCAGGAGAGACCTAATTAATAGGATGAAAACAACATATCATTACCTCCAGTTATGAAAAGTTATATAAGACAATTGAAGATATATAAAAAGTCCTGTCGTAGCCAGTGAATAAACAACAACCAAGAGATGGAGATTTAAATTTAAAAGTGAATGTAATACAAACTGACTCTGTATTCATGTTTTATGAGCTTGCATCCACTCAGTCAGAGTGACCCTACCTGTATCGGAGATGGGATGCTGCTCCCAGGCAGCGTCTCTGGTGGAGAGGGCAGAGGTAGCAGGCCCAGAGGAGACTCCTGGCTCACTGGCTGCTCTGGAGACAGACTGTAATTGCTGTCCTCATCACATGATGAGTTACCACCTGAAGCCTTTGAAAACCGTGTCTCTGAGGGGGAGAGGGAGGAAAGGATTGATATCCAGGCAGACAGAAACATAAATTCAACTTGTTTTTTTTACTGTGACAAAAAAACAAGCTAGATCTGCCTCCTCCTTCCCACTGTATCACTTTCAAACTACACACTGGTCACTTTAAACATTTTCACTTTAAACATTTTTACAGCATACTTTTGCTTTACTTTTACTGTTTTTGCACTTGTTGTATTTATTTCTTCCTCCCTGTACTGCTACTGTTGCACAGTAATTTTGTTCGGAATACATAAAGCTTTTTGAATCTTGAATCTTGAGTTTATGTGACTGTCTTGCACCTGCATGTCCAAGCTGCAACTTCTGGATCTAAAGAAGTGAAGCCAAGGTGGGAGTGTCTTAAATCTGCATCTGCTGTAGATGTTATATATTGTGATTGACAAGGTGTGATCAATAAGTTAGCTTTGAATGAAGTGTGATTTCTGATGCGTTATCAAGGCAAATAGACCAGTCTTAGTTTAAATAAAGAAAGAGACCTTGATTAAGTATAAGTGTTGTAGTTACTAACAATTATACAAAATAAAAATGTTCTGGTGTGGAACTTCTTACAACTTTGAACATCCTTACACCTATTTCCCTAATAAAGCTGAGGGAGCTTGTGGAACATAGTGAACTCACGACTAGTTCACAAGTCAATAGGTTTAGTTGTGTTGCCTATGTCTTCTTCTTCTATATAGTCTGTGTACCAACCTACAGTGACAGGAAGCTTCTACCATCTGCATGCACATTGAATTTCTCCTCACAGTCCAAACTCAGTATGCTGTGCCACTGAACTGACCACCCTGAGAGCATACCGAAAGTCAGCCAAAATTATCACCAGCGTGTCCTCTTGAAGTATCAACAAACACCTCAACATAGTGCATGTCAAGACGTATAAAGTTCTCCAAAAAACATTTACACTACAAGCTTCTCTGATGTCTGCTCCAGAACTGTCAACCAGTGCATTTATGTGATGGCTGCTGCAGAGTAATCTCAATGCTTGCCCCCTCGGTCTGCACATCATACCCGTAAAAGACAGTTTGAAAAGATATTGTGATTGACAAAAAGCTTCTTGTGTCCCTGGTTTGGCCGGGATGAGTCAGGCTTTATCCCACTGATAGTTTTCATTCATCTTAGTTCACTTTCAGTGCAGCCAAATAAGGCAGGCCACCTCATTCACATCAGTTTTAATGTGACAGATGGCATCTCTCTAAGGACTGACGTAATGCTGAGAATTCTGGAGGATCAGTTGCGTAATTCATGCTATGAATGCATTAACTGTCTATGTGAGAGCTGCTCCTGTTGATGCCAGCCGTCTGTGCTACTAATGATATTCTCTTTACAAAATGTTTTCAAGGATACAAACAAACACAGTGGAATAATATAAAACAAGACAAGTCAAGCAAAGTATTTCAAAAAGCCAACTGCACAAAGACTTGTTAATCAAAGAACAAATGTTTGAAACATCTATCAGCCAGCGTCAGCATCAGGTTAAAGCACGGAAAGAAGCTAATTTTTTCCCTCGGGGATATCACATAATCATTTCATTATCATGCAGACTTTTGAGTCTTTACAGGTATTTGAGGTATGAAGGCAGCCTCTAAGATCTGCTGGGCTGGAGACTTGTCTTTTGCAGGTGGATGTGTGTTATTTCATTACAGGAGCTGCTATGGGTTGCAGCAGGCGGCTCTGTAAAATACACCGCTGGTCATTAATCTAACATCAGCGGGTGATGATGAAAAGACACCATGGGGCTGATTTGATACCCTCTGATCCAATAATGTGATGACTTCCCTACTGCTGCACTGCGCCAGTGCGTGTCTGTACACCGTGCTTTGTATGTTTGAATCTTCGCATGTCAACTCTGTGTAACTCTCGTGTTCCCAGTGCTCCTACAATAGCCTCTGTTAATGCAATTTTGTTTATTGTGCAGTGGTGACAGAGACGGATAATCCACTGACACTGTACATTATTGAATCTCAGAGTTCTTTCTTCCACACATCAATCAAGGAGCCGGACCCACCGTCTCTGATCTCATCATCTAAAGTCTGACAGCGCTGGAATAAAGATATGTAATAAAAGTCTGACAGTACTGCTCCTTTGTCTCGTTTAGTGTTGATGTTGTAAAGAAAAAAGGGTGAAATTGGGGTCATTATATCTGTCATTGTGCCCAAATTGCCACTAATTAAAATCACATTTATTCATTTAGAGTCCTAACTCCCCAATTAGTATGTAATGTTCCTAATAAAGAAAATGGGTTCTAATAACAGACACTGTGGCCACTTATAGCCAACAGCAGAGAGAAACGAGTCTTCACTTCCTGTCTGTCAAGCAGGTTTTCAAAAGCACCCATGATATATCATCATCTAATATTTGTTGTAGTTTGAAACATGAACACTCAAGTGGGTGATATTTTTTATACTGTGGTAAATGTGTACATATTGAATGTGAATACGCATTTGTTTCATCTGTGTGTGTTGTGTGACATCTGTGTGGTTGCCTATGTGTGTCTGTGTGTGTGTGTGTGTGGAGAGAGCACAGCTGAAGCATCTGAGAGGGAATTCAGCATGTTTATGATAGCTGGAGGAGGGATCCAGGAGGGACATCCTGTCAGGAGCTTTAAACTGTGGGTGTGTTGTGATATATTACATTTTTATATTCATAATACACCTTCTGCCTTCATATTGGGCATATTGTATTTGAAGGTGTATTCACTATTTTGTGGCCACCAGGGGGCAGTAAATAAAAGCAAGCTGCGAAACCACTATGGGCCTTACCTACACCCAGCGCAAAACAGCACAGAGCGCATCTCAACTGTTGCTGATTTGTAAATGTATATTTTAACCCGTCTGTTCACATACGGGCATGTTGGTCTTAAAATTAAATATGGTCAGGTGCATCATTGGTTTAATGCTATCGTGAGGCAGCAGGAAGCGATTGCGCCATTAAACAAACAAAAAAAAGAACATGGTCTAAAGTCTATGGAGTAGCATTTTCCTACTATGACCAGGAATTGCGGATTAATTTTTAATTGGTTTAATTCATGTTATGTCCCATTTTATATCTATAAAGCCTTATTTCAACCCCTTTACACTTTTGTGTTGTGTTTTTTTTTTGTGCCTTACTTTGCGGCCAGATTCTGCACCATTTAACTCAAAGAAGTGCAGTGGGTTACACCATAAAGCGCTTGTGCCATGCAATAATCACTTTATAGTTGAAATAGTGCCTTAAGACATCAAAGATTATGAAGCTCTTGAAGCTAACAAGTAACTATCATAACTTTTGCCTAGTTACACACCCAGCCTCCATTACTACGTCTGCTCTTGCAGTATTTCCACAGCTGGGATTGTTCCTGCCACACTGCTGGTGTTGCTGGTGTTCAAGGGATGGGGGCTTGCTGTCAACTTAATCAAAAACACAAATAATTCAACACTGAAGTCAAATGGACACTTGACTCCACCAGTCAGTCAAGTAATTCTGAGAGGAGTAATTATAGTCCAGCTGAAGATGGCAGGTTTCCAAGGAACAGTTCATTCAGTGAACAATAATTGCAGAAACAGTACATTGCTTTGGATGGACTCCATATGTCATTTAAACACCCTGTGGACATGTAAATGACAAGAGGAATCAAGTGTACACCTGACCTGGCTTACCTTTGAGGGCCTGTTTAATGCTGGAGTGAACAGGTAGGATGTTTTTGTGGATCAGCTCCATAGGCCCCGGCCGGTGGGAGATCTTATCGTTCAAATTGTCGGCGATGCGGGCTCTCTTAAGCTGGAGCTGTGTGGCCTGAAGTGATGCCTCTGCTGACGTCTCTGGGGACATGCGGAAACCAAACAAAGGTAAAGTTTTGCCAGTGTGCTAGCATCCTTAAAAAAATCATACTGCAGAAGGATCTATGCAGCTCTCACCCTCAAGAATGTGCATCCTGATCAGTTCAGCGCGCTCTGGTCGAGTCCTGATCTTCCTCTTGAGATAATCCTCAGTCTGAACACACACAAAATAAATGAGACAATCTGGGGCATATTGTTAGGTGTCATAGTTGATTTCAATGGATGTACTTTAAACAAATCATCATTTATTTTTATTATTAAATGAGCTGATCTACACCAAAATCTTTCCCTATACCCTGGATGGGAATCAGTAGCGGATACTTTTACAGCCTACATTGCACCTTAGTTGGATAAAATGTCTGTGTGTATGCAGATGGCCTATCACAGCACTTATTTGTCATTCAAGCCCTTCTGTATTATGTTATTCAAGAGTTGCAGTAATGATGTCAGTTGTAACAAAGCCAAGACAGATTGGATGTTAGCTTGAAACAGGCCAGTTTTGACTTCAGTGATTGATTCAAGGACGGCATACTCACCCGAGCTCGTTCCAAGCTCCGTCTCTGTTCGTGGAAGGCAGCTGAACCTTTCAGAGCTTGAAGAATAAAGGATCAGAGCAGAGCAACAGCGGAGAGAAAGAGAGAGAGAGAGGACATTAACATGGCAGCGTGTACATCCATGCCACTGTGGGGGAATGGAGAGCAAAATGGCTTTGAGTGGCTCTTTGCTTCTGCAGTTCAGTTCCCGTTTAGTCTGAATAGGTTTACTGATGGTGAGGATTATTGCTCTTTCTTTCTCACATTTTGAGCGCCATGTCAGCATAGTTAACGTCCACTCTGACTGTACTGACATATTTATATGCCATGACAGAACAAAATGTGTAATAGCCGGGCAGTGGTCCCATTAGCAGGGTGGCAAGGGAGATATATAATGGGATGGACTCTGAGGGTTCCAGTCCAGTGAGCCTCTTCACAGTGGTGGAATTTATGGTATCTGTTCAGCGTTCACAAATGACTCCAGCAAGACTTGCTGTAGGCCTATGATTATGCAAAAACCCTGGGATTAGTGATGCTAGACACCTAAAAGCCTAAAGGGTTGTGATGACACCAAAATGCTGACTTAAATGCAGCATATCAGTACAGGCATTATGACTTTGCTTTCTAAAGACTCTAAACCACAAACTATTAAATAATGAGAAACTACCTATAAGAATTCACACGTGAGCAGGTTTTTGAGGAACAATGTACAAACTATAGCATTATTGAAACCTATGTAAGAATCCATTTTAGAAATTTTATAAAAGCCCATTAAAGATTAAAAGCAGTTTCAGTTACCTTGTACTAGTTTAAATTTAACATTTTATATTTGGCACATTATTAGTGTTTGAACAAGCCAATATGAAGGAAGTTGCTGTTAGAAAAGACAGATAGGTTGAATGAGTAAGGTTAATAAGGTACTTATTAATTGTTGACCTAGATTTTGCCAATTTAACAGTTGTTTTGTGTTTGGATGACATTTTTTTGTTTTGTATGGTTTGTCTATTACAGGTGACTGTAGAAACACAGCAGTGTAACTTGGCAACCTGCTATACAATGGATGTAGCTAAGAATGAAAAAGGTAGTGTACATTCTTGTGGGTTGGGATGTATATTATGAAGTAATAAAGTGAAAGTCCAAGCGCTTTTCTGATTAATTTTTGTACATAATGGATGCAGATAAAATGTCAGTTGAAAAAGTACAACAGTCAACGAAAGCATTCTCAGAATGCCACACAAACATATGCATTACATGCACACTGCTTTGTGCAGTAAACTATTTTCAATTGTTTCCTCCAGCACACTGGAATTGAACCAATGACTGAGAGGTTAATGAGGGTGAACACATCCATATTGGATCAGCAGTGTATGATTTGTAAACTATTGTATCACAGTTCCACATCTTTAGGACAATAGAGTTGTATTATTTGCGTCTCCCCCATACGGAAAAGTCAACCGAGAAGATTTAAATGACTAAACAGCGTCTGCCCATGTCAGTCACCACCCATGGCTGTGGAACAACAAGGACCAGGGAAGATACCAAATGCATGGACGTAAACACCCTCGAATTACAGTTGAGAATCATCACTTTCATTTCATAATCGCAGTTTAGTTTCAAGTCCAATGTGCTGTAGCTCACACAACAGAAATTTGCCGTTGTCCTTGTACTTTCAACTGTACTTAACACACACACGCACAGATACACACACGAGTGGTGTGACACAATTAGCATCCCTGGGGCAAGACTGCTGGTACCTGCTCAAGCCTGAGTTCACGTCGCTGAGCACTGTCACAGTGCTGGTACACAGTCGCTCTTGCACACCCTGGGGACATCAACCCTCTTAGACCTCTCACCCTCCACAAGGGAGTTTGAACCTGCCTGTCAGTCATCTACATGGGAAATGGGTGTTGGGATTTGGGGGAAGGATGGATGGATGAGCACAAAATAATGTTTTGGAAGAGGCGACGAAAATGAAAGGAATGGGAATGGAAAGGAAAAAAGAGGGATAATCAGGAAAACAAATATATGGGAAGATGGTGAGGGGAGCTAAATGGAGAGAGGCAGCTGGAAGAAAAATGGAACAACGGACTGAAGGGCAAATGAAGAGGAGGAAATAGAGAGTGGTGGGATGAGGTCAGAGAGAAAAGACCCCATTATGTGCATGAGTGGCTTCATCGTGGCGTCTTGCCACCCTGCTGAAGCTAACCAGTATTCCCGCTCTTTAAACTTTGAGAACATGGAGCAGCAGCACTTCCCATGGCAGTGGCCGTTTTTATGTTCGGTCTCCTACTGACTCGTACTTTGTTTTTCTAGCGTGTAAACAGACTGGCGAGCTTCTGGAGAAACTCTGGTGTCTTATATTAAAGTGATACCAATGGCCAGCAGGGGGCGACATCACTCATTGCAAACACAAGTATGATCATCGAGAAATCTATCAGAAAATTAACTTACATGTCACTTAACATTTTACCGCACTAAACAATTTCCCACATTTTGCCACTGTGGCTTGACAAAGAACAGTCTATTCCACTGAATGTGAATTAGGGATGTACCTTGCTAACCAAGCTATCCAGCTCATGTGAATGAAGGCAGGAGTGTGTCCTAACAGTACCAGCACCTGAAAGGCAGGTAATTACCCTTTTTTCCAAATTTAGTTTCTTCTGACTCAAGGAAACCAAGATGGCGGCAGCAAAAAATTCAAGATCAAGGCTAAAAAAGAATCCCAGGTTGACCTCAAAGTGGCTTTTCCACTTTTCTGATACACTGTATCTGTTCAACATTTATCAAACATAAATATTTTTTTATATCCACAAAATTACTACAATATTTCTGTTGTTCTTACTTTTTTTTGCCGTCAGTAAATAAATATATACCACAATAGTCACTTCACAAGGGAGAAGCAGGTCTAAATGCTGCTCCCTGGTCTTTATATTGCTTTTACTAACAGATATTTACAAAATACTTCACCATCGAAATTCAACTTTAGCTTGGCTGACTTGATAAGCACGTGTAGATGAGCACGAACAGAGAGACAACTTTACACATCTGAGAAGTGTAAAAATAAGGTGCTAGGCTGATTATCACATTGTGTGCTTATTATAGCACTGTGTCAAATGAACACACCGTAACCACACACCAAGGTCCCACGGTTCATAGAGGAAAAATATGCTGTTTTGGTTTTATACAAAGCAGACATTTGAAAGATTATTTTTCGGATGGTGCAATATGAGTGGGAACAGAGACACAATGGTGGTTAAAGAGGTGTAGAGCACAGAGGACACAAGTCTACTAAGGACAGAGGACGATGGCAGAGTGAGAGCGAACGTCCATTGCTAAGAAAGGTCAAGTTGTTTTTGAGATTATTGACCAAGAACAAAAGAAGAAGGCTTCCTACTTTTTCTGTTTTATGATAGAGAATGAAGCAAAGGAGCTGAAAGATGATTGTATTTTGTAAAGAGTATGAATGTAAGCATGTCGGCTAACTGTTAAACATAAATGGGAGGACAGGATGAGAGGGACAGGAGTGATACAGAGGTGGAAGTTGTGCACCAGTGGTGATACCTGCTCTTCTACAGTGGGTGTTGTCTCTTTCAGCTGCCTCCGTCTCCATCAGAGACTACAGAGAAAATGATAGTAAAGGTCATGTGACACGAGAAGGTACCTGAAATGTCAGTGGATAATTGTTCTTCTTTGTCCTTAATCTGACATTAACCTTGTTGAGGGAAAGATCAGATTTACTAAGATTTGGCCTTCTGAGGTTCTTATCCAGTCAGTGAATTACCGTTGATGGAGGTTGTCTCCAGTTTGGAGAAACAGACAGAAGCACAGGCAACGAAGTTAAGCAATGAGCCTCTGTGGAGGGGGTAGCAGCTAGAACTATTTTAGCCACCTAATAAAAATCAATATCAGTGTATGCTATATTTAGAATATTTCACTGGTTTATCTTTCTGCCAGACAGTCTAAATGGATGAGAACATAAAGAAAATATTTTGATCCTCGTCTAGTTCAGGTTCTACAAAGAAACACAAGGAAAGATAGCCAAGAGCTGTGATAATAACTCCTCTGGTCACACTTGTTCTGATCACAGCTATACTGTCTATCTATCCCTGTCTTTACACCCCAGACAATGAGAAACTCAACAGCACTGTTTGCCCTCTCATTGACAAAAAACAATACATTTCAACTTGTATCTCTTGATTTTAAAGTAGCTCTCTCTCCAACAGAGGAGGTCTGAGCCTTTCTCATTTTTAACACTGTCAGTCTGCAAAGATAAGAAACGGGCCGTGTAATGCACTGGCTCTATATAGCAAAGGGGAAACACAGTGTGTATTTGTGATGCAGAACAGAACTTTTTCTTGCAACAGCAAGGTGAACCCTCAAAAATAGGTAACCATTTACAGGCAGCTAATTCAAGCATTTACTAGATGAAAGATGAGAAGGAAACACGAGCAGACAAGAAGCAACGTGCAACACTCTTCCTGTGTGAAAACATGTAAGACTATGATGAGATCAAATGTCAAAGAACGGAGGAATATTTGTGAAAGCAAGCTGGGCTAGAAAGCTGGACTGTACTATACATAACACAAAAAGGGATCAGGTTAGGTGCATTAAGATGTAAACTTTTAAGGCAAATTCTGTTGCGTGAACATGAATGAACAACATTCATAGTATTTGAGGAAGAATTGTGTTTCATTAAATGGAGTTGAAAGAAGAGCCAAAAGCATATAATCAGCACAAACAAGCTGTTATCAAAAGCACCTAAAAGTTTTTTTTTTTTTTAAATTTTATGCCATACCCGTAAATCTCTCCATCAGTTGAGAAGCACTAAACGGATGTCCATGATGGCAGTTGAAATATGACCTCATTCACCTTTCTGTTTAGACTGAAACTGCTGTCTGTCGCAAGACGATGGCAGCGTCTTAACCACATACAAAATCACTACAAAGATCTGCTGTGTAGCAAGTAGGGAGGGCAAAGCTGGAGCTGCACAACAGACTCCCACAGGCAGCAACTGAATGAAAAACCTCAACACCAAACAGTCAATTTTATCAGAGGAATAGATACTGAAGATTTGGGTGCATTTAGCTAAAACTAAAGTAGTTTAATTCAACAGCCAAGCAATAAATCCTGCATTCAAGGAGAGTAAATTCTTAGTTTTGGTTGAAACTGTTGGTACACCTTCTAAACAAGATTTTTTGTATCCAAACATAATTTGAAAGTAATGTGTTGAACAAGTGTATTTACCAGACAGTGTTTAATCCTGGGGTTGTGTGATGCAATAATTACAAATACTAGTCAAAGTTGTGTTATTAATTTCTGACAGGCTTACAGGTATGCTCTATCGTCTTCTTCGTCCATTTTACCTTCATTCTCACACTGATTAAGAAAACTTTCCATGACCCATGAATCAACAGTTGGGGGTTTACAAAAATCAAATCAAAAGTAACTTGAAAACGAGCCTCATGCAAGAATATTTTCGTATCTTAACTTTTTTTTTTCTTAATTGAAGATAATATAAGTAATAAAAATATAATCCATTTGTAAAAAAAACTGCACAGCTTCAATGACAGGTCTGGACCACTCTTACATTGTGCTTGTACCTTCCATATACTTCTTGCATGACGCCCAATGACCTTTCAGAGCGTGGACCAAACGTTTTTGTATAAAATACATCGCTGTGTACTTACGTGGCATGATCCCCTGCTTGACCAGCTCTTCTCTGGACCGTCTCTGTTGCAACTTCAGCTGGAGAACTGAGCACAGAGACAGAGACAGACAAAAAGAAGAAGAAGAAGAAAGAAAAGTCTGTCAGAGTAGAATGAATAGACAGCACCGTCATACACCGTGTCTGCCTCAGTTCCCAGCCACAGGAAACCACAGAGGTAGCGACATTACTCACTACTTAGGTGCAAGCAAAAAACAATTGATAAACATCACTGTGAATGTCAGCAATAATTGTCACATCTATGGTTTTTATATACCCCGCTGGCTTCTGATGATCATGATGAGTTCTCTGCTGTCCTTTGAATTAACTTGACATACTACATAGGAAAAGGAAACACACCCGAGCAGAAGCCACTGCGCAGACACACCGCCAACTTCCTGTTCAAAGTATCCGAGTAAATAGCAGCTTCACAGCTCAACACATCACATGTCATCACCACAGACGACCCAGAATGTGTGAGATGAAAGCAAGAGATCTACATGCATGTCCTTCACGTAACCTAATTCATCCTGTTGTTTGTTATTTGTTATTATTTCCCTATTCAGCTACACAGAGGCTCACACAACAACAAGTTTCAACTCACAACTATCTTTAAAACTCCTCCAGCTAACTGGTATTTGCATTTTAGGGTCATGACTCCATGTTCAGAAAAGCTATCAAACTTGTTCTGACTCACCACGTTTCTGAGCCAACCTCACATTTTCTCAGGCAAAAACATATCAGCAGAAAAAGTTGGAGGGCCGAAGTTTCGAAATGAAAATATAAATTGTCAGGAAATGATCTTGTGCAGATCGGCAGCTGCTGTGTATCTGGGTCATGAAATCAGCATTAAAGTGTAACAAAATATGGCATCTGGAAACATTTTTGGTTGAGGGCTGTTTCACCCCACGCCCTGACCATCTGCAGATACAATATTAGCTCACACCTTTGCACTGCAGAGCTGTGGCTGAGGTGTTGCAAAGTGGGTTGTGTTAGTGGCGGTAATAAGATAAGTACACATGACCTTGCTTGCAGTGTAGACTGTATACTGTCAATATCGAATTACACCCAGTCCCATGCTAAAATACAAAATTATTTGTCTTTGTTCGCTGTAGTAAGGAATTGATATTTTTAAGTCTCTCATCATGTCAGCCCTCATAGCTGCCACATTCAGTCTGATGCTGATGTGAAAGGACGAATGCATAAAGTTGAAATTTACTGCTGCCCTTTCTGGGCTGGAGCCAATCACCCCAATGGCATTCAAACTGGAGCTCAACTTTCCGCAGCACAGCGGTCCTACAACACAGGTGGGGACTGCACATGCAGCCATTTGATCAACACTCAGATTAGATCATACATTCAACTAACTGATGTATGATTTGTACAAGAACTGCATTTAAAAAGAGGTTGCAGACCAGAACACCTTAAAAAAATATGTTACAAAACTAAGACTTACAAAGAACTTGTTACTAGTGCAACTCACAGGATACTTTACTAAACTTAAAGCAACACTATGACAACCTCAGAAGTAAAAAAGAGGGAAATAAAGAAAAAAGAAAGGGCAAAAATAGCCACCATTTACCTTTCTGTTAAAATAGAAAAAATTAT
>JAOWBC010000458.1:17963426-17974439 GCA_028566105.1 Hypoplectrus providencianus
AAAAAGAGGGAAATAAAGAAAAAAGAAAGGGCAAAAATAGCCACCATTTACCTTTCTGTTAAAATAGAAAAAATTATCAAATTTCCATTGGTCCGTCAATCTTGTGTGACGTCATGAAAAATAAACAAAAGCATAAAACAGTGATATGTCATTAAAATTACTTCATTCTAAATGTCTAACTGAACAGAAAAAAACAAACAAAAAAAAAAACGAAAAACGATTTGAAACAACCAGATCCTAACCCTAACCCTAACATACATGTCAATAAAATGAAAATTGACCTTAATAAGCTACAAGTGAATGCCTTACCAGAACGTTTTGGGCCTTAAACCTAGGTCACTGGTTTTGTAGCCAAAAATCATACAAACTGCAGCAGTTATTACAACTACACGTTTGTAACAACCTATGTGTATGTTTCTTTAGATCACTCCACTGTTTATGTCATTCACAGCACAGAATTCAGTCCTAAGATGTTGTAGTGATTTCACTCAAATTTGTGAAGTCGGGTTGTTAAAGTGCAGATGTTGTAAAAAGAAATTAAAAAATGTCAATAGTTTGTTAAAAATATCATGAACAGAAATATCATATAAAAAAATATCTGAAAATTCAAGATTGTGCCACACTTCAAAGATTTTAATTGAGTTTAGGTCGATATACATTTATGATATCATCATTATTATTATTATTTCAAATGTTTGTTTTTTTACAGTGGAGGTTTATAGTTTTCAGTCAGGCACTGGAACAAAACTCGTGTGGTCCAGGACTCAGGTAAAGCTAGGACTTTAACTAAGCAGGTTGGGGTATGGGGGTACGAGTTTGGATGAGATTACACTGATCATAATATGAATGCAATGTCTGCCCTCATTACTTTTTCCTCTTTCTACACAAGAGTATTACCCCTCATGCACCATACATGAATTTCTTTCTTGTTGGTCTGTGTCAGGAAGAGTGCTTATCGTTTTCATGCATCTGTAACTCTTGTTCCTGTTTTGTACTTTACTCAAGTCTAAATAGCTGAATGTTAAAAAGTCTATCTCATGCATCTGTGACTCTTGTTCTTACCTCAAGTCTAAATAGCTGAATGCTATAAAGTCAAACTTCTTGTTTTTAAAATGTGTGTTTTTATGCTCAGTGAAAAAGATGTGTGTGTTTTTGGCGTTTCAGCACTGGTAAGTCATAATGAGGCTCTGTTGCTGTGGCCCAAGAATCTGCAGACAGTCCCTCTGCGTGTCCTACAGTAGCCCGAGATAAAAAAAACAAAAAAACATTCATTTTCCTTTGATTTCTGTGATGAGGACGTGGCTGACGCAGGATGGTGCAGTTTCTCCCTTTGGCAGTGGGAAAGATTTAACTAGATCCTGCAGGCAAACATGGCCAGACTAACAAAACAAACACTAACACAGTTTCTCCTTACAAGCATGCAAAACATTTAGTAGCACACACAGGAGTGCACATTAAACCTGCAGTAATAAACACACATTTTAATGCCTCAGTTTACAGCTATAGAGTGTGAATATACATACACGATCATGAAGCATACCCACAAACACTTTGCACTCAAAACACACACACACACACATGCACACGCACAAGCACGCACGTATGCACTCACACACACACAGAAAAGACTTGTTTTCGAGGCAGATGATTTGTGCCAAGAGATGACAGGCAAGTGATGCAATGTGCTGATACAGATTCTATTCTGGGAAAGTGTGCTCATTGCTCAAATGCCAACAGCAAGTGTACCTTCACTCAACAACAGTTTACTGTAATGCAGACAAAAGCAATCCCAACTATTATAACATAAGTCCACTTATAATCTCTTTAGACAGATGCCTTCATGTTTAGCAGAGCCTGTAGGCAAGATATCAATAAAAGAACCATCCTGGTTTCCAGTTGTGGCCTAAGTATTATTGACCAATCAAGTGTAAGCAGGCTTTGGTAAAGTGTCCATGTTTCGAGCACATTTGGCCAAAATGCATCTCTGAACCCCTCAGCTATCATCTGATGACATTTTTTCATCTTTCACCTCAATGTTCTGTTGAAACAATGCACAGTGCATGGAAGAGGAAGTGTCGGCCTGAATGTCTGCTGGATAAACTAGAACATTAAAAACATCAGCTGGTGGCTTCAGAGGCTCAATATAGTTATCAGACCAGACAGTAACCACTTCCTGTAAAAAAACATCAAATGATGTGATAATGATGAAAATACTAATAATAAAAAATAGTGCTAATTTTTTTTTCTATCATTACAACATATATCCTAATAAAAGACTATTCTAACAATATATATGTCAATATATAGCCAATAAAGCTCTATCAAAAGTCAAAAATAAACTATAAAAGACAATAAAAAAAAAGATACTATTAAATGAAAAAGCGTCTCTGATAAATAAATAGGGCATAAACCATTAAGAGCTTAATAAACCACTAAAAAGATTTTAAAATCAGTGACACAGCTGAGTCCAACAGTTCATCTCAAAACAGCTCGAAAAGGGGATTCTCCAAATACGAAGTCAAACTAAAGGCACCTTTCTCAAAACAAAAGAAATACATTTATTTAGTATGAAGAATAAAGATACTGCAGATAGAGTCAGCTTCTGCAGTTATAAGTTTCAAATAAGTAATTGAAAATATTTTTTGACAGTGTTTCTGACAAGTTCTTGTTATTCCAGTAGAGCACTTTCTATACCTTGTTTTTACCACTAATCTATGGTCCTCCTCTCTCTCCTTCCTGCCCGCTCTCACTTTTCTATTTGTGTCCATGCTGTAACCACTTGGAACCTAATCCCTCTCTCTAGACAGCTGAATTAAGAGCAACATTACTGTAAATTGCCAACACACATGGTCGGAGAGAGACAGTTCAGAGGAGTTTGATCACTAGTAATAATAATCATGTCTCAGCTTTTAAAATCAGGTCATTTACCTAATTATTGCCACTGATTGTAATGTGACGTGTGTATGTATGAAATAGCCACAGCCTACAGAAAATCCCACTGTTAATGTGTATTTCTAACTATTAGAATTTTGTCTTGGTTGCTCACATGGTCATCATCATCACGGTACTTCACTTAACATACAATTATGAAGTAATTGTGAGTTTATTTTAGACTTTTCAACTTTGGATGTGAGTTCAGCTATTATTATTATTATTTAAAAATATGTGCATATTCATGTTTCCATAGCTACACAATGAGAAAATATGTTGTAGTAGTATGACAGTTGTAGCAGTTTTACAATGAAATCCCTGTTGCCAAGTGCTCCATAACGACTGTCAGTTATTGTATCTCCTCATCTGGCTACGTTTTGAACTTTGCTGTCATTTGGATTTTTGGTTCTTTGCCCGATGCCCTATGTCACAATGACAACTCATTCAAAAAAATAATTCGTGTATCTGCCCCAGGATTTGGATTGATTCAAAAATTGAATGGGTTTATACAATAAAAAATAAAAAACTGGGCCAGTAGTTTTTTTTTGTTATCCTGTAGACAAAGAGACAAACAAGTCAAACCTCCTCAGGGAGGGTAATAAAAAGCTTAGACTTGAAATTGTATTTTTAGCGGTTGGTTCAATCCAAGTCATCACACATTAAGACTTCTCTGGAAGTCACTTGGAGTTTGCCTTTCCTAAATCTGTTCCCAGTCCAGCAACTTTGGTCTGAGGCCAGTGCTGCTCCATTCAACAGGTTGCTGAGTTCATGAGCTCCAGCCAAAGTGTGCTCTGCCCGGCCTGGCTGAGCCCTAACTGTAACCCTGCCATCTGTAGGGTATCTGATCCATTTGACATCTGAGCCCAGAAAATAAATCTGGATGAACGTCTGTACACTGAACAGTTTATAATGCTGCTTTAAAGTGACAATAACCAGCAAACGTTGCCTGAGTGGACGTGCCAATTACTGCATTTATTCTCAGACAAGCTCTAACCAACAAAAAGTCAAAACATCCAACCAAAAAGCTTCAGCCATTTCAAAAGTAAAGCATGACAACAACAGGTATCCCACCTTGTCTAAGACTCTGACAGGCCTGGCGCTCTAGCTCGAACCGTAGGGCTCTCTCATCCATGTTCCTGCTGATTTGCGGAGGCCTTAGAGGGGCTGGGTCAATGCGGACATAAGGCAGGTGCTCCAGCATGGCCATCAAAGTAGGAAATTACTCTTCAATTAGTCTCTGGTGCAAAGAAAGCAAAAAGAAGGAAGCGGAAGACCTGAGTCCAGGTGTTGGATTAATGCAGCTGTCACAAGTCTGCACATCGGAGCAACAAGCAGAGCAACGTAATCCTCTTTGATGATTGCCAAGTTGCTGGATGCAGCTGTTACGAGTGAAAACAAAGACGCAACCTAATCTGGAAAGAACAGTTGCACAAAGTTTCTCATATCAAACGCTATCAAAAGTAATTTCTCCTCCTCATCAAAACATCTTCTGAAAAAAAGATCCTTGATCAGATTCAGCGACCGCACAGGTAGTCCTTAAATCTATCATAGTTTTACAATTAGAAAAATGGTGTGCAAATATAAAGCTACCGTATTAGAAGTACTGCTGCTTTAGAGGAGCTTCAGCTGTATTCGCTGCAGCTACAGGGCCGACTAAGACTTGTGTGAGCGTGTGTCAAATGTCAGTGAATCTGTGATCAAGCACTCTGTCCCAGCTGTTGTTGTACTCAGTCATTCAGCTACTGACAGACACAAACAGGCGCACATGGGCACACACACACACACACACATATACAAATATACATACGTTCCTCGCAGAGTTCCTTTCCTCCTCGCAAAATTCCTCTCACTTAGCACTTCTGATCCGAGCTTGGTGTGGTGTCAATGATATGCACCTGTGTAAGAGACTCTGCTGACATGCCTTCAGGCCTAAAATCATTAAAGACACACAAGCAACCGTTTCCACTCTGTGTGAATGTTTTCTGTTTGCTCGCTACTTTTGTGTTTGCCTGTGTTTCTGACACCTGTCTGACTTTTGTGTTTGCCATTTCCTGTTAACTGTGTTCGAACAACTCTATTCAAACACTAACTTTTCTGGTGCAGTTTTGCATTGGAGACGGCGCTGGCATCTGCAATGATTACCAGATCGCTATCTATGAACACAATGAAACATGCAGTTTACCTCAGCACTGTGGTTTTAACTTGGAAAAAAAAGAGAACTAGAGTTAGCACATTGCAGTTGTATTTCTCAGCAAGTCAGACCGGTGAAGCTGCACTACATGTATTTCCATGTCAATCCAGCAGCATAGAAGATCTATAAAAATCTCGAGTTTCAAGGTTGACACCCAAGATAAGTATCATCAGTTCAGTATTTGACCAAATGTACAAAAACAATAATGATAAAAAAGAAAACAACTCTCCTTTTGTTACCTATGAAATATATTTTATCCTTTTTGGTATTTGAGTAAAATAAAATTGATTCTTGAGTTCGGGCCAAAACACGATCTTATGCGGTCACAGTTTGATCTCTAAATCAGGTCATCCTTAGGTCCAAGTGAAAGGTGGACGACTTGACTTGAGGTTACTGTGACCTTGACCTTCAACTGCTGGCCGCTACAAAATTCTAAGCAGTTTATCATTAAATCCAAGTGGAAATTTGTGTCAAATTTAAAAGAATTCCCTCAAGACATTCCTGAGATATCAGGTCCATCTGAATGGAAGTGACTTGACTTTGACATTTGACAACCAAAATCAAACGTTGGCACCAAATGGATGTGGAGCCTCAGTGACACTGACCCTCAACCACTGTCCACCAAATTGTAAAAGGTCCATCCTTTGTTTGTGCCAAACTAAGAAATTTCCACCAGGCATTCCTGAGATATTAGACGACTGGGAAAAATGGGCAGCCCATAAACACAACGCTCCGGTCACAGCTGTCACCAGCAGTCTGGTATAAAAAATAACCTTAATATTTTCTGCATCCATAGTCCAACTACCACCTGACCTGTTCTATTTCAGCAGTTTGATCAAGTCTACACCTCCCTGCATGCCTTTAAATTAGCTTTATATCTCTCTTTCCTCTCTTCTCCCTGGCTGTTTGTCAGTAGAAAACACCTGTTCCCGTTTCATTCATCTCCGTTATGAAGTCTCCGTCCCAGGTGGCATCAGATAATATGACATGACATTAAAAGGTGAGAGAGGGCCCTTTCAAGGTGAAAATAAAAACAAGCGAAGCCTCGTCATCTGTCGAATGGAATTAAAATGAACTGACGGCGCTTGTCATGTTCCCATTATGTTGATGAAACAAATTAGGCAGCGGTGGCAGTGCTTCAGAAACAAAGGAATGATTGCAGGCGTAAAGGACTGTTAAGTGAGCTGATGCACACAAATAGCCGTCTATGTATTTGTATGCACACGTTAAATATGCAGGATGATGTGTCTGCGGGTGCATTTTTGTAACAGAGCGTGTTAATATGCAAGATGTGGTGTCCCCAGGCGAAGAACTCAGTCTGACAAGAGAGGGGAAAACGAATCAGGACTCTGATCCGCCATTACTTCAGATAAGGCCCCAACCAGAACGCTGGAAGGGATAATCCCGCTTTGCCGGGTGTGCTTGTGTGCATGTGTGTAGGTGTGTGTTCTCAGAGAGAGTTGCTTTACATGTATGTGTCCAACCCTATGACTAATGTATCTGTATAATTTATGGAACAAAGTATCTAAAGATGTGTCCGTACATCTTTGTATCTGACTCAGTTACGTCTCTCCAAAGTTTGCGCTCGTATCAGTCAGAAATGCTGAGATAAAAGCCAACAAATTGCTCAGGGCTCCACGTGGACGTAAATCTCTGTCTTTCTCCATCTCTCTCCCACACACAGAGCACAATCCTCCTCTGGAAGTGGAGGAAGATGTTAATCGCTGTTTATTAATAAACAGAAAACCATTTCAAAGTAGCAATTTGGAGAGGGGGGGTTGCCAAGGTCTTGTGGAGGTTGAGCAGTGCTTCCTATACAAGTGACTGAATATCTTTACAAAAAAGGAGAAGTTTTAGAGCTGAGGATGGAGGAAAAGATGTGATATAAAGACAATGATATAAAAGAAAGAGAGGAACTTCCTGATTGCTAAACATTAAGACAAACATCAAGAAAGCCACTGTGCTGAAAAGCAGTCATTTCCTTTCACATGCTGTAAATGCTAAAGAACACCGCAACATTTATAATAGTGCACAAACTTCAGTATGCAACTGACCTCTTACAGGCTACTGATCATTAAAGAAAAAAAAAAGCTTCTGTTTCTATTCTTAACATAATAACTTTTATGTCCTCCGCTTAAGAGTTTATGTTTTCAGTTCAGTTTGTCAGCAAGATAACAAAAAAAAAAATCTGCTCAATTTTCATGATGCACAAACTGGAACGAGCTACCAAAAGGTCTCACTCTGAGCAAACAAATACAAAAGTCATGTTTTCAGCCTGGTTTGTTTTTCTGTTTGTCTCTCTGTCAGCTGGATTTTGGAAAACAACTGGGGCGATGTAGCATGAGTTAAAGGGAGAAGCCATTATATTTAGGAACAGATCGGAAACAAAAGGTGGATACATAAATTATTTCAGACTTGGTGACTGTGCATTTTGGCTGCATTGGTGTGGTGATGGGGGATAATCTTCCTGATTATTCTGACACCACACCAAGGCCTATTGGTGTTATCCCCCATAAACACCCTGTAAAAAAAAACCACTCACAAACACAGCAGGATTCAAAGCTAAAAAAAAAAGGTCTGTACAAAGTGCTTAATTTTATCTTCAACAATGAGACACAGTTTGAGGAACAAACCGAGTACAAACTAAATTTAATGAAAAGGTTTAAATTCAGACGTGTCTTCTGCTTGACCCTTAGACTTGACCTCTTTAACCTGCAATAATTCTGGCTATGTGTTCATCAGTATGTCACCGTCATCTCTGGGGAGGTAGTCTACAGATCTATTAAAAGGATTCGCTGTTATGTCACAGAGAGGAAATGATGAGTCCAGAGGTCAAAAGTCATTGCCAAAAGTAGCTGCAGTACATGAATGTGTCAGTGTGTGTGTTCATTAAAAACCTGACTCAATGCTTTGGAGAGCCCTGACCGCTCCCCGCTCTGCCATACAGGAAATTAAAGCAAGACTGCGAGGCTCCTGTGCACAGAGGGACAGTTATCATTAAGCTAATGCTTTATAGTCACTGGACACTACTGTTATTAGTTTATTTTTTATTATATTACAGCCACTGATCTAATATTTGTTTTCTGTTGAGATGCAGCTTTTTAAGACTCATTAAGGGTTTTCATAAGGGCATAGATAGGTGAAAACATGCACCATGAATTACAAATTGTTACATTTAACATCATAAATAGATTTAAAAAAAAAAAAAAATCTAATTAGCCTTGATGTAATTAAACTTTTGATAACTTTCATATGGCTCTTAATGTTATATTTAAATTTCCTGATGTTATTTATTGCTACATATCAGTCTCATCTCCAGTTTCCTTATCCATGCTCTTCCTAAAACCAGACAAAGCTGTAAACAAGTGTCAAATTAACTCCAGCCCAAAGTCCTCCACCCCCCAGTGGTGATGTCACGCATGCTGTGGCCATGCGCTCTCCAATAGTCTGAATTTTACTTTTCCACAAAAGACTTTGTTTTTTACTGTTTGTTGTAATTTTTTAAAGTACAAGTTAATCACCATCAGAAACTGTCTGATTTTCAATGTAACTTCTGGCTCAATGATGCACCTTTTCCCCTCTATTACAGACTATTCACTTTATATGGGTCTCACTTCTGTTTCATGGAGGAAAAAAAACAAAAAAAATGAAGGCATTAACTATTAATCCACAGCTAGTCAAACTGACAACTGTGATAAATAAACAAACAAACAAAAAAACACAGAACAAGTTATGTCCAACTCACTCTCCCCCTACGCTATTAAAAAAGGGAACCATATTGTATTTTGACAGCTCAAAGAAACCTGAAATGTGTGTATGGATGCATAAATGATTTTAGTGTTTCTGGGCCATACAGTGACAGTGTGGGTCCAAAAACCTACTGGAAAGGCACTCAGAGAGCATAGACCTATCAGGCCAGTAGTGTGATGTCACATTTCCCAAGTCAAAGGGTCCTTTTCTATTTGTAATTTATACGTAGTATTTGTATGTTATTGCTTAAAGCAGTTAAACAATGCATTAATGGCTGTTTCCACAGTTATTGTCTAATCTATAGTTTCTAGTATTTGTATGAAAATATGATTAGGAAAGTTTTCAAACCATATTGATATTAAGCCAAACACTGGACAAGTATATCATAGTTTACCACTGGTCATTGACTCGGCAGCAATTTGAATCAAAGTCTTTCTTTCTGCTCCTCTGCTCTCTATGAACCCCACCAAAAAACACATAACATTTAAAATAAAATAAACCAAAGAAAATTTAAATATGTTCAATCATCTGCACCATGACTACAGCACCAAGCAACCTATTATTCACAGAGCTTCTTTGTTTAATTGCTATATGTACAACCAGCCTCCTTAGACTTAGAATGAACCCTTATATTCTAGTTTGTTCTTCCTGAGTACCCCTGCCCCTTCCCTTTCCACATTTCCTTAGCTAATACAGTTTCTGCACTTCAGTTCACCCCCCACCACTGAACCAACACTCCTCTGATATTACATCTCTCTTTGCTCTTAACCTCTGTACTCTCTCCAACTGGTTTAAATAGCAGGACCAGCTGGCCTCTTTGCTATATCCAGAAACTCTTTATCTGCGCTCACGGTGTCTAGGGTTGCACACACCTTACACACACACAGACACACACTGGCACATGCAGAAGGCTTATCAAACTGGTATAAAGGATTTGAAGGGGAATAACACTAAACTTGAGTCTATCGGATGGTGTTCTGTTCATGAACTACAGTTTCACATTTGTTTGTCTTGCAAAATACTGATTGTATGACAGGCCTTGGCCACAAGGTGGAGACATGGACCACTTCAAAATAAAACTGGTGCAGTAACATGTTTGAGATTAAAGGTTCAGCTGCTTAGTTCCAGCTGGATAGCAGATATTTGTTAAACAAAAACAACAAAATATAAAATACTTTCCTTCTGAGTAAAGAAAAAAAAGACTTTTTCTTGTTGATGAACCTTATCCATTCAGCTGAAAATGGTTAACACTTAAGGCAACATGTCATTTGTGTTTTTTTATGATTTATCCTGATCCCTCTGTGCAAATTAAATATTTTTGCTTGTACCAGGGTTTTGTTTTACCCTAACCCTTGTTACTTTTTCTGAATATAAAGAAACTTGTCAAACCCGACCTTATTTTATATAGCTGACCTAATGTGTCACTACACCATGCAGAGGAAAGAAAACAAGGCCCTAGATACCCAGGTACAGGGGGTGAAAGCCTCCAATGTGCAGAGCAGCAGTCTGTCATGAGGAAAACGTGAAAGAACTCTCCAGCAGACTTAGCTCCAGGAAGAAAGGACTGACAAACTAAAGCTTAATGATGAATAATTCTAGGGGGAAAAGACGGCCATCAGCAGCTAGAGGAGATGAACATGTAGTCTGATGTTGGACCAGAAGCTGAGGGCTGAGCAGGAAAGCCTCCATCATAGGGCCTCAGGCTAAACACTTCCTCTGTGGTTGAGATTCGAGGAAGTAAGAGTGTGTTCAATTAATCCATTTTTACATCTGGCATTAAAACACTACCTCTTTCTGTATATCTGTGTTTATAAGGAGAAACACATGTTTATGCCACACACTTATTACACTGTGGTCAGGTAGACCTCAGTGGAACAGTAGGCCCAGGTTTGAATCTTGCCAAAGGTACCTTTGCTGCATATCTTCCCCTCTTTCTCCCTCTCATTATCTCTCTAATAACGCATGGAAATAGGGATGGCCCAATCAGATATTCGGTATCAGTATATTGGTCAAAATCACTGGATCAGATATTGGAAGAAAAAAAAGTCCTTTCTGATCTGGAAAAAGAAGTATCATGACAAAAAAATATCTTAAAAAAAAAAAAAAAAAAAAAAAAGATTTTAAACTTGTGTTTTTTATAA
>JAOWBC010000458.1:17974539-17998436 GCA_028566105.1 Hypoplectrus providencianus
GGATGCAGCTAAAGCGTTTCAGGGGCTGAGAACCACTCGGCACACTGCCTAACAACAACATCTCTAGACCACCCAATAAAACTGCTCAACTTAACCGTATCACATCAAAATGCAAAAGAAAAAAAAAAGAAATAAAATACAATGTGTGTCACTTCAATAGTGCGGTACAGTAGTTTCAGTGTGTGTATCACTGTCTACAGAAGTATGAGTGTGAAGTCAAGAACCGTCTGCTTCCCGTCCTTGTTTTCCAGTTAGAGATAAAGAAGCTATGACTTCATCAGCTGGACAAGAAAGATTGCACCATTTTCTGCCCAATTTTGCACACTGCTGGGCCAAAGAAAACAGTGTAGCAGAGGAAATCTACAGCTTTGAGCTGGCTGTAGTGCTCTCCAGCAGAGGTTCAGAGTACTGCCTCTGTCACAGATGTGGTCTCAACAACTTCCTTCCCCACCATCGAGAGTAGTAAATCACTACACACTTTTTATATTGTCTGTTAAACTGTGTAGTCAAAATCTCTTTTACTGGTTTGAAAAGAATCAATGGGTAAATAAAATAATAAATTAGGACAGAATTGTAAGACATCCAGTATTGGAACTGACCTGGAACTTTATATTGAGTTCACACTTTCAAAACTAGCTTTGAGATTCAAACTGTAGGAGAGATTTCTCTCCATAGGACACTTGACACTCTTTATTAGGTAGAGGTTGACCTGGAATCCCCCGAGAGTGGAGTGAAGGCCTGAGGGCTGAATACATTTGTCCATTATGAATTAAACCTTGTTCTAAAATATCTTCACTGTCAAGCATGATGTCATTAAAAAAAAAAAAAAAAAAAAAAAAGATTTTCCACTTGTGGTAGTGATAACAGCTTTAAATGGGTCTTAAATCTCAACAGAACTTAACAATCAAGCCTGTTCATCACAGCCTGCCTTTGGAGACACAGCTGAAGCAGAGAGATAAATTCACATCATTCACCCTAATAATTGGTGTATTTATACTTGCAGAAACCCTTCTTAGAATTAAAGATCAACTTTGCTATTCAACTGTCATTTCAAGAAGTGCACTTCACTGGTATGTATACAATAATTTTTGTCTACTTTAAGAGTCTCTGTGTGTCTAAACAAACTGCCTCGAGTGTATTTGGAAGACAGCACTTGCTGTTTATAATGATGTAACGGGAAGAGAGACCTAGTGTGTCTGAAATGTAAACTCTAGCTGCTCCACAGATGCTGGAAAAACCATGACACACAAACACCCCGTCACCTTTGGATCTTTAAACCAGTGTCTTTCGGATGATCCAGTCCTGTTTATCCCCTTTAAAGCCAGTTGATGGACATTTTGACGCGTGCTTACCATCCTTCCTCGCTCTGACTGGCAGCAGGTTGGGGGCCGGCTGCAGGGACAGCTCTTGCAGCTCACTGGCCATAGCCTCACTCTGAGTGCTCGAGGTGAAGGTACCTGCATCTGGTCCCTCTCCAGACTTGCCGAGTACCCAGGAGTCAGTGTGGTGCATGGAGACTGACCTAGGAATGAGGAAAACATAAATACACACTTTAAAAAAGATGCAAACCTACGATTTAGAGCCATATGTACCATAAACACACCAAAATACTTCAGCATAAACCTTTCATTTAACATCATCCCCTTCTCAGTCTAGATGAGGCATTTCTAGTTATCTGAGCCTTGAGTTAACAGTGAAGATATTACAGAGGTAACGGACACCCACCGCCGAATGTGGGTCATTCACTCTGTTGTTATGGCAACTCAACATAAACTGGGCGAGCTGAAGTAACGGTTGTTTAATGAGCTGCTGCGTAAAAAAACAGCAACGTTCTCTGTGGAAACAAATTATGTAACCTGCTCTGACTGCTCAAGGGATGAAAGGTAACCCCAATGATGACACACACACACACACACACACACACACACACACACACACACACACACACACACACACACACACACACACACACAAACAGGAAAAGTCAGAGATGCCTCAAATAGTGTGGCTGTATCAGGTATTTACCCACAGTCAATGTTACAATATGTTCTCACCATTCACCATCTCACCATTTTTCTCACCATATAAGTGAGAAAGTGCCAAATAAAACAGCTGTGGATAGCAACAAAAACCTGTGTAAATATTGTAAATATAGCATAAACAGGTATATCACTTTTAGTGTGGACCTTTGTTTAGGTGGTTAAAGAAGTTTTGCAACAGTCCCTGTCTGCAGTCTATTTACTGCCTGGAGTGAACATCTGGATCTCCAATTGGAACACACAGACCATCATGTACAGCAGGTAATACATTGACTGTGGGTACGTACCTCATAGAACCACACTTTAAAAAAGAGGCTTCCTGGTGGCTCACACTGGTGCAGCACGCACCACTGAAGCTGAGTCCTTGTTTACTGGATAACAACCTCCTGGAACTACTAGAAGGTGGCGCAGGCCAGAACTCGCTCATACTTTTGGGAACCACTAATAAATGCCCACTCAATCATGTTATAACATTTGTAAGGGGCAGCTGCTTCGAGTCATGCTGGACTTACATTTGCACTTTTCTCAGCTCACTGCCCCAGGAATTATTGTCTGCTTACAAAACAGTTTCACTCTGAGAGTATTGTGAAAACAATGCAGATATTATTTTGGTCCCACCAAAAGCATCACTGTGACTTATTTCAGCTCCCTACTCAGTAATATAAATATGACCACCAGTGTCTGATTTTATAGCAGGTGACATCACTGACACAGAGAAGGGCTCATCGCAAAGACTCACCCCACCTGTGAGAAGATACATCTACTGTATGAGACGGGAAAGACAGACACTGACTGAATACAGCTCAAGAACATCCCTGCGTGTTTGTGTTGGAATGTTAACATTGTATTGACTGCAGGCTATTCAAACAGTTAATAAAGTCAACTCAAAATGCAAACTTGACCTGGCTTTTTCCAGCTTTGTAGGCAGCAAAGCAAACACTCAAAATCCAGAGAGCAACAACATCACACATTTACTGCGTCTGTAACTGGCTGCAGAGTAGAGGAAGTCTATCATGGTTTAAGCTTGTAGTTATAGACATGTATACTGTTGAAACAGCCACATTTGTTTTGATTAATAAACAAGATGTGGATGTCAATGTTAAATAGCAAAAGGTGCAAGCCCCCCGGGGGTTTCCATCTCACTGGATCCACTGATACAAAAAACAAAAACAAACAAACAATTAAGATAGAAGAAATAGTGGAAAAGGTGAAACAAGAAATGGAAAGTAGATCATGTATATGCATCATAGATTAAACAGCAGAACACACTGCAGGCACATAACATCAAATATGTCACTAACAAAGCAAGACAAAGTAAACAAGGCCCTAGATATCCAGGAACAGGGAGAAGGCTCACCTCCAAAGACCAGAGCAGCACCCTGTCATCAGGAAAAGATGAAGGAGCTCCTCACTTGACTGGAGACAGAAGAAAGGCCCGACAAACCAAAGCTCAATGACTGATAAATCAGGAAGGGAAAGATGGCTATCAACAACAGCTGGAGATGAAAATGAAGTTTGATGGTGGACCAGAAGCTGAGACTCTCCATCAGAGGATGGAGCAGTGGAAGGTAAGACCGGATGAACCCACCTCAAGTAAACTTGAGTTTGCCACCAAGCTCCAAGCTGAGAAATAAATAAGTCTGTTACTACCAAGCTGCTGGAAGAGCTGAAAAAAGTGGGAGAGAAGACCCTTCAACTCCTGTTAGAGGAGCAAACTGAGGAGAAGAATCTTCTACTTCCTGCCACTTGCAGTGCGAACTGACCAGACATTTCTCTGTTGTTGTTCTGAGATGAGGGGCATGTTGCTACAACACCTGTCTTTATTTTTCTGGTTAAATCAAGGGCCTTGATTGTTAAGGATTCTGTAAGATGAGATGGTCCACGTTTCAACATTTAACAGTGTAGTTAAAAGGTGTAGTATAAGAATGCACTAGGAAACATATTGCACGTCGATGCAGTTCACCTTTAATCATAGCATTAAAAAGAAAAAAATGAATATTGAATCCCAGAATATGTAATGTTTCAAAGATTTCAACACAAAAATCGACTTCAGCTCTTCTTAATTGCACATTCAAGTGAGAAGTCAATAAACATGTTTCAAAATAAAACTTCTTTCTGTATGGTTGTTTTTTGTAGTTATGTTTATTTGAGTAGACAATTGTATGCTCATGTTAACAGGCTGTTTTGATATATATAGTGCGATTAAAATAAGATTTTTCTAAGGTCAGGTATAATAAGTCAGTATATAGGTAAAACCAAAAAGACAGTGAAAGATTCGTTTGTGATCAAAAACGAAGTTGACAAAGAACAGTGAGTCCACTGAGCTTAGTTTTTGTTGACTAAAAAATATCAATTATATTAACTAAAACTGGTTAAAGTATTGTTCTTGAATAAGCAAATTAGGTCTAGCAGCGGTCAATGTGTGCTTGATATCCTGTTAACAGAGCATGCTCCTGTACTCGGATAATTTACAACATGCAGTACTGTAAAAACATACCTGGTCAGGACTCTATCCCTGTTCGTGCATGGCGTCCGTGTTATCTCTAACGACTAAAAAACAAGCAAGTCGAACAGGCTTTTTTGGCTGGTCCTTGGAGGCTGACAAGTTAATGCGACAGTGAGGTCAACAAGGATGAGAAAAATATAGTTTCCTGTCAAAACTTTCAAAATACAACTCTTATCTCTGATCATATCGGGAGGGGGAAATAAGGAGCGCTTAACCTCCGGTGTCACTGTGTCTCTGGTGTTACGCAGCATCTTCAGACACTGCCCCGTGACACAGCAGACCCTCGCGCCGCAACCAGCCAGGTCCGTGAGTATATGTCACCACGAGGAACCCGGTCGTTCATTGTTGTCGTAAAACTTCATGAAACGACGTGAGAGAAGTGACGACACAGATATCTAGTGTTTGTTCATAATATTACTGTGGGAGTGGCACCTCTCTGCTGCCGCGCGACTATTGGGTCGTCAGGAAAAGAGTTGATGTGACACTCACCTGTCCTCATAAAAGAAAATGAAAATTTGTGAAAGTCAGTTTATCGTTATAATATTAAGCCTTTTTGGTTGCTTGCCGATCAGCAATGTTATTACAGCAGGTTGACCATTGATTATGAAGAAAAAATCCTCATATAGGCATTTGACTGAACGTCTCCACGTTAGTGTAAGTTGTCTATATAGCACCTTTCTTAAGTAAACCTTGACGGAAAATGTTTGTGACTGCATCCATTTTTCATCCAAGTATAAATTGCAACAGTTTTCATTTTTAATTTTGAAATAACTCCTATGACTGTTAGGTTGTATTTTTATTTTATTTTATTTTATTTTAGTTTAGTTTAGGTAGTTGTCTTTAGTAACGTACTACACTTTAAGTAACCTGATCCTATTCACCAGTGTGGTTCAAACGGACCAGAAAATCTCCACCATTTATAATCAAATTCAATCAAATGCGACTAAAATTAATGTAAATTTTAGCCGAAAGAAGACTTACATGAACTCAGGGTGTTAAAATTAACAGTACTTGCTTTACACAGGTCTAATAATGTTATTAACTGCATAGACTATCATAAGCCACTAACAACAGATAAATAGCATTTATCTAAGCATAAAAAATGTATATCTTAACATATGTTGTGAAATCTTTTGTATTGTAAATCTTTGTATTTTGTATTATATCAAATACATTTAAATAATATTCAACGTCGCTGTGAGGCCACAAAGCAACCACCAGAGTGCGATAAAACAGCAGAGACGAGTAGGGGGAACCGGAACCATTCTTTCCTTTGCAAAATAGGAGGTCAATATTTATGACGGACAACATGGCGGCTTATGCTAACATTTGTGTAATTACGCGTAATTAATTGTTTTTTCGTATTGGAATTACTATACCAAATCGAGAAAAAAGTACAGTTTGTATTACAATTGTTGGTGTCTTTATCACCCAGGTGAGATCAGCAGCAAGTAACGTGTAAGTCCAAATAGTCTGACAGCGGACATAAACGTTTGCTATTGCGTCGCTAGTCCCCCGTTGCTTTCCAGTGAGAGCCTCTAGAAACGCGTTGGTAAACTGGTTAAAAGCTATGTGGGGTGAAATTGACCCTCCGGTCAGAATACAAACGAGTGTGTGTGTGAGTGAAGATAAATGCGAATTACCAGAAAAGGCGGGGAGTCTGTCCCAGAGGTGTGATTTCGGCCGCCCCACAGACACCCAGGAGCAACGACAAGACACCCAGGTGACAGAGGAAGGCTTGAGCTCTGCTTTTTATTAATCTATTTTGCTTTACTAACTTTGTGGCTGCTTATGACACAGAGCGTGAGCCAGGCTGAGACCAGCTGTGTGAATGACATGGTGGAGGCCATCGCAAAGAGTGGGAGCCCGGTGAAGAGCCAGCAGATAGGAGAGGCTGAGCTCACCTTAGAGGAGCGCAAAGAGGAGCTGCTGCATCAGTACAGGAGCCGACCTCTGGTGTTCCTGGAGAGGTACCATGTATGTGTACACACTGTTGATTTACCCACAAACCTATGTTATTTAGGCAGCAGCTATATGCCCTTCAGCTGCTGCCTAGATAACAATGTTATTTAAATTATTTGAATCCAATCATTTTTGTTTATGTAGCTCATTTTTTGTACTTACCTACTTCTGTTTTAATATATATTTTCCAGGCCTGCCTTAAGCCCCAGAACCTGTCAGCGTTTGCCCACGTCTGCTCAGATCCACGAGCTATCCACTACAGTAAAGTGATTCAGAGGCGGGCTGCAGCATGCACCAACAGGACAAGGGTTAGAAACCAACGCTACGCTGCCCTCAGGGCCCTGCAGAGGGGTAAGGGCTTTGTGTCAGCTGCAAAAATGTATATATAAATTCAAAGCTGTTTAGACTTGAGACAGTTATCCTTGTGGACCATTAGTGGTTTAATTCTTTCTCTTAAATGTCACATTTTGCTCACTGTGGCATTGTTTTTGATGTAATTAATATAAGTCCAGAATCTCTGACGATCTTGGCTAGAAGAAGGGAAAACCAAAATATGTATTTTGTGCAGAATATAGTTATGGAGGCATAAATATTGAATTAAAAAAACAACTTATTTTATATTTTAATACTTTTCAAGATCCCACACTTGTTACCCATTCTGGACAAATATGAGCTCCAAATACACTACATATTAACAATTTACATTTCTTTTTCCTCACAATCTCATTAGTCCACTCTGATCTGATCTGTGTAAACAACCTACACACTAGTTGATATTTGTAATTTTTTCTGCAAGGAAGCACTCACCACATGTGACTCATTCAAGGTCCATTATAAAAATGTAACAATCCATCTCTACACCAATCACAGCAGTCCTGTATGTACCGTATATCTGATGCAGTAAATTAACTGTCATCTTTCCTTCCTGCCTTAGAGGGTGAATATTTCAGTGAGGAACAGATGCGAATGAGGCAGCCCCTGCTCTATGAACAATATGTTGGACAGTACCTGACTGATGAGGAGGTGAGAGCACGATGCAGTGCTATTAATGTCATAGTGTTATTTGGTAATGAACAGTAGAATGTAGGCAGTATTTCTGTACTCAGTTTGTGTGTTTTTAAATTTCGGATTTTACTGTTAGGTGCTCGAGCGCTCCCAGGAGGCCATGCTGGGCGATGTACAGGGGGGACCAGGAGCGCCAGTGGGAGGCAACAGAGGGCTCGCCGACCTCCTCCTCAACTCCTACCAGGAGCGTCTCATCCAGCATCGTCTGCAGGAAGAGCAGGAGAGGGAGGACGGAGCACAGGAGGAAGAAGAAGATGAAGACGATGGTAAATACATTTCTATTCTGTGCTCCTTCTGGTTAAGGTGGAGAGACAGAGAAATAAAGTGTGTCCGTCTCTGTTTTACTCTGACTGTTTCTGTCTCTGTCTGTGTCCCTCCTGTAGATAATGCTGCCCAGCAGAAGACCTGGGAGCCCAGCGCCGAGGAGAAGGCTCTGCTCAGGGAGGAGTTCATCAGTCAGATGCACCAGTGCTTCCTAGATGGTAAAGACAAGGATTTCAACTACAGGTCAGCCTCACCACCAATTCATGCACAGTCATACAGTGTAAATGCTGTATTTGTGCAACTGTAGATATTTTTGTTTCCATGTTTACTTTTTTCAGCATTGAAAAAACATATGACCCCTATTTCAAAATATTCTGCGGTAAATGTGATATTTTTCCCTCAGTAGCTACTAGCGGTGGATTAATAACTGTGTACAACTGACAAATTATGTCCAGAATAGTTACAAGATGTCACCAAAGTTTTGTGTTGCTTTTAAAGTGTGTATTGTGTGTGTGTGTGTGTGTGTGTGTGTGTGTGTGTGTGTGTGTGTGTGTGTGTTCTTGACAGGGAGGTGGACGAGAACCCAGACTACGACAATTTGGACATAGTGAGCAGAGATGCAGAGGATAAATACTTTGATGAAGATGATGAAGAGGAGGAGGAGGAAGAGGACGAAAAGGATGAAGAGGAGGAAGACATGAGAGAATAGTGGCTGTAGTAGTTCTGCCTGTTTGACACTTAATACTTTGATTAAACTGTAAACACAAATGTAAAACCTAACGATATGTATTCTATTTTTTATGTTGCACAAACAAAGCTGGTAATAAATACTTTTGTAAATAAACATACAGTGCTCTTCAAACTAAAATCACTGATTTTCTATTCACCTTGTTGACATTTTGCACAATTAAAATTTCAATTTCAATCACAGATATCATCAAAAGCCAATCTATCTTTAGGACTCCATTACCTTACAAGAAGAGATACAATGTATGTTTGCTGCGATAGCCAACATGCACTCATTAAAAAGCAATGACATAACACAATGATGTCAAAATTAATTGGAAAAAAATATAGATTTTTACATCTGAGAATGACTTTTTAAAATAAATTGTAATTGATCAGATAGTCTGATGCATATCGTGTCTATTGTAAGTCTTATTACCATAACTGCTCTAAATTCATAACTCAGTTAATACAATATTATCTTTCATTTCAAATCACAATCATTTTTTCTATTCTCTTTTTTCCGTTTTTCCCATTTCATCATGTTCAAATCATTATCGAGAGACAAGAGCTTTTCAAGCCCCTGGTACACACTCATGACTTTGGCACCGCTGATATAAAATATTTAATAATAATCTAAATTATAATGAAAATAGATTTTTTTTTCAAATTGCAACTTATCTAAAAACTCTAATGTTTAAAAATAGAAGTATGGATTAATATGAAATGAATGTATCTAATTAATTTGAACTTTGGTTAATAAAAAAAAATCTTTCTTTTTGGTCAATGTATTAAGTTTTTATAGAGTACATATTTCTTTTAATAGTTTTAAAATGCTGTCCAACACACAACAGAAAACCAACACAAAATTCTCTAAGTCTCTCCTTAACAAAATATTTTGAATCAATCGTAGAAAAAGGATTCCACCTTATGGAGTGTTGACATGATGTTAGCATGTTTTCATAAGATATTATAGGAATTATTTATTTTACTCTAAGTCAGCAAGACAGTACAAAAGGGAGCAGCTCAAATGGTTTTATAAAATTTTATTTACATTAAATTCATGAGAGTAAAACCTTTTTTAGTAGCGTCATGGGACTCAGGCTGTGTCAGTATTTTCTGTCTTCCAGCCTTCAGCGTCCGTTCGTCACTTGCGGTCAGCCAGTCTCTGCAGCAGGGCAATGACTGTGTCCTGTTTGGAAGACAGCAGCTCCAGAGCCGTGGCGATCCTGCCGAGGGACTCTGCCATCCGCACCTCCCTCCTCTCGCGCCTCTTCTCTCTGGCTTCCACCCGGCGCCGAGCCACTCGATCCAGGTACGCCTGCTCCTCCTGCCGCTTCAGGACCTCCTGGAACAAAGCGGTGCTGGATCGCTCCGTGTTACCTTTCTGGTTCTGTCCCTCGCTTCCTGACAGGATTGTCACGGATTGCAAGGGGGAAGTGGAAGAAGTGAGAGAGGAGGAGGTAGGGGGGAGAGAGGAGGAGAGGCTGAGAAGATTGTTGCTCATCGGTGCACCGCTAAGGCGGAAGGGTATGACGCCTGATGAGAACGACGGAGCTTTGCGGCCTACGTAGCGTGACATGGTGACGTCTGTGTTGCTGGTCGGGCCAACAGAAGGGGAAGTAGAACTGGTCTCTGTAAAACACGGAGAAGAGATAAAAGATGGAGACGGCACGATGGTGGCGGGATGGATACTGGTTGGAACAACGTCACTGTTGAGGACGATCAGGGGCTTGAGCTCTGGAGTGTTTGTTGGGCTCATGGAGGCTGTCGTCACTGAGGCGATGGCTGCAGTGCTGCTGCTCATTTGACTGCCGATGGCTCCCTGACTCACTGAGTCAACACCAGCAGGCAATGTAAAGTCACCATTAGGGCGGATGATGGCGGCGGGCTGCGGGACCTGTGGTTTGGCAGCGATCTTTGCCAAAGAACCTTGCAGAGTGGAAACTGCGCTGCCGCTTTTGTTTCGTTTGTTGCTGACCATCTGGGAGCCCACAGTGTCACACAGGGTGGCGTCCATCAGCTGGAGTCAGAGAAGACACACAAAGACAAAGAGGGAGGAAATAAGCAGAGGATACTGGTGGTGCCCAGGATTATGACACAGTGGCATGCATGAGACCCAGACAGCTCTCCTGCACAGGAGCGAGGCACCATCCTTATAGCCGCTCTCGGACTGCGTTTCCTCAAAAGTCCTGCTAAAGTTCAGCAGCGAGCTCTGCTGGTTTTTTGCCTTTGGACATTCACCCTCAAGACAGCAGTGGTGTATAATAGAGCAGTGGAGAATGTGCACAATAAGTGATGGCATCAGTACATTCAAACCAGTGATGGTGGAGGAACTGCACATTGTGGAGATTTAGACTTAATCTAAGCTGCTCTGCATTTTGCTAAATATGATCAGATTATTGTGGGATTGTTTCTGACGAGAGTCCACTTTCTTTCCTATTACCCTAGCGTTGGTCGCTATGCAATCAGTACAGGTAAACATGGTTTGGTGTTAGAACTGGTGTTTCTGGGTCACAACTCAGACCTGAACCAGTTCCACTTTCTGAGCCAGCAGCGACTCCAAATCAATTTAGTGTCTGGTGGGTTCTTTTAAAGACATATTTTCATATGTATCCTACCTAAGGGGAGATTTTCTTTGTGTGGAAACTGAGTGCTGGAAGGAAACACTTACATCAAAGAACTCCCAGGACGTTTTAGCGTGACCCGTCTCGCGGCTGCGGTCCTTAACCCTCTTGTATGTGACAATGAGGTTGTTCCACTTGCGGCGGATCTTTTCAACAGGAAGTATGTGGCCCTTGGAGGCCATCTCCTCCTGGACACTCTGGAAGAGCTGAGAGCGCTCCCGGGTCTCATACAGGCCCCAGCGGCGCCCGACGGCCTCTATCAGACACAAAACGGCTTTGGAGGAGAAATCCGAGCCAGAGGGAAGAATCTTGTCTGAGTGAGCAGGTGGCAGCGCTGAAGCTGTGGGAGAGGAAAGGACACGTGAATGATTTTGGCTTTTTAAAGATTTAGTGGGGTCAGAGCCATGAAAACATATTTCATATGATTTATTAGAAGTTTCAGAAGTCATTCCTATTGTGCCCTGTGCATAGGTTAAAAGTAAAGCATTAAATATATAATATATATATATATATATATATATTGTGCCTGAAAATTGTACTGAATGGTACAATATGGAACTTTTTCAGGCTGAATTGTTTCATATTTTGTTGGGTTGTGTAATACGATGCAAATTAAACTTTTTTCAAATGTAGATTTTGGTACCCTGTCGATAGCATATCTATTAAAATATCTTTTAAAATGACACTGTTGCTGTCTGTCTGAAGCTGCCAAACAATGAGTTCTTAGTAAGTTTTAGGCCACAATTATATTGTTCACTTTGTAGATCCTTTTAATGTTAACATTTTTTTTTAAACAGATAAGTTCTTGGATCTTATGTAATTAGAGAAACATGCTGAGCAAACGTCAGCAGCAGCAGCATGGCTCGCTATCCACCAAACAGCGTAGGAGAGAACAACCCTTTGGGCATGAAACAGCTTTATTCAGCATTTTACTGGTTTCAATCACCTGTTCTGTTTGGTTTGGAGATGATGAGACCTCTGTGGATAATTCTGCACTCATTAAAAAGGCCTGAAAATCTTGTGTGAGAATTGAGAAGCTGACTGCAGGTGCTACAGACCGCAGCTGGATCATAAACAGATCGACCACTAACATGGACCAGGAAATGTACGATCATTCAGACACAAATACTGTTTTAATTAATTGCTTAAAGTTAATTTTTTACATGACAACATATGGAGAATCAACTATGGAAATTTAACATATTTTTTTTATTTTATTTAGTCCAATGATAATTTGCCTGTGCTTGGCTGGCTGCCCGATGCTGAGTGCATATTAAAATCATGATGGCAAAAAGAAAACGGTCTACACAATAAAAAAGCATTTACACAGCTGTAGTGTTTTTTGCCTCCGCCAAAGGAGGAGGTTATGTTTTCGGTAGCGTTGGTTTGTCTGTTTGTTTGTCTGTTTGTTTGTCTGTGACCAAGTTTACGGAAAAAGTTAAGGACGGATTGACCTGAAATTTTCACCAGAGGTGTGCCTGAACCCAAGGATGAACCCATTAAATTTTGGTGGTGATCCGGAATGCCTTCTGGATTCAGGATTTTTTTTTTTATTTGGAAGCCAAACTACAGTGTACTGATGCAATTGCATCCAATGGCCGCTGGGTGGCAGCAACGCTTACATTATGAACAGTGAACATACCAGTTTAAACACATAAAAAAAAGGTTAAAAATAAAAAAGACACGCAACAGTAAAAGTTTTGGTGTGAATCACAATATAAGGGGGGACATGAGCTGAGCTTTTTTTTGTTGCTGTTTTTTTAACAATTTGGATTTCAAAATGTATTAGTTTAAAACATGAATAAATAGCAAGGCTTCCCATTACAATTTTTTTATGTGTACTACATATATAAGTGTCAATGAGATGGTCATCTGCATTAAAAATAAAGACAAGGATATACTGATCAATTCACTGCAGTGATTATGTCTAACATGAGGTTTTCACTGTATCTGAAGTTAGAGAAGCTTAAGAAAATATAAATAAGCCTGATACTCTTTGTTTATGCTGCTATGTGATTTTATATGAACACTTTTCAGCTTTGTATAACATTGTGTGTGACTAAAAAAAGGCACCAACGTGTTTGAAACAAAAACCATCAATGACAGTTCATCATTTCAGCTCAGCAGTAAAAGTCTGATCCTTTCACAATAAAGCGCTCACCTGGAGCTATCTTCAGGTAAGTTTTTCCATCTCCTGACGTGGTGAAGAAGCGTTCTGTGCTCACAGGGTCTAATGTTGTCACAGATAAAACACACATTAATGACACCACTGTAACAGACTCGCATTCTCTTATTAATTTTAAAAGTAAACGAAGCCCAGATCGGAAAAAAACTCGTTCGTTTAACCCTGAAGTGAGACATTCAACACTAGCTGGTGTGTGCACTTACACAGCAGGACAGGGGTAGTTGTTGCTTCAGCCAGATCCTCTGTAGTCTGCTCCACTCCTCCTGCTGCTCCTCCTCCTCCTCTGCATGCGGTATCTCCGCAGGGCGCAGGCGACTCTCGACTGCCCAAAACCAGCGCAGATGCATTCTCATCCACCGCTTCAGTTTTAACGTGCATAGTCGCGAGGTCGCTGCAGCCTCCTTGTAGATTTCCCTCCATGGCTGCTAAACATTAGCTTGATAATGGAGGGGGGGGGAGAGGGAGGGAGAGAGGGGGAGAGAGCGCGAGAGAGCGTTCCGTCTGCGCAGGCGTTGAATTGGGAGAAAGTTTGGAGGTCGCGGGTCTCAGTCGGTGATGAGTTCTGTCCCGCTATGTTGCACGTCTGTGCGGCACGTCGGGTTGTGGACTAACGCCACCCCCTCCAGGATGTTTATCATAAGGGGCAGAGAAATGGCTGCGCTGTCCACCTCAGCCGACGGATGCGCAGAGCGGCTGCGCAGCTCTGCGCACAGATTTGCTGCTGGCAACCCGACTGTGACGGTGACGTCACAAAACAGCACGCGCACTACATGTAAGCAGTAAAAGGCTCAAAATTAAATTGTTGTTGTGCATTATTGTCTTCAAAACAGCAGCTAAATATTGGGCTTTTTCTGTTTCATAATTTAAATATATTGACAGAAAATGGTAAAATGCTCCTTTTGATTGATTGTTTGTGATGTCACAGCCATTTGGGTGTCAGTTATGTTTAACCAGCCGTGACGGTCCGTTAATAATTTAATCCTGTAGCTTTGTTTTTCATCTTTAAGTAAATATATATTTTTAACATAGTTAGCTGGTCAGAAGCCATTAGCAGCCAATGTTATTGCTGAAGTTTTTGCTTAATAGTGGCGGTAAAGAATACTGGACAGGTTGCTGCTACATATATGTTACATTTTTCTGCTGGGTAAAAGCAACAGCGGAAGTGGTAGCAAGTGTTTGTTTACATCTGGATTCAATGTGGATGTACTATAAAGTGGTCTTTGGCTGCAAAATGTAACTCAAAGAAACAAATACCAACCAGGAACATACAGAAGCATATTGCCGCCACCCTTGCTCCATTTATCTCATTATAACGAAAAACTATGTCGTTGTGACGAGATACTATCATGTTATTTTGAGATACTGATAGTTTCTCGTTATAAGATAAATGGAGCAAAAAAAAAATTATATGGGTGGCAGCAATATGCTTCCGTAGAACACATACAAAATGATCACAAACATGACTACAGTCACAAAAAACTACAGAGATCAAAATGACTGAAAAAGATTTTAAAAATAAAACTGCAAAGATACACTGAGACTTGATGATGACTGATGTGACCATCAAAAGAATAAATCAACCACGAAGACTCACAATAGAAATTCAAAATGACCACATAAATAAATAACAAAAGAATAATGTAAAAATACATTCATAACCAAATTACACAATTGGAAGAAGTCAAGAAGACCACAAAGAGACACAGAATGACTACAAAGATACAAAAAGAGTACCTACAAAACCACCCCCAAAAAACCACAAAGTGAAAGGGGGAAAAACAGCTACAAAGAGACACCAAGACTCACTAGCCTACGATGAAAACAGGTAGAAAGACACCCACACAAAATTATATTATATTATTACACAGAAAAACAACAGAAAAAATACTTCAAACAAATAATTTAAAAAAAGGCCCAATAAAACTCATTAACCTTAAAGGGGCAGGTTCATCCAAACAAGCGGCAGAATTAAAGACATTGACATTTATATTTCTTAAGAACAAACATTCAGCTCAGAGAGTGAAGCAGAAAGATAAAATGCATGTAAATTGTACTTAAACACTTGCATTAACCTTAAGACACTGACTTTCGCAGTCATTTTATTGTCTGTCACTTTTTTATGTTGTTAGTCTGAAAACTTTTTACTGCTGGTGCTTTCCTGGCCAGGAAACGATGAGGCATTTCCTAGTTAAATTTATTTTAAATAAAAAAATACAAATGTGTCATTTAATATTGGAAAAGGCAAATGGCAATTAAAAAAAATATGTTCAGAGAATCATATTTTTTTTCTTTTACTTTTTACACACAATTATGACTCATCTACATGAGAGCATAAATAAAATTAAAAAAAACTATTAAACCTTTTATGTGAGGCTGACAAACAGAAAAAAAGTTGATGGGAAAAACTAAAAAAACTATATAAATTCTATATAGAAAGTAAAACATGTTTATTTTTTGAATGAATTTTAGAAGAAATGTTTCTATTAATACTTTTTTTTCTTTCTAACTTCATGTGTCCATGTTGTTTAACTTTCAACATTTTAAAATTAATTGTCCCTGCCTCAAGGGACATCACTTTAACTGCCTCAAGTGACCAGTTATAGTGGTTTAACAGTTTTTATGCAGGTCTTATTTTTACAGTCTATGGTGCAGCTGGTGTCAAGCCTTGTGCAGTCTGCAAGCTTCCACGTTTTAACATTTTCCTTTGTTATTTATTTTTTAACACTGTGATTTTCTGACTTTAATTTTGAGATGCTCAAAGATAAGCTAGGTATATTACCCAAGGTATATTCACATATTTTTTTTTACTATTTCTCAGCGCAGCTACGGAGTGTGAAATCTGAACACTGTTTCAGGGTTAACACTCTGTTCCCTGATGTTGAACACGTTCTTAAATTCCATGTCAAATAACTCCTTCAGTCTCCTGCCCATGGCGAGGATTTCAGCATTGTCCTGCAAAAAAACACACAACAGACCATGTCACTTTTCTATGTGCTAAAATGAATTGAATATGTTTGCTCTTGGCATCTCTGTGCTGTCATTACAGATGGAGGAACGACTAACGGAATTTTTAAATCATGATATATCTCCTTTGAACCTCTGAAAGCAAGAACTACACAATCAAACATGTTCCAGCAGTAATGTGATGTGAAACTGGGGAGAAACTAACATCAGCCACCAAGATTACAGGTTTTCTCACAGTCACCAGTGAATAATGTAAACTCTAGAGGACCATGTATAGATATTTGTCACAACTAGGCCTCTCATGATGATTATGTTTTCTCAGAAATAAATTCCATATATTTTAGATCAATGAATTCCACTGACATAATGATTCAATGAGCAACTACATTTTAATTCCTAAGAATAGTCATACACAATGTGAAGAAAATATAAATATACCCTCAATACGGAGGAGAATGACATTTAAACATGTATTTCCTTTTTGTACATTTTTGATTTTCATTCATTTTGCTCAGGCGCTGTGCCCAGGTACTATAATAGTAAATAAATATAAATAGTAGATAAATATCAAAGTCAGTCAAAATGATCCTGGTCATGTCCACATATCATACGAAAAGCAGATACTGTTATTGTCCTGACCTGGCCTAGTCACGAACTGAAAGTAGGAGTATAAAAACGCATTTGACCGGAACTTCCAAAATGGTTGGAATGTTGGGATTTTTGCTCATATTGATTAATGTTAAATGCATTTATGCAACATATGAAACAAATAAAGCTCCTGCATGAGATTTAGATATTACTTCTGATGATGTTTCTTACTCGGTTGTAGGACGCGCAGTTAGTGAAAAGGAGCTGGAGGTCGGACACAAACTCTCCAACAGTCGTGTAAAGGGGCTCCTGGAGTTTGTCTGCTATTTTACCCAGCCACATTGGAGTCTTGATCACTGTGGTGTAGTCTGTCAGCTATGGGGACAGGCAGAAATTAGTGTGTTTTCTTTACATCAACTTCAGGCAACATAAAGTAAAGACCTGAAGTAGCCAGTATATAAAACATACTTTATTTGTTGTAACTGAAATAATTGCTACAATATGACTAATCTGTCACAAACAGCAAGACTATAAAGAGGTGCATTAGAATAGGAGAGAAAAAGACTTACATATTGGCACGGGTTTGAGGAAAATGTTTGTTCCTCATCGGCACTGCGCAGACGCAGAAGGAGATACTGGCACTGCTGTTGATGCAAAAAGACGGAGAGATTAGTGACGGCGGCGTGCAAAGAGTCAGAGAGTAACTTAGCGTGCTCACCAGCATGCACTGGGATGTCTGGCGAGACATGGCTGCCTCTCTTTCCACCTCATCGGGGTAAAGCCACGCTTGAGCGTCTTTTAATACACAGAATGTACAAAACCATGGGCTGCTGTCACTGCAAACACACACAGACACACACACACACACACACACACACACACAGACACACACACACACACACACACACACACACACACACACACACAGCAGAATAGAATACAAACATTGTCATCACAGGTTAAGACATTTGTTTTGCCAATTAACCAACCAATCAGCTATCTAACATTTACCCACCAATTGACACTAAATTGAACAAACCACGAGTCTCAGCTGAAGGTGGGGTGTCTAACAGGTTTGGTAGCCCCCTGACATCCAGCCAGAGCTAAAGAGCCAGTTGGAAATGCATTCCTCCGTAAACTTTTGAACGTGGAGACATAAAGATGTAAGGCCCAGACCAATTTTTTTTTCACAGTTTAAATGGTCAGCAATTGACTGACACCACACATAGAGTACCGATATTTAATTAATAATAATACATTTAATTTGGAAGGCGCCTTTCTTGTCACTCAAGGATGTCATACAAAGATAGGAAAAAAACAACAATTAAATTCACAACAATTCAATACACAACAATAAAATACACAATATTAAAGGCGAGGCGATTCATGGTTCGTAGTTGTAGTAGGCAGACTGGGTAATGTTACTGATGTGGGATTAAAAGGAAAGAGTATCGCCAGAGTCGACACCCAGAGGAGGGTGAAACAGAAGAGTTGTCAATATTGGTGGGAAAGGTGTTGGTTTTGGAAAGAGTGGATTTAGTGCCAATGAGGAGAACCTCGGTTTTATTACTGTTCAATTTAAGGAAGTTTACGGTGAACCAGGTTTTTTATTTCAGAGATGCAACTGGTGAGGGAGGTGGGAGGAGGAGAGGACGAGGGTGTAGCGGTGAGGTAGAGCTGGGTGTCATCGGCATAGCAGTGAAAGTGGATGTTAAACTTGCGGAAGTAGTATTTATTCTTTCTCAGTTAAAATTCCTAGAGGTTGTTGACGTTTTTTGACATAGACGAAGAAAGTAATCTTTGAATCAAATCTTTTATCTAAAAGCTTTTTAACCAAAGCTTAAATCACAGCCCCAAAATAGAACTATGTGCATTATAAAATAACCCAGAAACCTTTAATTCTAAAATCCTGGTAGTCATCTATTTGGATCAAAGCTCACTTTAAAATGTTCTCTTCTACATGGGGCAGGTGACAGTTCTTGTGGAAGGAGCGAGGGCAGCTATCACACTCCACCAACTCTTCTTCATCATCTTCACCTTTACAGATGCAACACTCATCATCGTTTTTCTGATTCTCCTGCCATGACAGACATGATAACACAGCGCAATTACACTTCACATCTGAAACAAAAAGGCTTATCGACTGTAGAGAGAAAACAGGTTCAGGTTTGTACTGCAGTTGATTGTGAGACACAGGGTGTGTTGTATTTAACTTCACCGTAACATTAACAATAGTCACCACATTTTTTATGCTGAACAAAGACAAACATATGCAGGGGGAAGATGTTGCTTTTAAAACTGACCGATCAACAAACTTACCAGGTCGTCGCTGTCTGGTTGGCACAGTTTGCATTCACACAGTGTCGAGTGGAAACTCAAGATTTTTGCCTGAAACAGACAAAAAAGTGTCTTTACTCTTGGTTTCATGGTTTAGATGTTTGAGGTTTGACAGATCCTGTGGGTCTCATGTCCTCACTGGCTACAGTCTTAAAGGAGGAGGAGAAGAGTCTGGAGGCTCACAGGTGAGGTTGAAAGAATAAACATTAGTCATGAGATGAAGCATTGTGAGCTGGGTAAAGCGACAGAAACAGCCAGGGGTCAGTGGATGCTCAAGCAGTAAAGTAAAGTTTACCATGTATTCCAAAAATAAGTGTAAAATTGGTTACAGAGTTGGATTGAAGTTCACTAATAAAGGTGAAACGCTGCTTTACAAAAGGTCAAACCAAAAAACGGAACAGTAAACTAAAACGTAACAACAGACAACAAGAAGAAGTACGAGAAAACATAGTGAACTGAAATATTATGAGTTTTATTAAAGCTACTTGTGTCCGCGCCACCTCTGAAATCAAAATTTGGTCCATGCCTGTTGCTCCTCTGTTGCATTTCTATCCTGTATGATGCTCAGCAGGTATTTGCTGTAATGCTACACCGCACCAGTTGTTCTTGAAATCTTAAGGATTACAACATTCTCTCTCTCAGATTTCATCAGTCGAATGCAGAAAAATGCATAGTAAATAAGTTATGGTGCGATCAGTGGATGTGATGACAGCAGCTAGTCACGTTACCTGTATGAGCACACCGAGTGGTTCTCCCTCACACTGGATGTCTTTCCTCCAGGAGCTGTCTGTGGAGACAGATGCCTCCCTCACAAACTCCACTGGGCTCATCCAGCTGGTTTCAGTACGAATACTTTTCCCCTTTGTCCCTGATGGTGAATATTAAGAGGAAACATATTTTACTGGCTTCATAAGTAAACATTTCATAACGATGTTAAATACACAGATGATGTAGTTACCTGATGCAAAGCGTTTTCTGTGTAGTGTGGCAGCTAGAGCTCCACATTTAACTTTGAACACCATCTTCTTACTGTCATGGCTGCCTTGTGGCTGCTGCTCGGTCTGTTTTTCTTCTGGAATGAACACTTGTTGAATGTATGATTTTCAATGCTGCTGCCAACATACTGAGTAAGAATGCAGATGGAGGGACCCTGGGGCCAATAAATCTATGCAATGGGTGTAGCCAGTGGATACACAGGCCAAGATGTGCTCTTCCTTTATCCAGGTCTTTTTTTTCTAAAGTAGAACCAGAACCTTCATCATTCATTCTTCTGTGGGTAGTTTAAGTCCAGACTACACATTTGGCCACACATATCTATATATGTGAATATGAATGTAGATGTATTTTTACATCAAGATCTCCAACCTCAATGACAGAATAGACTGTTCATCAATCCCAACCCACAAAGACACATATTTCGTGTTTTTCACGTTTCGTAAAGCAGTGCAGTCTAACAATAGTCCATGTCAATGTGCATACATGTGCAGTTTGTGGTTGATAGAAAGGCTGCAGTTTCTCTGAATTTAGGCTACAAAACCAATAACCTAGGTCTAGGGAAAAAAAAACAAACCACAAGTTATATTAAAAGTAATTATCTCTTATTAACATCGTCACGTGACAGCTGGTGGGTTCTGAGTTGCATTTTGGCTAATGTGTTTCATCTCTTTTTCCAAACATGAATGTTCAAAACAATTGGACCACAAACAGACTCCAGAATGTTTCCCATACCAAAATCATATCATGTTGCCTGTAGATTCTGTTTTTATGTGCAAATGTATGTTCATAAAAATAAAGACGGGTCATTCTTTTATTATCATGAATATGCTTCAACCCTAAATATCACTATGTTGGAAATATTACCTGAGTCATCTGCAAAACTTTCTTCGCTTGTAGAAACCTGGTCTTCCTGATCCAGGTCACTGCCCTCTTCATCTTCATCTTCATCTTCGTCAGACAACAAAAAAAGGAAGAAGTGACGAGCCATTTTCCAGGTTGCATAAATCTTTTCTGCATTAGCACTTAGGACATTGCTTGTTTGTCCCAAACTCATATTTCACAAACTTTGATAAAAGAGCAAATTGGATTAGATAGATCTTATAATAGCTTGCAGAGATGCTCTCAGAAGCTACTGAACATATTCCATGTATACTTTTTCCTTAAAATCAGTGTTTTGCAATATAACAAACCTGGGATTAAATGGACAGCAGTGAATAGGGATTTCTTCCTCTAGCAGGAGGAGAAAACATATGTGGCTCAGAGCAGGATCACTTAAAACAAGAATATACATTGGATTTTTTTTTCACCAGTTTTTGTTCTTACTTTGTAATTTCCTGCTTTTAGGTGACCTTCCTGCAGTGAAAAAAAAACAACATGACAAACTGTGTGTTCAACAATTAATAGCTATATGCTAATGTGGCCATTTGTAAATCAAATCACACTATTTCACAGTATTGCCCCATGCATAGTCCGCATTTACCATCCAACAAACCTGGATTAGTTTTCCCAGGGGGGTGCCCTGACATCGAATGCTCAACCTCCAGTTCTTGAATCTCTCCTTCCCCCCAAACTTCTGAAATTCATTGGGCGTAAACCACTTTTTGTTGACCACAATGCACTTCTCCCCTGAAACATTCAGAGGATTTAGGGTGTGTTAAGCATTAATCATCTGCTGTAATGTCTTCTGTCAGAATCAGATGCTGAGTTTTACTCACCAACAGACAGTCTTTGCCTGACCAGTGTCCCCTTCTTCTGTCCACAGGTCACTGGCAAATGGTGCTTATAGAGGGGCCAGGTCCAAATGTTTTTACTCTCTCCTTTCCGGGGAGATGCTGGAAAAAAAAATATATATATTTTTTTTCCAAATAAATAAAACATTGATATATTCCTCTCACTCTCACTATTCACTGAATTATCCAAATAAGTAACATTTCCAGAGTAATAGCAATATAAAGTCATGTTTACAATAGTTAAGTGTGAGTGGGAGGTGTCTTACAGAAGTTTATCTTCTTGGACCTTTTCCTTGGGGTCATCTTAGATGATGGACCTGCCTGCTCCTCCTCATCACTGCTCAATTTACGTTTTCTCTTCTTTTTTACTGTTTTTGCTGGCTGCTCCTCTTCCTCTTCATCCTCTGAAAGATCCTTCCTTTTCCCTCTCTCTCTGTCTTCTGTTTCTGTCCTCTGGGGCACTTTAATGTCAAATTGAAAAGACCCTGAATTTAAAATGACAGCCTAGTGCAGTGAATATCAAGACCACACATCATGGATAAAGTTTGCCCTTAAACTAAATGGAGTGGTGCGAAGCTTGATATTTAAACAATATATCAGCTTTTTCAAACTGTTTAAACAAAAATTATTAAATTATAGAAGTAGCTATTGAGTAGCTATATTTGATTTATAAAAAATATATATTCTTAGTTACCTGTGTGGTTAATCCACTATTCTTAGGTAAATATTTGATTTATCCATCATTCTTAGCTAATCATTTGGTTTATCACTTATTCTAAGCTAAATATTTGATTTATCCAATATTCTTAGCAGACCATTTGGTTTATCAATTAAATATACGTTAACTGTGTGATTTATAAATTATTCATAGCTAAACATTTGACCTCTGGGTCATATATTATTAACTCTTTTAGTTTGTCTGTTATTCTTAACTGACTAACTACCTTAACTACTACATGGACAATAAATTACAACTCAACATCATTTATTTATGATTCTTAGCTAACTTTTAAAAATGTTTTTTTTAGTCTTAGAAAATTGAATTTAATCAGTTTTCCAAGCCAACTAATGTAACGGGGGTTGTTTGCAAACTATTTTAAAAATATTCGAACATTGTTAAAATAGTTATCCTAGTTAATAGTTAGTTTTTACTACATATCAACAGCTTCCTTTCTCAACTGTATTGTTATTTACTTTCAAGAAAATGGACTATATTTCATAATCAGGACGTGAAGTGTAATGCACGTATATCTGAATAAAACACAGTGTTAAATAGAAGATGTGGTACATGGTGAAAAAGCAAACAATTTCTCACAATCACAATCCTCAACAGTGAGAATATATGAGAGTCTGACCGTCCATGAGGTCGTTGCGCATCATTTTCAGGGTGGGGTACTGGTTCATAATGGTGTCCTTGAAGACGCAATCCCAGAAGTCTTTGATAAGATGAGGTCTTTCTCTCTCAAAGCGGTCCAGAATCCCATAGAGACTTTTCTTTATGTTGTCTTTACTCTTCATGCGACTCACCTTCTGCACACGCACACACATGCACACAAATATGGAGGAAAAAAGGGTTTATTAATTTTATTATTATTATTTTTTTTATATTCAAATTTTTCAAGAAAGCACTCCTGTAATCTTGGCACACAGTTCACACAGGGTGAAACACGGATGGGTTTAACAGCACCACTTTCACCAACAAGATATAACATACAAGATACATTTTACGTGCACAACTTCATTCCTGATCCTGCCTGTGAAATTTCACAGCTGTGATGAATTTTATTTATGCATTTATCTTCATATTAAGGAACATTGATATGGAATTTAGACTTAAAGCTGCAGTCTGCAGGATTTTTTAAAGCATAATGCCTGGAACTGTCCGGGGATTCTGAAAGTAGTATATTA
>JAOWBC010000458.1:18045345-18068457 GCA_028566105.1 Hypoplectrus providencianus
GAGAGAGAGAGAGAGAGAGAGAGAGAGAGAGAGAGAGAGAGAGAGAGAGAGAGAGAGAGAGATCCGTGCAGCCTGATAGCATTTCTTTGCACATCTCATCTCTCTTATCCAGCTTAGAGATAACTTTTCCTGCGGTGTTTGAACTGCAATCCATGATACAAATAAACTTTAAAAAAATCCCCCACTCATCCATCACACTTCTTGCCATCATGCAATTATTGCAGCATGTGAAGAAAAGCAGCCTCAAAGAAGAGTGTGTTACATTCCTTTTTTTTGCTTCTCTCCACATGCATAACTATCAGTATTACATGAGGAAATTGTTTTTCCCCTCCCTTCGGCTTAATATATTTCCTGCTCTGCAACACATTGCATTGCCTGCTGTAATGCGATGTGTGGATGGCTATAAGTCAGCCTCAAGGCTCCCTATGGAACAGCTCTACAGCAGCAGAGATGACAGAATGATGGCCCTAGTGGGGGTTTAGTGTGTGTGTGTGTGTGTGTGTGTGTGTGTGTGTGTGCAGGCTGCAGAGCATGACAGAGCATGACGCTGTTAGTGTGTTTCATTAAACCCTGCTTGCCAGTAAAAAAAAAAAAAAAAATGCTCTCAGTGTGATGCATTTGCACACGCACACACGTAATTAAAAAATATATTTATGAGCATGCATGAGTAAGAGAGAGAGCGAGAGAGAGGGAAAATGAAACCCACACACAGAGGCAGAGGCAGGTGTGAGAAAACTCCTCACTGTGTGTATAAAATTAGTGTGTGATGTGCATTCTCGCACAAGTATTAAGGGGGGATTTAAGCTAAGACTTCTCAAAGTCACAGGCGCTGAAAGCTCTAATATAAGATGTGCGAGGGAAACGGCGTGAGACATCGTGAGACATGTCTGCGGCAGAAAATAGCTCTCTAGTCTTCACTGGAACATTATGATAGTAAAGATGATTGAGTTTTGTAGAGATGAGGACAAGAGCCGGAGACAAGGAAACTCACAAACATCATTCCTCACATTAGGGAGAGGGATGTCTGATTTGTATTCAGCGTACATACTAAATGACACTGGTGGCGTTTTGGGCTGTAAATAGCCTTGCAGCAGTCGTGTGGGTTCTTATTATAGTCATTTTTTCTTAGTGTTTGTTGATGGATTACATCTAATGATGATTGTGGCGGTGCTTGGAGCTTTAAATGGTTCTTATTTCAGTATTTTCAGGATGATGAAGGTGTAAACAACGGCTCCGTACATGAATGCATTTGGGGATTAAAGTGTGAAATTACATTTTCCTATTTGAACTTAATGTTCAGCACTGCAGCACAGAACAGTTTCTGTTCCGCTGAGTGTGAACTATAATAAGAGGAGCAGCGCGGATGGATAACGGAAAACGCCTCGGGGCAGAGGCCTCAGGGCAAAGGCCCGAGGGCCCAAAGTGTCAGGGGCCCCTCTGGCAATCAGCTGCAAAATGCCACTTAAAGAGACAGGAAGACACTAAAAGTACCTACAAATAAACAGAAACTACTAGAAGAAGATGTAGAACCACTGAGAAAGGTGCCTATAAAATGCCACTGACACATAGACACCGAAGCAATGACAAAACTTTGAATGACTGAAAAAGGAAAGTGACTACATAGACCAGAAACAACCACAGAGAGACTCAAAATGACTATAAGACACAAATACTCCAGGAAAAATAAATTAAAGAGACAGGTACCAACCATGAGGGGACTCAAAATTACCACAAAGAAACAAAACAACTTTAGAGACACCAAAAAACAAAAAACAACTCTAAAGAAACATACTACTACAAAACTACAAAAAGACCAAGACAACCAACCAGGCTGGGACTCAAAAAGACGAATAAGAAGCATAATGTCTAAAAGACGCTCAAAGCATAGAAAACTTCAACGACCGACAACACGACTACAAAAAGACAAACAATGACTACAAAGAGATCAAAGTGACTGTGGAGAGATGCAAACAACTACAAAGAGACTCACAACAGTCCCGAAAATGTGAAGCAAAGTGTCCTCAAAAGGACAACAGAAAACAGAATGACTACAAAGACTCGAGAGACATGAAGAGACTCACAATAGCTGTAAAAAGGAAATTAAAAGAGACACTGACCATGAGCAGATATAAAAAGATGTGATATGCAAAGATGCATAAAATGTGATACGAAACAGCTACAAAGGATTTAAATTGTCTACAAAGAGACCAAAACCCTGAAAAAAGAATCAAAATAACTGCAAACAAAGATGACTTCAAAGAGACTCACAACAACTACGTCAATGTCCAAAACAATCACAAAGAGACACAAAAGGACGACAGACTCAAAGCAACTACAAAGAGACTCACAATGACTACAAAGAGACACAGAGCTACTACAAATAGGGCAAGAGAACCACAGGAAACACAGAACTGAACTGCAGAAAAGCAAAACAAGTACAAAATGACAAAAAACAAATACAAATGTATCCGTCCTGCTTGTCTGTAGTAGGTGGTGGGTTTGTCCCCAGGGGCCTGTGTCTCATAATGTGTCCATGTGGAGCAGCAGTGCATTAAAGGACAGCCTGGGTGAAGCTTTCTGGACATGGCTGCTCAGTTAATTATAGAAATATAGAGCTGATCTATTCTGTCTATAAAAGCCTCTGTGAGGACGCTGCAGCCAGGAAGTCTGAGCTCAATTTATCCTCCACGTCACCCACGACCTTTATACTGTGTGCTGCGGTAATGTTAGTTTTAAAAGTTTACTTTGTTGTTGTTTGTGTCTCATTTTGTTAATGCACTCTCACTTTAGGGTTTCACCTGGAATCCATGATTGGGATTTGTTTGAGCTGCTCAGTTACTTGGAAATCTGAAACCACTGTGTCATCATGTGGCACTGAAAACATTTTTTATACTGATTTCAAGGAATGATTTCTAAGTTAGTGTTTGGTTCTTCTTCTGCTGTCTGAGGCTTTATTGTTGTAGCTGTAATTTAATACTCTGTTTAAGGCTGCACTGTGTCAGCAGAGTTACTCGTGTAGACAAAACAGAGCCACTAATGGTCTGCAGTGATGGGAAGACCCTCAGTTTCTTTACTGAAGTGCTTTATTTAAGTATATCTGTTTATCCTGTTTATATTTATGCTGTTTTACTTACTATACAGCCTGTAGTACCTGCACTTAGTGTCACAAGGTCAGGACTCATTCAGTTTTCATCGTTCAGGATTTTTTTTTTACTGGCAGCCGAATTATTTCCTTTCCGAAACAGACCCAGTGAATAAATTCTGAAAAAAAAACAAAACATAAACACTGAATAAAGCTAACTGCTGCTCACATTTGCTCAGCTTGTGTCTCTGATAACTTCTGTTAGACGGCTAAAATACTTCATCCAGTTAGAGTATTCACTTTAAAACAAACAAACAAACAAATTAACAAGATCTACAAGGTGTATTGTAAAAAAAAAAAAAAAAGAAAAAGAAAAGGGGGGCACATAAAGAAAAATATGAGGCTTTTACTTTGAAAATTACTGGCAAAAAATTGGGCAAATAAAATAACATCGAAAACAATGTGTGGGTTTGATTAATTACATTTATATGAAAAATGTATAAATTATACTTTTAATTAAATATGCTAAATTGTTAAAGATTGAACTACACAGCTCTCATATTTATTACAGTATCTGGGTACATTACAGATAATATTTAGTTTGAAATAGATACTCCTTACTCACTGCAAATGCACCAAAAGCTGGCTACAATACATTCCAACCAATATACAATAATACAGGTAATACTTTTCTACTTTAGTTTAGTTTGATTCCAATACTTTTCTATGATTGGCATTCTTTTTATTATTAAGTATTGATACTTAAACTTAATGAATGTGAATAATCTCCTTCACCACTGATGGTGTGATCAGATATTTGCTATGATACAGTAAATACCCAATATTTTAAATCCACAACATGAGTTTTGGTTGTCAGATAGTGTTAGTATGCAATGAGGATGTTTGTGCTAATATCTGAAATATTGAACCATATTTATCATAACTTTATGAGGCGAAAAGAAGAGGAGGGAACAAGAAACAGATTTAATAAGAAGAAGTGTTATGAAGCTGTTTAAAATTCAAGTCATGTGTCCAGTTAGTTTATGGTGCCATCTAGTGTACGAGTCTCTCTCTTTCTCCCTGCCAGGCCCTTTAATCTATTAAACTATAAATAATTAACCCAAGTACCAAAGGTTTCCCAATTTACTTCCTGTCTGGATTCTCTCACATACATGCATCAAATAGAATAAAAACACAATCATCAGTCTTACCACAGTCTCTACATGGGATCACAGAAGGAATACATAAGCGTCAGTGTGACACCTGCACCTCTCCTCCTGCAGGGGTTCATGGGGAGTTCACTGACTCTGCCATGTCACAGAATGAACAAATCTGCAGCATGAGAATAATAAATCCGTCAGAGCTGTAGGCCAAGTGCAGCTCGGCAACAGGAGGCCGAATGCCAAAATATGACGGTTGAAGTCAGGAAAGAAATCAATAACTTTCTCTCGCTCATCGGGGGTTTTGATCAAATATTGCAGGGCTGTCTTTTTTGTTTTTTCTTTTGTTTTTTTGGTTCATTGGTGAAAAAAAGGCTTGTTTTCTCTCTGTAGTCAATATTTCTTATGGTTTAGTGTTTACATACGGGTCTAATAGAAAAAGACTTATACATACTATAACATGAACATTTCTGTAATTATTTTTAATACATGAGGACACCACTGCTTCTTTTTTGCTTTGTGCAGTCAGTGCAAGGAGGATTTTAACATCTAAAGTGATTAAAGTATGAGGATTATGGGATTTTTTTATACTGCGGCACATAAGGCCACTAAATTCCGCATTAACCAATCCAAAGTGAGAAATATTCACGATATTACTGTATTAATGGATTGGGATCACAGCTTTCAAAATATGCTCTGATTACAAGAACACTTTGTGACATTTTCATATTTTAGTTTTATTAAATAGCCCAAAATCACAGAATACAAATGGGCGTTTTAATTTTTTTAAATTATTATTATCATTATTTATATTAATTTTGTTTATTATTTATTTATTTATTTTCATAAATGTTCAGTGTTCCTGTTCCTTCTAAAGTATTGTTAAAGACTTAAAAGGCGTTATTTTTGATTACTTATTATCATTTGACTTTGTCTATAGTCTCTTGTTCTACCTAGTTTACAAGTATGTTTTTCCTCTAACAGTTGATGAAGCGATCTCAACAGACTGGATTGCACTAGTCTTGGTATGGTGGTAACGGATGTGTATGAGATATACTGTTTTCCTCTGGTTTTTAATCTACTCTGTGGCTTCATGACCTACATGATTGTAGTTGTTCAGAAGCAGTTACACTCACCAAACACTACAGATTTCTTTGTGACCCACCTTTGGGCTTTAAGTGAAGATTACACATTGTACATATGGTTTGTACAGCAGCTTTTTATGACCCATATCTACATTTGTCTCGAGTTCTTCGTAGTTATGACGAATGCCTCAGCAGAAGTGAGGACATGGAGTATAAAGAGCATTAAAGACCTCACAGGACAGTTGGCAGGGTTAATAGATAAGAGTGTTCTTCTAGTTATTTTGACTCTTTGTAGTCATTTTGTGTCTCTTTGTATTCATTACTTGTACGTTTTCATAGTCATTGTTTATTTATTTATTCACTTTCTGTGCATTATGTTACATTTAGCATCAGCTACATAACTGCCATAACTTGCTGAAACCTAACCATGTTGTTTTGTTTCCTAAACTTAGCCAAGTGGTTTTGTTAAAAACATTTAGCCTGTGTTTTCAGCTGCAACCTCAGTTTTAGGAATAGGGAAGTGTTGATCTCCTGTGGGTCCTATTATTGGGTAGAAACAAACAAAATACACGGTTGTAGGGGTTGGAGGAGTTAAGGTCAGAGGAGGTTCATGGTATTCTTTAGTTTCTATCAGTAGGTCCCACAAATGGATCCAAGCCAAGTCATTTCAGTGCACTCAAAGCCAGAAACAGCTCATTCCTCCAAGCCAAAGTGCTTTATTGTTGTCTAAAACCTATTTACAACTAAAGAGTGAGTCACACCCAACAAAACGGTGCCTTCTCACAAATATGTGATGATGGGTAAATTTTGTGTCAATTTCGCCAACATCTTGCTGCTTAAAATACATTCAAGTGCAAGAAATGTGTATGAATCTACAAAATAGTCCCTCACAAATACAGCATTACCTCATTTTTGATTCATATGTGCAACCAGCTGATTCATAAAGTTAGAAAACAAACATGAAACAACATATTCAATACGCATTCCTTAATGTGTACATGTAATGATTTTATGCATTGCAGAGTGAAAACAGATCGCTGCTATAGTCTTGAATAAAACATACAACGCAGCAAACGCACACACTCACACACACACCCAGACAGTCAGGGTTTACAGCATGTGTCAGTGTGTTTTATGGTTGAGCCACGTTTAATTATTTACTCCAGTCTTTCTCAGGCCAGAGCGGTGTCAGTTACCAACACACTAACACACTGCCTCCTCGACTCCACGTCCAGTTCAATACCGTTACCTCTCTTCTCACACAGGCTGTGGTACATTTTCTCTATGATTTAAGACTCGCAGACCCTCTTGAGCTTTCCCTGACAATTGCACTATTCTGGATATAAACATGGCGGGGATGAATAGTGATCAGCTGCATCGCTCCACCTTGGGGATTTACTCGGTAAGTAACAGACACTTTGTAGGGGCTCAAATTAGACAACAAACCTACCTGTGAGACGGACTGCTGCAAGAACATCCTGTCCTCTGTTCTGATTTCTTTTCAAGACACTCTTCAGAAAACTGGGACAGAAACTGGGTTTCTGGAGAAAACAGAGAGATTCTCTGTTACGGAGGAACGGAGCTCAGCTAAACTTTTTTTGATGTGATTTCTGCCAAGCAAACATGATGTGAATGCATAAAAGACAGTTTCCAATTCAAGGAGGGCTTCAGCCTTAGGTTGTCTGAGCTCTGGTGTAGGGATGGAGGGCTTGTGCTCATAAATACAGATTGAATTAAAGATGGATTTTATTGAATCTCTTTTAGGCGGGTCTTCAAGTTTCTCTGACTACAAAAATTCAACACAAATGGTGGTGTAAGTGTGTGTGTGTCTGTGTGTGTTTCCCAAACAGAGCTTGATGGACGAGTTCAACCCAAGTCTCCAGAAACTGGTCTCACTGGGTAACAGCTACATGCAAGCTTTCCAGGGTAAGAGGGAAAGAAAGAAAAACAGCGCTATAAACTAAACCAACTCTAATGGCTTCACATAGGGGAGATGCCAGGCATCTATTTTACTGGACCTAATTCCAAAGTCCATATGCTTTGGGAATATCCTGGTGCTATTATGGCCCTGATTATGGGCCTGGAACTGAGGCCCACAGAGACTGCTACGATTATACTGTCAACAGACAAACAAGACCCCACAACTATATCTGATTTCCATAAACAGAGGCAGAGCTTTAGGATCTCAGTGAGGTTTTAAATATATTGCAGAAAGCTCCATAAACCTCACATTGGGCAGAACACAACAGTAGTTGTTTAGCTTCTTTTCATTGTTTTTGTTTTATCTTTTTATAATTATAATTTTTTTTTTCTATGGACTTTTGTACCTTTTGGTATTATTTTGCATGCCCTCTTCATTTGAAGTGACTTTATGCTTCCTTGCAGCTGATCTCTTTGTTGTTGTTTGCAGACTTTATTGTTTTTTAGCCTCTTTTTTTGTTGTTCTGTGTGTCCTTGTAGTCCGTGCACATATCTCTGGGCCTTTGTGGCTCTTCGGGGTCATTTTGTGTCTCTTTGTAGTTTAATCGGTGGTTATTTCTTTTTGTCCATGGGTTTCCTGTCCTGTTTTGAGTCCCTTATAATTTTATGCCTCTGTTTTTATCTAATATTTTTCATGATTGTTTTTCATCATCACATTGTAGTTGTTTTGTGTCTCTTTGTCGTCCTTTTATGTTTCTTTGTGTTTGATTTGCATCTCTTTATTATTGCTTTGGAATATGTTTTCATCTTTTTGTGTCTCTTTGTCATCATCTGTGTTTATTTGAGTGTCTCTCTAGTTATTACATGTGTAGGCCCTTTCAGTAATCCATTTATCTGACTCCTTTTCCTTTTTAATCCTGTAAGGAAAAAGAAGAGGTCAGTCAGTCAGTAATTGCATTCTTATTGTGTCTTAATTATCCACATCATAATCACTTCTAATCCCTGTGTGATGCATTGGATGTGAAAGGCCTTTAAATGCTGGCATGCAAATGGAATTGGGCAACAGAAGCAGTTTTACATGGCGATGATGTTACACATTATGGTACATTATAAGTGTTTGCTTAATATATGCAGAAGAGTAATGCTATATCATCATTCATAATAGCACCTCTGCACCAAAATGCCTGCAGAGATAAAATTCACATTACTATGTCTGCTGTTGCCACCTGCACCGAGGCTTTACATCCCCTCTGTGTGTGAGGGTACAGCAATAAATTCAAGACGTCTTAATAAGCTCATGCAAAGGCCAGGAATTAATGCATGAGTGTTTACCTTCTACTGATGCAGTTTGTCCTCATAAATAAATAAAAAAAGGCTTTCCCTATCCGTTGTTATTAAAGCACGTTAACATAGGTTTTTACTATTAAGTAGTCTCACAGGGTTGCTCTTGGAGTGGGTGTTTAATTTGTTAGGAGTATCTGTAATCCCCCTCGTCAAAAGCAAGTTATTCTCACCTTGTGAAATCCGGTCACACACGTCAAAAAGACAAACCCCACAGCTCAGGGATCTACTGCTCCACTCAAGTTACCGAGGCAACACCAGGCTAAAGACTTTGGCTAAGTGGGGTCAAACCGTGATGTGACCCTTTCTGACTAAATACAGTACTGCGTTGCAAAGACAGACAGACAGCAGTGAGAGAGGCTCCGAGTGGATAAAATGTGTTATGAGAAAGTATTTTGCTGTGCATTTGGATGTAAATTAAAATCTGATCCACACAGATTAAAGTCAGAGTTGCAGCTGCTCCACTGAGCTAGACTAATAAGGTTTTAGCAGGACTAGTTGAGCTGTTTTTATTCTCCGTGACTTGAATTGTTGTGTTATTCATGTTGTGTAAACACAAATAAATCTTCTAGATGGTCTTTCATAAAAAATTGGCATTTTTTATAATTTCAGCAGCCATTATGGGAAAAGGCTGGTACACTTAGTTTAAACCAAATAGAACTGCAGCTAATTCATCAGTTAGTTGGATTTGAGGGTCATGTTTGTTTTGTTTAAGCTGTTTTTAAATGACCATTTCTTGGACAATAGTATGTATGTTAATAAAAGATGTCCGATTCTATTCTTTTAACATTTGTTTTATGATCTAATATATGCGTTGTAGCATAAGCAGTGTCCATAGCAGGGAGGGATTGCCAGTATTGCTGCTTATTAAAATGAATTTGGCACAGTGCTGTTCTTTAAAATAAACATATTTCCAAACTACTACAGACTGACATTTGTGTGAATGTAAATTTAATCACTGAATAATTTCATTTCCTAATGACTGGGTTTACCTGCTTTTGTAGTTTTGCCAGGGATGGGCATTTTACCAAACAAATTAGCATTTCAAATCACTACTGTGTTCCTGTTTTTCAGCTCTTGCTGTAACAAGTGAAGCCTACTTCAGTGCACTTTCAAAGATTGGAGAGAGGGCTTTCCACACTGCATCCTCTCGCTCCTTAGGTATGTGTGAGCGTGCATAGATTGCTGCTGCATTTACATGACATCTGGTTGGAAAAGAAAACAAGTTCCTTCTGTATCTGCCACCCAGCGTGGGAGTGTATTGTCTTCGGTGGCCATTTATTAAACAACTCAGCAGTGCTGTTCCATGTCATGAAGACCAAAGTTTACCCTACGACTTTATTGCTCATTTACAATTTCTAAGAAGCAGTGTAATTAGTATACTCTTTGATGTGTGAGGGTGATAAGATTAATTATTTTACAGTATCGACAACAGTCAGTAGTTAAACACAAGTCTTTACCTTGCCTGTCAGGTTAACTCCAGTATTGGGCTTCAGGAAGCACATGGAAAAAGTGACTAATTAGATGTCTACTTACTCCAGGACAACAGTTAGGTTCAAAGTTAGATTGCAACACAGTGAATGCATCAGTCTGTTTCTCGGTGAGTTTAAGCCAGGAGCTGGCAGAGTAGCTATCAAATGCCAGCAGGCAACATAAATAATATATGACGACAGGCAGCGGGCCGCGCTCTGTTCACTTAACCCGGCCACTCCTAAAGGGGAGTCATGTTAGGTTTACTGGCCGGAGATATTGTCAAAACTGGATCATTAGTCTACTCCTGGTGACAAAATAAATGCCAGCAGGCATTTCAGGGACAGTGAAAAGTCCAACTATAGTTCAATATATTGTCCAAAATGTGCCAATATAGCAGATTAAAACCTGATATTCAGCTGCTTTGGAAATGTTTTTGAGCTTTTATCTGTTTAGGTCCATCTTCTGTTTTTCCCTATTTCAGCACAGTTTTAACACATGGTTGAAGAGAGGATCTGGCCTTTAGGCAATTGTGAAACTTTGGCAGCTAATTCAGTGTTAACAGAAAACCGTCAGATTCTCTATAAATAATAATTTAAAGTAGTAAAGGATTAATTAATTAATATATAATATAAAAATTAAAAGAAATACAATAGTCACTATCTCTCATACCAGGAAGCAACAAAGTGACATTAAGTCTGTAATTAATTTGGCACTTTGGTGCAAGACAGCTAGCATAGTAGCTAGCTTGATAAGTGGTAAGCTGGTCTTGAAAAACAACTTGTAAATAAAAAAATCAATAGCTGCTTTTATAAAGAATACTGAAAAATAAAGCCCCACTCGGTGTTTCTTGTTTATGTGCAATTGAGTCGTAGCAGTAATCGTTTCTCTTCTAACACCCTGATAAGAGATATTCAATATAGTTTCATTCAATTCAATTCAATATACTTAACACAAAAATGTTAATTTTGTTACTGTGCAACTTCTTTCTAATCCAGTCTTTGAGGATTTTTGCTGTAATGAACTTCTTCATAAGTGGAACAAAATGAAAACAAAAACCGAGTTAGCTTTGCTGCTAGCTACAGCTAAACGTTAGCTATGTTTGTTCCTGTATGTACCTACAGTGTGTAATCTTTGGGAGTGTGTTTAAGATAAGTCACTGGGTTTTTTGAGGGTGGAGTAAATATTTGGTAAGTAGATTAAAATGAACTCATGGGATTTCATTATTTTCTAGTAATATTTATTATCATGTAGCCTAACGTGTAATGCATTTGTGTTAAAGGAGATGTCCTGGTTCAGATCTCTGAGAACCAAAGAAGGCTCACCATGGAGCTGGATGGAGTAGTAAGTTAACCACACATCTTTTAATCACAACTTTTCAGTCTGATGAAACCCTCACATGTCTTAAATGTGATTATTTTGTCTTTCCAGTTCCGTTGGTTCAGTATGGAGGTTCTTCAGGAGATGGACAAAAACATTAGACTGGACAAAGATTACATATCAGTGAGTAAGAGCCCGATCAGGGTCACAACAAGGTCAAAAGGGATTCGGACTCAATGACAAGCTGTTATCTCGTAATTATTCTCCAGGAGGTAATGTAAAATTAATAACTGCGGGCTATCAAGGAAATCTGTCATTACAAGTCAAGACGCCATTAGAATTAATGGGGGAAAGGCTTCCTTTTCATTTTCAGTGAATTGCTAATTGTTACCTGGATGAGTCAAATGATTTCCCACAGACGTGACGTGACTCCTCCGTGGTACAGGGCAGCAGGACGCAGTACGAGATGGAAGTCCACAACCAGGCAGCAGCTCTGGAGAGACAGCTGAGGAGAGGAGCTAACCAGGTTTCTGAACCCTGGAGCAAGATTTCAGCTCTCCGTATACGAGTGTGTCCTGGTAGGGTATATATTCATATACTGTCAATTATGTGTATCCTCAGGATTGTAGTGAGTACGTGCAGTTCCTGAGGGAGAGCCACAGCGAGGCTCTGAAGGAGGAGGAGAGACGATACCGCTTCCTGTCTGAGAAACACTGTGGCCTCATCCAATCCTTTGCCCGCCTCATGAATAAGGTAAACAACTTTCTTCAAAATAGCATTGCTGTAGTTTATGGTTTGTTTTGGCTTGTTGACTGCAGGTGCCAAATGGGTCGGATTTGTTTTACAAGACATTCCATTGAAAAATCTGAAGGACAATGACAGGAAGGCGCTCTAAAGGGAATAATGTGTAATGATTATGTGAGATTGAATGAGTTCCCGCGGGGAAAGTCCCCTGGTCCAGTTTCTACAGCAGGTTTGGTGCCATGCGAAGTGATCGGCTCTTTGAACTCTGGACTCCCTGCTCACTGTTTATGACAGCACTCTTTTGACCCAATTAAACACATTCAGTGCGGTTAACCCTTCCCTTATCTTTACACAGAGGCTCTCACTAAGCAGTACAAGTGGTTCACGTCTGACCCCAGGATAAACAGCACCCTGTGAGCCAAAACCAGCAGTACAACAGAAATATTAATGACATTAAAGTTAAATAACATAACATCAAAAAATGGCTTATTCCAATACATATAACCCTGTAACATCTTGTACCCACACACTAAGAGAAGAGTGACAGGCACGCTGTGTTGTTTATTAGGCTCATGTTGCAAAATTCAGACCAAAGAATAACAGAGACAAATACTTGAATACTGAGAAGAATAGATGAATAAAGGGTCATGATGAACTCATTAAATGTTCGCTTTTAGACAAAATAGTAACTCACTAACTCACATTAACAGGAGATAAAATTATTGGATAAAAAGTCTAAATTATGAGACAGTGAGTGAAAATAACATGAAATAAGCTTGCACCATAGGTTGCTTGTACAAGAAAGAATAATGGAGTTGATGTATTATAAAGACCAAAGGCAAATTCCACACAGCCCATAGGGGCACAGACTAATATTAAGATTAGTCTAAATTCGATTAGTCTAAAAGATAAAATGTAAAAATTCTGAAATGATATGCAGAAGTTTTGTCTCATCTGACTCTTTACTATTTCCTCTTTTTTTAATAGACACTGATGAGCTTTATTCGTTTTCAGAGTTTTATGATCCCTTATGTTTTACTTGTTTGATCAGACCAGATTTGTGTCTCACAAACACTAACAAATGGCAGTCAAATAGAAATTGTACAATGTTGATATTTGCTATAAACACACCAACACCAACGGTTCTCACTTAAGCTGTAGACATAGCAGGCTGCTGGTTGGTAGCCCTTCTTTGGGTTATGGCTCAGAAACTTGAATCTTCTTCTGGACTGATATTGTGTTTGTTCTTCTGTCTTATTTTTTTACCATATGTGGATAACTGTTTATGTCTCCTGTCATCGCGCACCTCTTAACGTACATTCTTGCCCCCAATAACTAAGAGTTTGTGTAACATAAGCTGGGAATTTCTTTTATATTTTTGTGTTGTAGACAGGAGATTCTCTCCAGCAGAGAGCCGATGCCTGGGCAGATGAGGTGAACGCCACGAGAGGACCTGAGGCCAGGCGTCCTACTTCTGTGGACAACTCTGTGAGTTTAGAGAAATCTGTCGTGTTTACTGAATTATTTAGGAAGAGTCGGAGCCGGGTGCCACTAAAATCTCTCAAAACTCCAAGAATATGCTGCTGTTGTGAGATATCAACCTTCCCGAAGGGGAAAGGGCTGAGGGAAGATCTGTTTGGGCAAATATTGTGTGAAATAGGTTACAGAACGATTTGAACCAGTCAATATCATCACAGTTTGGTTCAGAGTGAAGATGTTTTTTGGAATCATAAAACAAATATTAGATAAGATTTGGGTGGAGTTGAATCACTAAATGGATAACACTTATAAAAAAGGCAGTGTGCTGTATGGAAACAAGTGAATTATTGCACTATATTTTTGTTACCATGCTGCCCTCTGCTGGTGGGCGCCTGGTCTTAATTCGAAAAACAACAGTTTCCTGTTGGAGGATTAAACCTGCGGGACAGAGATCACAGACTGTCTGATATGAAAGAAATGATTATGTGACTGTGATGAGGTTAGAAGCATGTTTTCTGTTTGAACACTAACTTTCATTCGAATCTTAATCCGAGAAACTCTATAGATCGTCTGAATAAACACACAAGTCTTTGAGCATGAATTAAGCATGGCTCTACGTCTCAAGACAGCAGGATTAACGCTCTATGGATGATTCATAAACTGCAAAGTGAAGTCTGCAATTATCATTCAAGTAAACAACAAGGACGCCCTAGAGATCACTCCTGTCACTTTCTGTGTTATTCCTCCTTGGGAGGTGATGGACAGACGGACCCCACAGATCCCACATCCTACTGTAATAACAATCGGAGGATTAACATGGATTCTGGGTGTGTTTGGGTTTGATGTGGGGCTTGTGCTTTGCTCATAACAGAAAGTCTGGGAGTCTCTTTAGACAGACATTTGAGCACTCAGTGTGGCATACAGATACTCAGCACATCCTGGGCTTTTCTTTACTGTTTATTCAAATATGAAGTTTAAGTACTTCCTGAGGTTTACAAGATATATAAACCAGAGGTGGAGTAACAGTAGTTGATTCAGAAAATGACGGGAAATTAATTGATTTTTGGAACTTGGGTTAGGGTTAGGGTTAGGGTTAACTTTGGAAATCCCATTTTAATCTTTGGGTTTTCAAGTGTGAGTAATTTGTGTTGTAGTCAAAGAAGAGTTGCAAGTTATTTTTTTCCAAAATCATATTTTTGACTGGACTCATCTCCAAGTCATGTGACTGAAGTCAGAAAGTGTGATATAAACCCCAACACAGTAACTAACAGAAAGGGTTAAAATCACAGGTTTGATCACGACACGATCTTAGGTTGATTTATTGATCAATACGATATTTGCAGATATCATCATGTCTACTGTGGAATGAGTCAGATATGGTTTGATTCAGGGGCCATCGACTGATATGAGATGATATCATATGCCCATTTAATGCAAATTGTTACCCAACCTCCTCCACTCATAAAAAAAAAACCAAAATATGATATTACCATTTTATTGATCGTTAAACAATCCATTCTATGATGACTTCCTGAAGCAAAAACATGAGATTGTCAAAATAAAACTTAAATTAAAGATGGCAACATGCTTTGAAGCTTGGGGATTGCATTGATGCAGATGGATCCGTCACTGAATCATCATCATCAATATATTGATGTATCATTACACCCCTAACTGACAGTCACGTTGTTTGGACCTGTATTGTCCAGGTGGGGATGAAGGACGAGATGAGGAAGAGCAGAGAAGAGCTGCCCCTTGGCAACATCCCATCAAGAGGTGAGAGCTTTATTCCCAAACTCTCTATTCATCATCAGTAGAGGTATTGCTTTATTTAGGCCACGTTTGGACTGTTCATGTGCTCAAAATTGTTAATGTAAAACCTTTGATGGCTGATATTTGAACATCTAACTCTACAAGACATCCAAGTAAGATGTTTTTCAAAAACTTTTCCCAGAATGTTACAGTTTGTTTCTCACCATAGTAACTTTGTTTCATGTCCCCAAGTGTGTTGTGCATTGGGAGTTCTCTTTTAACTTTCTCACCAGATTTAGGGGCTTGTTTTAAACGCTAAAGGAAAGAAATCCAACCATTAGGACAGACAATATAAAGAAGGTGGAATCTACATAAGGCTTGAGATGTTTTGTGAAAACTTCACTCTCTATATCGTGGATTTTCTTAAAAAACTGTGCCCAATAAAAACAACCAGGATCTAATGAAACACCTCCTGGTCACACACACATAATGCTTACACATGCACTTTAATGATTTTGATATTATTGATTTAGCTATTACATCATTGAGTTTTATTTAATCTTTGTTCAGGTTATGTTATTAAAAAATGTTAGGTTGTGCAACACAACATAATGAAAAAGATGATTGTACTTTGGTGCCACATATTTCATGTTATGTTTTCCTAAAAAGTATTTCAGTGATACTGGTTGTCACAGCCCCATATATCAGCGCTCACTCTGCCTTCACCCCACCACCAGCTTTATCACTCTTTAAGCCTTTTATCTCTGTTTTTCTCTCTCGTCCATATTTCCCTCCCTCTTCAGAATTCCGCACATCACACACTTTCATACCCCCTCATTTGTACGTTACTGTGCAGAAAAGTCTAGCTAATTACTCGGCTTGCTTATCTAGAGAAAAGATAGATAAAGTCACGATGTATCAAAAACAGACAATAAACCATCGCTGGAATAATAAATAGCATTTTCCCTCATATTCCATTTTTTTCTCAGCAGGCATGTTGGCTCACTGAAGAGAAAACAATGCCAGCCTCTTTGGTATATGTTTATGAATTGCGTCCCTTGGTATCTAAGCAAATATAATTATGCATGAAATAAGACATTTAACAGTCTGCAGTCTGCTAACCCTCTGAGATATGAATTCCAGGGTTATAATTAAAGAAATAACTCTTATCCGTTTATATGTTTTAATGAATCATTTCACCAGAGATCTGTCTTTGCTGTTGAAGCTGGTTTGACTTCAACAAACTGTCTTCTTTAAGTGATTCATTCTTCATCTCTCCAGCTCCATCTCCCCAGGGAAGCATCTCTCACGCTACAGGAGGAAGATTCATGAGGGCAAAGGTGGACCACCAGCCTGGTGGCTCTAACCCCACGCTGCTGGCCTTCAGCAGGGGAGAGATGATCACCGTGCTGGTGGGACAGGCCAGGAACGGCTGGCTGTACGGACGTGCTGACAGCAGCTCACGGTGAGACATTTTCTCTCGGCAGTGTGAGTGTGGGGGCATTTTTCTGTCTTGCTGCACCACTTTTTATTGGTGCTGATTGTAAATATAGTCTGCTGCTGGGCTCTTGGTTTCACGCGGATACCCTTCAGTAGGTCTGCTGACATATTCTGGACACAGGTCCTTCTCTTCTGGGAAAATACTCAGAGAAATGGCAATAAATAACTAAATAAATGATGGAAGGAAAACTAACTTAAAATATTAAAGGCTTTGTGAAAAAAATAAAACAGGGATAATCAACATTTAAAGTTATAGCCCTGTTCAATTCAAATTCATTTAATTTCCAATTAATTAAATTGTTAACGAAAAGAAAAACCTTGCAGCAAAGATTGACACCAAGCTCCTATATGAAGGTTAAATCAGATTTTTTTTTCAGAGATTTTGATGCTTTTTTATACACTCTGCTACCTTTCAACACTCAAAGTACCACCCAAAACAAAAATAGAAAAATTGTAAGGATGCGATAATGCTAACATTATGTTGTTAAGCATAATGCTAACTATGTTTACCGCTTTTAGCATGTCTTAACTAAAGCTTTTAAATGTGTATTTTCAACAGTCTTCATGGCCTGAACACCTAATCCACCTTCTTGACCTTTCCTTTCTCGCTCTTTGTTTTCAGTCAGGGATGGTTTCCAGCCTCTTATGTCAACGCAGTGGATGATCCTCCAAAGACAAACAGCTCTAGGTAAACATCCCATAAAATGTATTAAAAGTATTACATGTCAGCATGCAGGCTGTTAAAGAAAAGTACTGTAATAGTTTACTATCTCTGACCTCCTGGTTAAAAACAGGGTTGTAAGGTTTTACTTTGGGCCTACTGAAAATGTAAAGCTACACCCACTGATAGCTTAGCTTAGCTTAGCTAGTACATCAAAACCCCACTTATTGACATAGTTTAACTCTTTGTTTAATGTGTACAAAGCCTGAATCTTCAGATTCATCTGATATTGCCTATGCATGGTTACTTTGCTAAGCTAGCTGCTTTGAGGAATCCTGCTAGCTTTCATAACATAGCAAACAGCTGATTGATATAGCCTAAAAAGTTTAAAAAGTTTACTTATCTTAAAGGGGCAGTGTGTAGGATTTGATGGCATCTAGTGGCAAAGTTGAAAATTACAACAAATTGAACACCCTTTCCCTTACTCTTCTTCCAAGCACATAGGAGAGCCTAAGATAACCTTTAGGCAGTTCATAAATATAACTTTACATAAAAATAAGATGTTTTCTAGACACATGGTAGTTCAACTTGTGGATCCATTCTCCATGTAGACAGAAAGGGCTAGTTCTAAGCTAACCACAACACAGATCTTAATTGTAGCTCCTAATTCACTAATGAAAACACAATTATGAATATTTTGTTCTATTTCTGCCATAAAATTCCCCTGAAGCCTACAAACTGGTCCTTAAAAGATCAGTAGTTTGAACATTGTTGCTGGTTGTCTCTTGACCATGGTCCCAGGGTTTGCACCTGTATGTCTCACCATGTGCATTTTAGAGCAACCTCACTCTTCATACGCAGCCATTAAGAAAAGATTCATAGACTTTCAAACAAAAGCTTCTGCATAATGTTTGCCTTTTTAAACCCTGATTCAGAATACATGGTGCCGCTGCCCCAGGCTGTCCTTATTGTTTTATGGGCCCAGCACTTTTAAAAGAAGGCCAGCGTGAAGCTCAGGCCTGGAATAATAACATGAACTATTTAGGATATTTGGGTGACCCATTGCTTTGAGGAAAACAGTAAGAGGTTTTAAGTTTTTAAAACTTTGCTCAGACACTGTGGACACATTCTACAACTAAATTTAGATAGAATGCACTGAACATGTGATTTTGACCAAAGTCTCCTGTTTTGTTTGTGTGTGTTCAAATATAGCATCCTATTTAAGAATTTTAGGTGACAGATAAAATGCTTCTCCAACAAAGAAAATAATCTTTTTTTTTTTTTGTCATTTAAGTAGCTCCTCACTCCGAAGCAGCAGCAGCGTAGCCCCGCCCCCTCCGCCTCCACCACTTATGTCCTCCAGTAGACAGCATGAGATGCAACCAGTCACACCTAGCTCTGACAGAAAGGCCGAGACTCATTCAGAAAACAAGGTGAGGCTGTCAGTCAGTCTGTCTGATACAAATCAATGAAGCTGACCAGTCTGATCAATTATTTTTTGTAGTATTTTTTCACTTCTGCAGATTTCATAAACATTTCCGGGGCCTGAAAAGCACTGTTTATTAAGCCTTAATAAGGCGTAATTAATGTTGTAATCAGTGGTTAAATCAAATAAATAACTCAACTAATAATAAGAACTGAATCTGATTAGTTGATGTTTCCTGTTTGGTAATCAAACAGTTGCTGGTTGTCATTCAGAAATGCTTACCTCATAATATACCAGTGCTTATAAATTAATAAAGGGGTTAGATTTATTATGGCTGTAGCTGTAGTGTTGATTAGGTTTAAATAAATTGTCCCAAAAATAAAGTGTTTTTTTTTTTTTTTAAAGTCATCAGAAGAAGTGACTGATCAGTGATTAGAATATGGTACTTTTCTGCTATGATTTGTGTTTTAATTGTCTGTTAATCAGTTTAGTTCTGATGACAGAGAGTATGTAAATGTTTGATGGGGTTTTCCAGTCTGTCCAGCAGGGGCACTGTGGCAATGTGCTGTTCTCCATGGCTCCACACCCGTCCTTCTGGTGGATGCAGGGAGGGAGCTCCAGCTGCTGATGGTGTATGGGCGAGGAGGTTGTGTGTGTGTGTGTGTGTGTGTGTGTGTGTGTGTGTGTGTGTGTGTCTTCTTGTTTTGGCATGCTGAAACTTGAGACCCTTTGACTGAAGACCTATTTGAAGTCCTTGAGACTAAATAGGTCTTGTGCATAACCTTTAAGGTGCTGCAGTGATGATACTGCCGGTCCTTTTCTCTACAGAGCTATTCAAGCACACAGGGGTTTGAATAGCAGCGCTGTTTCTGACGGGGACATGCAGAGAGTTCAAGGCAATAAATGCCCCGCCCCCACCCCAAACAGCAATATTTAATTCATATTGACGTTAAAGGGATAGTTCCTTTTTTAATAGGGTTTTATGAGGTTCAGTGATCAGTTTATTAACAACAGAAGATGGTAGTTGGTGAGCAAGTGGTAAATTACATTTTATACTGGTTAATCTGACGGTTTTTTTTCTCAGTTAATTAATCCAGTGTTTGGTTTGTAACATAAAAACATGCGCCCCAGTTTTGCAAAGCGATTGTCCTGTTTCATCAGTTCAAAACCCAAATATATTTATTGTTATATGATATAAAACAGAGCAAAACAGGTCATCTCTGGTTGCACTGCCTAGCATTGGCACAGAAGCTAAATAATAGACTGCAGTGGATGCACTGATTGGAGGGAAAAATACATGTTTTTTTATATTTTTTTCCATTGTAACATTAACACATATTCCTTGATCCCTCTGCATTGTGTTCATCTTTACTGTAAAAATAGGATTTAGCCGTGTGTGTGTGTGTGCGCGCAGCTTGTGGGAGGACCAACTGAAAGCAGAAGGTCATGGGGTCGAGGACCGGAGCCCGCTGATCCTCCATTAGTGCATGTGTTCCATTTCGTGGATGGTATTTGCTTTTACTTACCTAAACCCTTCTCATATGTTCTTTTTGCAGAGATCAAAATCACATGTATCACCACCAGAACTCTTCCCGAGGTAGGACTGACGCACCTGTGGCTCTCTCTGTGGTTATAAAATGTTCAAATGGCACTTTTCTTCCACAGAAAATGATATTTTTGAAGTATATCACGAAGCCAATAAATGAGAGAACAACAGACGAGGGCGTGAAATCTGAATGGCACAGAATTGCTTTCCTTCCATTAGAGTTTCAAGTGCAGTTTAGAACTGAAACCATTTCAGTTATGGCCATTTGGGAACCATAACTATCGCTCTCACCATCACTCTCACTTCAGGTGAACAGTTTGCTAGATGATGCTTGTACAGTGTGAAATGAACTCCTCATTTCTCTTATGACCTTCACTGTTAGGCTCAAAGATGTTATTTTCTGATATTGCTTTGCTCCACTCTCTCCCTGACTTTTTGCTCTCTTTCCCAACATCTATTTACCTCTCTCTCTTTTTTTATTTTTTATTTTGTAGGGGTACCAACCCATTTGCCACAGTGAAGCTGAAACCCACTCACACCGATGACAGATCGGCCCCACGCTTGTATCGACGATGATGTGTTCACCCTGAGACAGTTTATTCTTGACCTTGGAAATAGCAGCATATATATTGAAAGTGAGTAAGTGGGCTTTGAGTGTCTCTCTGTTTGCCAAAGATACACATACTACTGGAGAAAGAGGACAAAAATGTATAAATATTTGATCATTCTTGGGTCCACACAAGGACTGTAGTTATATTTTAGGACTCTGTGAACCAACAATCTTCGTTTTTTTTGGACTATAAAGATTTTATCCTTGTTTACTTTTTCATAATTGTCTCTGGTTTTAATATTTATATCACAGTATAAATCAGTCATTGGGGTGTAAATGTGTTTACATAACAAATCTTAAATGATCCTAACCTTTTTTGGTCTATTTGCACTAAAATTCTGGCTCTTTATGACACATAAATGACTTGTCATTGATTCTTGTCTATGAGGTGTTAATAGTGTACAGTTGATGTGAGGAATCAGTGTTGACAGATATTAATAAAAGCTCAGGGAAGGATGAGTGATAAATAATATTTTTTATGCTTTTATTGTAATACATTCTCACCAGTTAACTCTACATGTTTCTTTAATTTAGAGCCATTAATACAGATTAATAACATGACTAATTCACTTTGGAAAATGGCTTGTAGAAAATGAAGATGTAACCCTGTGGCAGATAGTGTAATATCTTGCTAGAAATTAGACAAAAAAATGTAGTCTGAGCTAGAAATGTGATAAAAAATGTAATGCATTCATGGATAATGGAATACCATCTTTATAGCATGATATAATTACTTTAACCAATGAGTTTCATTTTATCAGCAGGTTGCTTTTTTGTACTAATGACATAATGATAATATTGATCTATATACAATTAATTTACCATAGTAATTAACAAGAATAAATATGTAATCAACAGATACATCACATTTTAAATATTTAACACACAACCTTGTAATCTCTGTCGGCTTTTTGTCTCATTATTGTCACATAAATAAAAATAAATGTCTTTGTAGTTGTTTTCATCTCATCTTTTTAATCATATTATATCTCTGTATTAGAAGTCTTTTGATTGTAATGTGTCTCCTTTTAATATCTTTGTAGTTCTTTGTGTTCATTTTGGTTTTGACTTGAGAACCTTTTTTCATCTCTTTTTTATCGAGTAGTTGTATTTTTCAATCATGTTTAATCAGTTTGGTCTCTTTGCAGTTTTTTGTGTCTCTTTTTGAGTCTTGCTTTTTTCTTTATGGCCTTTTTTTTTTTTTTTTTTTTTTTTTTATTTTTTGTTTCTTTTTTGTGTTTACAAAAAGAAAAGTAAAAAAATCCCGTTGAACAAAGTCTCTGGTCGGGGGCCCTCCTGACCCCATAGGCCTTTGAGCCTGTGCCCCATAGGCTGACTCAGTAATCCATCCATAAGTAAGTTCGTACTGAACCAAAGAGTCTTTTAAGTGATAGCCTCTAAGCTTCAGATGTGTGTTTATTTGCTCAGGCAGTAAAATGGCCTACTAAAGAAGATCAGGATTCCCGCGTTGCCTGTTTGGGTCCTCCGCTGGGGATACTTAACCCAAATTGAACCTCAGTTTGAATCCAATTCTGCTAATGGCCTGACAGCATGGTTCTGCTAAACTAGCACAGCACTACTGCTAGAAATGTGGCCGCCGCCTCTTTCTTCTCTTTGAGCAAAGTTACATTCATAATGCAAATTGTTCTGCAGGAAAGATGCTCCTCAGTGAGCTGTGATTGTGCAGTTTGTCTTTCTCTCCTGTCACTACTTAGACGACACAGCCTAAGCTAATGAATACTAACAAATGACTCTGAAGGGTAATTTTGACCTTGTTAAAGCACACCCCTTTATACATTATTAGGGTGCTGTCAAGACATGCTTCAGTCGCTCCGACAGACAGGGACGAAGGAGAGCTGGATTGAGATTCACATCAAAGGAGAGAATTAACAGACGAGTCTGAGTGAGTCAGTGTTCTCGAGGCATTGTTGTTTTCTCATTTTATTTTATTCTTTCACAGCTTGACCTCTTTCTTCTTTTGGTATGTTTTACAACAGCTCATTACCAGAGGAGAAA
>JAOWBC010000458.1:18141155-18157835 GCA_028566105.1 Hypoplectrus providencianus
GTTCAATGGTTTCTGTTTTATATTTTCTATATAAAAACCATCATGGAAAAGATGAGCATTCAGTGGCCTAAATGTTAGGAATCGGACTGATTCGATCATTTCCTGGTTTGGTTAACACTACACCATAATAAATATTGAAATATAGTGGTAAAAATAGCAGTGACAACCAAAATCAAATATAACATTTGTTTTGCAGCCATGAAGTGTCACACTAAACATCCTTGTTTCTCACTTACAGTCACCAGAATCAGGTCTTAAGTCAGTGGATGTCAAGCGTGAAGAGAAGGAGAGAGAACAAGCACCACCATCAGACGACTGTGCATCTCCCTCCTCTGTGAATTTCTCCCTTTACGGAGGGGGATATGTGTGTCTCCCGGGCCGCAGCACCTCCATGTCCTCACAGGACCTGGCCTCTCACAGCGACACCACCGCAAACACCCGAAGCCTGGACAACAGCACTGAGCAGGACCAGAACTGTCCCGATAAGATGGACATCCAGCCGGTGGTCAGCGAGCCCACAAACATCCACCAACCTCCAGCCAGTACCTCAGGACCTTTCACTGCCTGGCCTCAAGGGGGCGCCACACAGGTCTCAGGGTACTGCCACCTGCCTGCAGCTTTCATGGCAGCAGCAAAGTGACCTGAAGGCTTTCTTAGCAGATAAACAGTCTCTGATTTGATTTTGCATAAGCTTCTTCACTTTATTTTAAGCTACATATGCTTCTCTTTGAAAAAAAAGTGAATTAATATATTTGTATATATTTCAACACATGGGACATCTGGCTTTAAATCTTATCAGACACAGCATCAGGTTGAATGTCTGACCAAGAGAGGGCAGTAGTGAGCTGAGTGCAATACAAATGAATCTAAGAGATGGACTTCAGTATGGCAAACAAGAAAATTCTCTTTGGATTAAAAAAAAAATAAATAAAAAATTAGAGCAGCTTGTAATCTTGTACAATACAACATAACAGCTCCAAAGAGAGATTGTGGTCAGAGAGCTTTTCAGAAAATAAAATTTCCTTCCCTGAATGTTTATATGGGATACTTACAGAATGTAAACATCCAGCCATAGATTTGTAAGAACTGTATTTAAATGTAAAGCTTTTTATTGCTTTCTTAAATGCCATGTCTCTCAGAGCTGAGGTCAGGAGAAGAATTATGTAAGTTGAAATTCATGGGAAAAATGTGTACGTTTGTTGACTTCCATGTTCGCTGCGGTCATGTATGCACATTTGCACAGAGGTGTGTGAGCTAGGACCTTGTTGTCAATGTTGAAGCCCATATGTGGCTGAATGTATATACACACACCATATGGGTCCTAAATGTTGATGTGCTGATACTGTGTGCAAGTTTTTAATAAATTCCTTTTAAAAATAAAATGACAAGGCACTGACAATATGTTAAGTACGAGACTTGCTGTCATCTGGAAATATGTCACGTTGTCTGAGTTGAATAACATACTTTTGCCTTTATAGTGAGGTTTCATTGTAAAAGTACTGTTTCATTAAAGGCTCACATCCCATAAACAATCCTTAACTTGTCCAAAGAGTTTTATGCTGCAAGGCCAGCTGCGAAACACTTCAGTTTTCCTTTTGTACACCTGGCTACAGTGAATGCAGCATGCTAGGAATCCTTCCTTCATGAAAGTTGCTATGTTCAGGCAAGACTTCCTCTGGTGCACCAGTCAGTCAGAGCTGAGAGACAGCAGCTACAACTGGACTGTTCATAGCCAATCACATGGCCAGTTGAGCTAAATTAGCTTAGCAACAAATAGGACACATTTTTGCCAGCCTTAGCCTACAGGTTCTTTGATTTGTTTCTCCCCACTGATCCAACTCTTTGGTCCCCACATGGACAGATTACCTTCAGGCAATAAACTTGACTACAAACTGAAAAACTTGTCATTATGAATTGTGCATTCAGATATCTGTTGGGTTTACAGCATTCAACGGTCATAGTGTAGTGTATGCAAAAATGCGAAACATATTTGCATGGGAGTGTGATAGGAAAGTATGTCCAAATCTAAATCACCATTGCACTGCAGCTGACTTTGTAAAAACAACTCAGGGGGACAAACAGGAAAAAAAAAAAAAATACTAAATGGGTGGAGTGGGGGAGAAGAGCCCTCACTGCCTCTGAAGGTGAGACAATGAGTCAGCACAGAGCTCTGGACCCAGCTTCATATATAGGCCTCCACACCTGGTTCAAATCAGGGGCAATCACACACACACACACACACACACACACCTGACACTCGCTGAGCTGATTACTGATTCAGCGTGTGATCACTGAGTGGCAGGTGTGAGTACTGACCACACTTTAGAATAACATATGGATTACGGCAAGAGTACAATAAAAGAATATAAAGAAAATATCATATTATAGAATGTCAAAATACTGAAAAAAAAACAAAACAAAGTATAGTATTTTGAAAAGAGTAAAAAAAAAAAAACGGTGGTGGTGTAATTTGCAGAAAAAAATGGCAACATACTCCACAATATAGTGTTATTTGACACTATGATTTATACAAAATGTTTTTAAAAAAGCACAATAATGAAGAAGGTCATATATTTTTTTTTTATTTCATAATAAAGTTTGTCAAAAACAATCATTTTGTAGTTTGTCAAAAAATGCTGTACTATTTTATGTTGATACAAACTGTATAAATCGTCTGACAAAAAAATAAACACTGTATAATCATATGTCCAAATTTTAAACAAAAAAATCTTACCTTACTATCACACTGGTTTTCATCTTTCTGTCTACAGTGTGTATGTTCACAGGTTGATCATGCATGTACAGTAATTCGGAGGCAGAGTTCCTGTCAGACGGTGAATATCACTGTGTCTGCAGAACTGTGTGGCAGCTAGACTCTCTCACTCACATGCACACAGACAGACATTCATACTGTTATCTAACGAATTGCTCTGTTTACCTGTCTAGTCTGGCAGTGCTGTGCTGAGTATTCAAGTCTGCCTGTTCCTGGAACCAAGTGTGTGCTGTACTTGGATGCATGAAGCTGCAATGCATCATAATTATTACATTTATATCAGGAACATATTGTGCATAAGCGATGTACATGTCTTTCTTGTCTCTGTAGAGGGAACACAATGCTGGAATTCTAGGCATGCTGATATCAATTTCCTGTGGTGCAGCCCATCGCTAGGTGCAACATCCTGTCCAATGAGGTTGAGGAGCAGTCTGACACAAACCGACTGAGTCATGATGCCCACAAAGATGCTAACCCACTCCTCTATTTGGCCTTGACCGTGGTGGTGGAAGGGGAGAGGAAGGTGACTGGATGTGTTTCCCAGCATTCCTGTCTTTTTCTGATGCTCAGCCCCGAAAAAACAGTCACATTCCTCGCCGTCTCCATCAGCCGGCCATTGTTCCCTGAAAGAGAGGGTGCTCTGAGTGAGTGAGTGAGTGAGTGAGTGAGTGAGTGTTAATGAGTGAACAAATGATTGTGATTCATATTTGTCTGCATCATTGAAAAGAAAGAAAAAAAACAAAGGACAAAGGTGTGTGTTGATGGAAAGACCAGAGTCCGGGCTGTGTGGTCGTCTGCGTACAGCATGTCCCTGTCCTTTGTCGTACATAAAAACAGGAAAATAAAAGCGCTGGAAGGTGTAGGGAGTGCGTGGCGCTGCACGGATGCTTGTGTAACCTCCTGTTCAAAGGCCTCCTGTTTCCTCGCGACTGTACATCAGGGAATCCAGGTCATACCGAAACGCAGACAATTATGTCTTCAGAGGAAGTTTGTCCATGGCACTGTGTGTGTCCTTGTTTACATACATTTGTTTTTCTAAAGTCTGAAATCTGGATAGTTTAACCCACAGGTGAATAATCACAAAAACATTTAGTCTGTGTTAATGCATATGACACTGTGTTTTCAAAGATTCAGACACTCACGCAAATTGTATTTTCTACCGGATGTCCTTATTTTCTATCACAATTAAAAGAGATGAACATAATTTCATTGGTTAAAATACTGAAAATGAATTAGTACAAAAGTAGGTTTTACTTAGTGAAGTGTTAATAAATATTACTGTATACTTTTTTTTGTTTTTGACCCGGACTCTTTAACTTCCTCTAAAGTCACTTAGGGAGTTTTTAAAGGGATGTGCAAGGAATTATGCTTAGTGACCTTTACCTGTTTACTGTGTCTAAAGGCATAGTTTTCTGTTGGCAAAGACCTGTAACAGGCATTGTTTAGTTAAAATAACACTGATTCTTTCTCTTGAAAACAAACACTTTAAAGAAAATGTTGGCCGTCCCACGCCCTCTGTTCAACAAGACAAGAGAAAAGAATAAAAGTTAAACAAGCTTTTGGTTAAGTAACATTAAAGCTTCTTCTGTTCTGCATGGATGCACATTCCCAGAGGCCCGCCACATGTTTGTGAGCCTGATTTCACACACACACAAACTTGTTTCCATCACTTAGGAGGACATTGTTAATTCTCTCAGGATTTACCATGTGGTTTATCCAAATTCTTATCCTCAACTCAACAAAACTTTAAACTTAGTCTTAAGCCTGTGGGGACATGGTGTTTGCCTTGAAAGTTGAATGAGTCCCCACAATGTGACTGTGTAACATACGTCCCCACAATGTCAGCAACACCACCAATGAATCCCAACACAGATAATATTATATAACAGGCTTTGACTGGGACTAACTAATGATAACAGTTGGGTCATGGTGTGTAGCCAGGGTGTAAAAGTGTTGGTCAGGTTCTGGTCCTGATGGGTCATTATATTGTTCCAGTGGTTGTTTGCTGGTAAGGTAACAGCGTTGTTGAGACCCAACAAGCCATATCATCCTTTAAGGTCAACCAGTGAGCTATGAACCATTTCATGTCTTTAGTCACAGTCTCTGGTCCAACAGAGACCCTCCCACACTGTCATGGTGGTTGACCCCTGTGTGCGTTTGTCACAGTCAACAAGCCTCTGCGCACTTTCTTTTCCCGCCTTTGTTTGAAGTCCGTGGGGGGTGGGGAGCTGCTCGGACACCCGCTCAAAAACAGCCATCCCACCTCCATGCTGAATTTGGAGATGGCCTGCTGTTTAGAAGTAGTACGCCTGTGTGAGATTGACAGTAGGGCAACGGGAAGTAATGCATGAATACCAGAATACACACTGAACTGTAGGAGTCACGTACAGGTGGATTAAGGCCGAGACGCAGATGTTAGCACCTTTCTGCAAAATTGTTATTTTGTGCAAAGGTCACACCTAGTTATTTAGGCACATTATATCAAGTCAAGACAAAAAAAGGTGACTCCTTAAGCCTTAAATGTATAAAGACCATAATTGTGACTGCCTCCTGTACATGTAAGTAATCTTCCTTTACTCTAAATATGGTTTGAATCTGAGGTCATTTATTGTGCTTCAAAGCCATTCCTCGTATGATTCCAGTTAGACAGCGGAGCAGATGACTTCTTCGCTCGATAATTAGCAAACATGGCTGTGCAGCTGGCTGCTGAGTTGGGGAGTTTTTGCAGCCAAGAGTCAAGTGGGTAAATGTGAAAAACAAACCACAAAGTAAGCATGTGCCAGAGTTCACCTACAGCACATCATCCACAGCTCTTTCTTCTCTCCCCCTCTCTCCTTTGTCAGACGGAGCAGACTGCACTGTGCTTCAGTGGGACTAACACTCAATACAAGGCAGAGCTGAACTCATAAGGAGTCAATATGATGTCTCTGGGCAGATGCTCTGAGCAGACACAGACGCCAAACAGGCTTGGCAAATAACTCCATCTGGGTTCACAAGGTGATAGGAAAGTCAATGAGTTCGTGGTGGCAAAAGAAACGTTTTGTTACATTTCGGTTTAAACTTCTAATACTATGTAACTTTTTCATTTCATAATAAGTCATAATTAAAAAAATGTTTTCCTAATTTCCTGAGAAATTGTGATGTTTTTATATAGCATGTCATGATTTTGAGCTACTATGTTCATAAAATGACTTGCAGGATCTATTTTTAATCATTTCATTGTAAATTTGCTTCCATAGAAACTGGTTAAAAGAAAACACAAAACAAAACTGATTTAAGCACATCAGCTTCTTATACCCATATAGAAATAGCATTAGGTGGCAAAGTTATCACAAACATTCTGTTTTTTCATCATATCTCATAATAAAACAGACAAAATCAGTAACAGTTGTAAGTCAGCATGAGAAAAGTAACAAGCCGTGTTGTTCAATAACTTAAGATGTTTGTTACTAAAGGAAATGTAATACACTCAAATACAATAACTACATTTGTAGTTTTGTTCTGACCCTTTTAGTTTTACAAAATTGAAATGTAAAAAAAACATTTTGTTGATTAATAAAACAAATTCAGTGGGGGCACATGAAGAAAAACTCTGTTGTAAGTATGGGTTTCGTAAAAGGAATGTGACTGTTTCAGTGGAAGAGACATAATGAAAGAGAAAGAGATAAATGCTTCTACATGAGTTGCATGACGGAAGTGTAGGTGTGGGAAAAGCACGACTCCACACTTGTAGACATACAAAACAAACGCACTTTTCTGACATCGGTTAAAAACTGCATGATCCTGGGAGGACACAGAAGGTTTTGATCTCATGTGAAAAACTTGTTTCCTGTATGAACCACCCAGCCATCACGTAGCATTGTTTCAAATGTCAACCACATTTTGTTTGCAGTATTTGTATAAAAAGTTAATCCACAGTAATGGCAGAGATAAATAAATAAGAAACATAGCACAACATGAGGTCACAGGTGTAACGCCATCACTTCGTAGTCAGATCTTTTTCTTCACACCTGTGATGAGATTTTGAAATGCAACGATCGATCTTTTTGTTTTTTAATCATGCCTGTGTAAATCCAGTGTTTGCAAAGTGTTAAATATAATTAAATATGTTAAAGAAAGACTTTTTTAACAGAGCTAATAAATGATATCAGGCCCTGATGTAGAGAATAACACAGCTTTATGTTCCCTCAGTATGTGAGTCCAAACACACATGGAAATACTGCTTACTTTAGTCAACAACTTGCAGTTGCAGTCTACTGATGATTGTCTCTCAGATTATACAATTACAATTACATTACAACAGATTGTTCAAAGACACAAAAGAGTTATGTCCATTTATCTGTCCATTCTTCCACCAAATGCACTTGGTCATCCGTCCGATTGTGGTTATCAAAAAAGTCTTTTCGCAACAAAATGTTCTGTCAGCATTTAAGTGCAGTTTATCTCTGTTGATATCAGACAAGGTTTCATGAAACGTTCTGAAATTGCACCATTGTCCACAGTTGGTCCACAGTTCTACAGCGGTGCAGTTTCAGTCCCCCACAGGCTCTGTGATCAGGCACAATTTGTCCCTTTTTGTCACACCAGCAACTGTCATTGTTGAGGCGAGCGTTCTCTGGACACCTTTTATTTATATTCCCTTTTCTTCTTAAACTCCTCTAAGTCCACACAGGTGTAGTTACAGGTTCACCAGACAGTCATTAGTAGTGTTACGGAGGAGATCTCACAGGACGAGCAGGTTACTGACAACTGAATAAATACTTATATGAGGGGAGTCACTCAGCTTCACCTCACAATCCACGAAATACACCAAGTCCACTTTGTGTCCCTAAGGGAGGAACAAAGAAGGCATAGTTTAGAAAATATATGGATTGGCTCGGTGATAAATATAAGGTTAATTTATATTCAGAAAATAGAAAATTATTTTCTCATTCAGCATTCATTTTTTGTTAATATCTGAATATTCTGTGGACTTACATGGCTTTTTTTTTCTACATTAGCATTGCTCTCATAGCTGCCTTGCTGATCCTTTTACGATTCTTTCTCATCCGTTTCTTTGGACGGGCTGGAGGTCTGGGGCCTTCTGGAGCCGAGGGCTGCCGCGTGGTAGTCGTCGATGTTGCGGCTGTCAGAAAAGGATTCACATGTTACTAAAACACTGGCTCTGTGGTAATGTGAGTCAAAACTGTAAAATAGATAATAAGTAAGTAGCTTATAAGAGAATAGCTTTCATTTCTTGTGAAAGTTTAATACCTATTCTAAACATTTAATACATTTTTAAAATATTTTTATATTCATTGTTGAAGGTATATATTTTATATAACAACCATTATTATTTTCTTTATTTCCCAACATTTTCTGGAATTCACTATCTGTTCCTAAACAGGATAATCTGTTAAAAAATCCAGTTTCTCCAGATCCTCCAGGTGCTGAGAATGGCATTTGCAAGAATCCAATCTGTCTAAAACACACAAAGTGTGGTGGATGCTTGCTAATTTTTTCACAAAGTATCCGTCCTTACTATGTCAGGATATAGCGACAGTTTCAGCGAATATGACAAAAAATGAGTCCTTCAAAAGTTATCTTCTGAGTCTTTAAGCATTTTTTTCCAGATGGGGTATGTTAGAAGTACCTTTATTTGTGATTTTATCAACCTAGGTTTTCAATCATGTCTCATACCTGATGTCTGTGTTGTTGTCTGCAGAAGATGATGATGTTTACCATGTGGGTGATGATGACCAGCCCTTTCCCTTTCTTTCTGCCTCTCTTCCTCTTCACGTTTCATCTGCTGCTGTCTCAGTAACTCCTTCTCTTGGTCCAGCCTCTTGTGGAGAAGCAGAAGCTCCTTTCTCTCCTGCTCCAGTTTTTCCTCCTCAGTCTGTAATATCCTCATCTCATCAGGAGTCTCATTGTCTCTCCGTCTCGCCTGTTCTCGAGGCTCTGGATTTGGTTCTTTGGTCGGGCGGAACCAGGTCCCAACTCTCTGATTGGGTGCCTCAGTAGGACTGACCTTGGCTTCAGGATTGTGAGGAACAGGGTGAGAGGAACCACTTGTGTGGCTCTTTGACAGTTTGGATTTGTCGTCTTGCCATGATGGACTGTGTGTTTGTGTGCCTTCGTGCCTGCTTTCCTCTTTCCCTTCAGTGCTGTTGAGCAGCAATCCCTCCCCACCTTCTACCAGCTTGTTCTTCACCTCAACACCAACAGTATCCACTGAAGAAACAGTCTTGTTGCCATCTGAGATCCTTACATTCTTGCCCTCCACATTTTCCAGTTTCTCAGTTTGGTCGTTAGTCCCAAGGGGCTTGCTGGAGTTGTGTGTCCAATGTGGAGCAAAAAGAATAGCCTCTGCAGTGCGGGATGTGTCCTCCCCAGCAAGGCTGTACCCTTCTCCAGGCTGGGTGAAGGTGTCTCCTCTAGGGCTCCAGTGCTGCTCCAAGAGGTCCTCCAGGTGGGCCCTCTGGTTCTGCTTCAGCTCATCCCACTGATGGAGTTCATCCTTGGAGTGCACCTTGACCTTTGACAACAAAATACAACAAAAATTCATTTCAGCTAAATGTAAGTCAAATCCATTGATACTCAACAAAATGTTTCCAACACATTCCAAACATTCCTTTAAATTACAACAACATGGCACAAAAACTATCTTATATTTGAAAGGGAGTCAATCTCTATAGACCACCATGTTAAAATGTCCAACTTCACAGCGGAAAAAAACACATTTACAGGTTGGTAGGATGTCAAAATGAACTCATGATAGATGCCACAAACTAAACTGTTTAGTGAGTAGCTTTATTAACTGATATTAATGAAGCTACAATGTGCCAAATGCTGGGATACATACTAACACCTATTGTGTGCAGTACACAATAGATGTTAGTATGTATCCCAACATACACGTACCACATACCACTCCAACAGCACGCAGTATGCAACAGTCTGTACTGTACCTGTCCATGTCCTTGGCTGAGGGTCTGGTTTCGATGCTGGTGGTTATGCTGTCTGCGAGATGATTTTTTCTTGGGTGCAGGGGGACGTGGTGCAGGCTGACATCGACACTCGACATGATCAACCACTGACACCACTGCTTTAGCATAAGTGGGTCTTTTGTTAATGTACTCGATTTTCATGACCTGAAGAGGTATAGAAGAAGATGAGGGTGAGCGGGGATCATGCAAATACAGCGCTCATATAATATATGTGTCTGTGCATCTGTTTACCTGCAAGTATCTGGTGTGTGTGACGACAGGGACACACTGCAGGGTCTTGGTGTTGCAGCAGCCAGAGCAGCGCTGCACCTCCACGCAGGGCGGCCATAACAGGAAGTTAGCGTTGCTTCGGTCCAACATTGCCCTGGTGACCTCAACCACCTCTGTACGAACCTTACACAGAGCCTGCTGAGCCGGCTGGGCATCTGAGGGATAAGAAATGACTGAGTGTGAGCATGGATGGATTCGGAAACAATTTGTTACTAATGTGGCACTAACTGTAAACTATGTCTCCTACATTACATAGGAAAAGAATCAGAAGGAAAGAAAATTCATTCATTCAACATTTTGGGTCTTTTTCGTCAGTTTTGTATCCCTTTATGGTTCTCTCTTCATGTCTTTGAAGTTGTTTTTTGTTTTTTTGCAATTCTCTGCACATAATTTATGTCTCTTTGTTGTTATTTTTTTTGGTTATCTTTGATGTGTCTCTTTGTGGGTATTTTTCATCACTGTTTAGCTGTTTTTAGACTTCCATTATTTTTGCATCACTCTGTAGCTGCTCTTTGTTACTTTGTGGTTATTTTGCATATCTTTTTATTGTTTTTACTTTTGTTGTTGTTGTGCTTGTCTTTCTGTGATTGAGCTGATGAATCCTAAGGCACCCCCTGACTCCTCGACCCCTGGGTCTCATTAATCCATCAGGTCTGAATATGACTTGTATATGCATTAGTTACATTGATAATCAGAAAATACTGCACTCTAAAAATGATCTTTTGCTCTATTTAATGGCACAACTAACGACTTACTTGAAGAAAATCCCTTACTTTGTATATGTTATGTAATAAGTGAAAGACGAATCAAAATGCACATGGGACTCCTCATGAATTCCCACAACTCTAAACACTCCCAAGTTGCTAAGAGATGAGCATCTGGCAAATATGAGAAGCCTAATTACTCCCATTTCCATTTGGCTGATCCACAGTGACTCACCTAGCTTGTTTTCATGTGTATTTAGTGTGATAACAAGCCCTCATCATTTAAGCCCAATTTGTCCTTTTGTATAATTGTGATTAAAACTTCTGCAGCTCCGAGACATCTATCCACTGCATCCACCACAGTGTGTTTCCAGCTGCTGCAGATTAAAATGTCAAAGTCAGATTAATAGATATGCTACAACTTGTTCTAATCAGATTTATTGGATTATTTCATTTAACTTTTTTTGTAGAAACATGAGGAAATTTCATTCAACTTTACTTCTCAAAAGCTCAGTTGGTTTGTGCTGTTTAAAAATATAAAGGCACAAAAAATATTAGGAATTTATATAATGATTAATGTGAGGCTATTAGTATCTCTTCATACTAGAAGAAATCCAGCAAAGTCACTGTTGTAGATTGGTGTCCAGTAATTCAGACATCTGCTTTATCATGATAGTGAAAAAAGGTTAATGGGAAGGATTTCACCGTGTCACCAAAGCCACACTTGTCACATTAATCAACCCCCAGGAAGGTTTAGGGTGAACGAACCCGCAGTCCTCTACTAATGAGGATGGAGTACTTTTACATTCATGAGGAGAATCAGGAATCCTCCATGTCAGCACTGCAGCCCTCTATTAACATATTTATGAATATATAAACATGGAAATGTATCTTTAAAAACTGCCACACAATTTTATAAGGATCTAAAGAAATAAGCAGTGGTGTTCCTGTTTGTCATGATATATAATAATTCATATCTTGAGTCAGAAAAACTGCAGGGGAATAAAGGATGGAGGGGGCTGAGCTCACCCAGGCTTCTTGGTAGTCTATGACCTCCATTGGCTGCAGTCCCGTCCTCCTCATCTGAGACAAAACAATAAACAAACATTGGATTTATGTAAACATGGCAACTCACTTGTGAATGGTCTGGCATGTATATTTAATCTCAAGGCCCTCTAGCGCCCTCTGTATGTATAGAGATGAAATGTGAGATCTCACATGTGGGCAGTGGAGGGAGAAACAAAGAGGGTGTGGGGGGAAGGTAACGTCACATGTGAACGTGCTTATGAGCATGCACGTGCAAACAGAGAGAACAACAGACTTTGGCCTATCTTAAGTCATATAGTGCTGTATGTGTGTGTGTGTGTGTGTGTGTGTGTGTGTGTGTGTGCATTTTGAATATCATGTCTTTTCCCTGCTCCCTGTTTGTCCATCAGTTTGAGTTGGTTTTAGTCCTGCTGATGTTTACAGGTCGCAATTAGGTTAGAAAAGTAGCCACTTGCTGTTTTGTTAGCTTTCAGTTCATCATTGCATTGCCCACACACAATCTGTGTTATTTATTTAACTGACTTAACTATAGAGGTCACCATTTTAAGTTTGTTGTCTTTCCATAATTGACCTGATTCCAAAGCATTTTGAGCTGTTCAGATGATTACTTAGACTGGTTTCAGTGTCTCTATCAACAGTAATATCAGAATGCGCTGGTCTTTACCTACGGAGTCAGTGAGCAGCAGCAGCTCGAGGTCTTCTATGGAGGAGATGGGGCTGTTTCTAACCAGCTCCACCAGGGCTGCAGGCAGAGGCTCCCCCTGAAACACACAATTATTTATAGATCAATATAAAGGAGCACAGATGTGAGATTACCCAAATAGAATAGAAAAAGGAAAAGTCACGTATTTGGACAGCTATTTGAGAATTTCCCACACTGTATTCATCCTGCATCAGACACGGCAGAGTTTCCCTCAGAGGAAACAGTTTCAAAGCCTGACTGAGGCACAATAGGTGATCAAAATATAAACAAAATAGTATCCCTTCTTTAAAAGAATATTCTTTTAATAGAAAGACTGACATAACAACTACATTTTAATCTTTGTAATGCTCCCTGAGGCTGTGGCAGGTGTGCCTACAACAGAGATGGTTTAAAGAATTCTGACCATCAGAGTAGGCCAATAAACACCAACTCATTACATATATAGAAGTGGTGTAAGATTAATTGGTTCGATAAAGTCAATTTTAAAATAATTATTTACATTTATATGTTATTATCTATTAAAAATTATTCATTTTTTAATATACATATTTTTCTTTTTTAAAAAACAATTTTTGTTGCCTCTCGAACAAGCTGATGCTGATAGATATTGCTTTTTGTTTATAAAAGTATATAGATATGTGGCTCATTATAACAATGAAAAATACACCTCTCAGTGCAACAGTAAAGCTCTTTTATGTGTCTTCATAGTTTTTGGTAAACAATGGAGGCTTTAAACGGTATCAGGTTGTGGCTCCACAGGAAATACTCAATCCTTGGAAAATTCATTTCTGGTTTAGTTGGAAAACCTGACTCTTGTACTTAAACAACATGCATTTGCTCAAATATTTCCATCCATCACCAGAAGCAGTGCAGCATTTCTACACTGTGATTCTATGGAGTGACTGTGGGTTTAACCCCCCTGGTCATTAATGGGCAAGAGAGTTGAGGGGTTGATGGGGGGAGTATTAACCAAAGCGGACACACAATGGTCACTAAGAGCGGGGTGAATGACTATTGGCGTTGTGTCTTGTCATCTGCTAACATTTAGGGGTCAAAGGAGCCAGGAAGGAGTCAGGAAGTGGGGGAAGGAGTGACATGGAGAGGACGAGAGAAGGGAGGTGCATCTGAAAAAAGGAGGGATAATAGATGAATAAAAGACGGGTTTAAATGGACAAAGATCAGACATGGGTCGAGACACTTCCTCACATTGGTTTAAATGCTTTGGATGGGCTTCAGTGGCTTTGCCATCCAATGAACCAATGGAGATGATCGTGAAGATGCAAGTCAGATATAATGGTTACTGTCCTTTAGTTAACAAATTAAAGAAAATATATGATATGTGACAGGCTGCACAACCTTTTACATTTTCAGTTTAATTATCCAGTCTAAGTTTAGTCCAGTAAAATGTGTGTACAATTCCATTCAGGTTCTGGAGAACATAATGAATCCCTACGGGAAGCAGGTTTTAGCCAAAGGAAGCAGCCATCCCTGCATGGACATGTACTCTCATCCTGCCAGTACTATACGCCATTGACTTTCCCCCATTGTTGGCTGGCTTTTCAGAGAGTCAGATAATACAGCAGGGAAATGCCTGCTGTATTACACTTACATCTCTGTTGCAGGGCTGTCCATGCCCCAGAGGAGTCATCGTGATGATTTTCTTCCCTTCACCAAATGGAGCAAACCAGCCTGCTCGGCTAATTGTGTGTGATGTTAATTATAGCATGTGCGCCTTTGTTCACATTGGTGCCTGCTGTCATGATGATTTGTGTCTAAGCAGGAAATACTAAATAAACACTTCATTTCTGATAAACAAAAGAGATATAAACAGATTTTTAAAAATCCACAGACATAATGTGTAAACACACAGTGGTGATGTGCGACATGCAGCTATGGAATGAAATAATAAACCACTGAATTTATCGAGCAGGGATGGCAATGATTGATCAGTTACGAGGTTAATGGTTGTTAATAGTGACTGCACTACGAGAGGGAGCATCTTCTTTCTGTGTCTGGTGAGCAATGATGAGCAAAAGTTTCCAAAAATATGTTTCAGCAAGCCTGATTCTATCATTCTCTCACCTAGAAGGTCCCATAAAGTTGTTTTTGGTGGCTGTTAACGATTTAGCTATGTGAAGCTAATGCTAATGCTAAACTAGCATGTTGAGCAGAAACAGAACAGTCAGGGCTGTGTCGTTCATTCAGTTCAACAGTGTCAATGGGCTATATACCGTTAGAAACAATGACCAGGCATTTTAATGCAATTTTTTTCATCATTTTTCGTTTTTAAATTATGTATTAATAAATAGATTATGAAAGAGACAGCTGGTATACAGGAATCGCACTATAATGTTGGCGTTTATCTACAGAAACACTTCTGAGAAACTGATTTGGACAACCAAACTGCTCTCTATTAAATCCTATAGAATTATGTCTGGTATACTTTTGCCATTTTCCAAACAAAACACACAAAAAAAACACATTTTGACACAATCCAGCACTTATCACCTGAGGCATTTCCCATCCCCTGAAGCTCTGTTGGACATATTGAGGAATGCCAGGTACAGGCAGCGGCTGCAGCGGGCAGGGGAGCAGAGGGAACATCTAATCGTACATAATTAGGGGGTCAGGTTTGCTGCCGGCGCAGCAACCGCAGCAGCGGCGGCACATGTGTTACAATTCACATGTAGTTACTGAACTGCTTCTACACGTGCGCAATACTGGATAATAATGTGACTTTAATTAATTCCTTTTTCATAACCTTATTTGGAAAGGCACCTGATGCAAAAAGGATAATGATGAGTTTGTGTTAACTGAAGGTAAATGTCTGGATTCCTCTTTGGTGGTCCACAGTTCAATGCATATCTGCCACATGGAGAACACTTTAAATTATATACACTAGCTCTGTTAGAGTCCCATTCTCTTATGATAATGGGTTTTTTTTTTTTATAAGGTAAATGATTAAAGCTTCTACACAGACTCCATTTCACAGCTGCCATACTGTAACTTTAACATTAGACAGGGGGAATTCCTGGTTGTATACCTCAAAGCCTTTCTAACTTTTTCCCTCTGAAACATGTGGCCTGTCAAATTTGACTTTTCTTTTACATGTGGTACCTAGAGAGGCCATAAAATGAAAAGACAGGTTGATGACAGGAACTTAAAGCAATCCATCATAGCTGTGTGCTTCACCCTAAATCTATGTGAAGTAGTCATGGTGACGCTAGTTGCATGCACACACACTAAACTTTATGGGTTCAGCGAATTAAAGGAGTAATGAAAGACAGCCTACCAGTTCACGTCCTGTTGAAAGTCTTTTGATTTTATTTTTTTATGTTTTATATTGTTTCTGCTTTAATTGAAAGCTAATAGTGTCCAACATCTTACTTCCTTAACATGCCCGGGTGCAGTATTGAAACCCCACCCCCCACCCCTCCATCCATCTGTCTGGATGAAAGAACGCAAGCCCACAAAAGGTTGTGCCCTCTTTTTTGACTTGTTTAAGTATCCACTTCCCATGACTGGCTAGTTAACTTCTCTGATTTAACCCCATTTAGTTTTACAAGTAGGTGTTACATTGTGAAGATGGATTTCCTGTATCGGAAACAGATGAAATCTCAACAGGACAGAAAAACTGTTCTGAGCTACTTTTACAGCCTTCACTTGGACAAAAAAATGTTTTTTTCCCTTTATACAATATAATGTCAGTGGTCATTAGGCATCACTTGACCTATATGAGACCCTCAGTTAAGTTTTGTCTTCCTGTTTGACCTCAGCAGACTTTGCCCATCTATCTTGCAGCCATACATTACTTCCGCCTGCTCATTTTCACATGTTTAAAGAACATTTGACTCAGACAGATATGTATTAAAAAAGCAGCTATGTTGCTTCACAGGAGGTGGAAACAGCAGTGGTTTAGAATGGCGCTTAGAGAGCACAGACCTCCACCAAGGCCAATGGTGCATTCACGTGCTCCATTTGAAATGGTCCCACTTCCTGAGTTGGGAAGTCGCTCTTCCGCTATAATATGGAGGCAATGCATGCTCCCAAAAAAAACGTACTTTATTTTATTGTTCGGGGCATTAAACAGCAGCTTCGTATCTTTTTCCAGTTTATCATTATTATTATTATTATTATTATTATTATTATTATTATTATTATTATTATAAAAATAACAAATGCCCACACGATCAA
>JAOWBC010000458.1:18187419-18205138 GCA_028566105.1 Hypoplectrus providencianus
CTGGAACCAAATATGTGACATGCTGCACCAGAGACCATTAAATACTGGACCTGTTTGGTGCCAACACCAAGGAGGCATATACATCATCAGCCCTACCTCTGATGACGTGGGAGGACACTGTGGTCTCACTGTATGACTCACTATGTGAACTTGTGTGGAAAACCCAGCAGTGTTGTTTTTCCAACAACAAACTCTAGATTAACCCTGACATAAAATCTCTCTTTAAGGAGAAAAAGAGGGCCTTTAGGTCAGGAAACCAGGCTGAGCTGAAGGTTGTGCAGGAGGAGCTGAGGAGGAAGATAAGAGAGGAGAACAGCAGCTCCTGGTAGAAGATGGAGGAGCAGCTGCAGCAGAAGAAGCTCAGTGCGGTTTGCCGAGGCGTTTATAGATGTTGATCATCATAAATGTCATATAATATATGATGTAATACATTGGCAGATTATTCACTTCAGTAATTAGTTTATTTTTTTCGGTGATGAAGAAGGTTGTAAAAGCTTTTTCCACTCACAACCTTTGCTTCCCGTCAGTAAAGATAACAACATGGCCATTATCATTTATGACCAAGTATTATTAATCAGTTAGTTTGAGTTGTGTTGGATTCGCGTTTGATTTTAAATATATTACGTTTCATTCAGTCTATTGAATGCAGGAATGATAACAGGAGAGATGATAGAGATTCTCTAATTCAGACTGTTTTTTATTAAGCTCCAGCGTTTGGCCTGGTCACACACGCCATGAGGAAGTCTCATTCTCTTGGTGTGTGTGCGAGTCATTGCATACATGTGTGTGTGCATCAGAGCTCCAGCTCAATCTTGACATCCATCTTAGCCTTGTAGGGCTCCAGCAGGGGGCGCACCTCTTCAGACAGGAACCTGGCCACCTGGAGGACGTAACACAGCGTTAGTGTGAGGACAGGAGGGGAGCAGTCAGGGCGAGGAGCTGTCCCGTGTTTCACCTGCTGGGGAGCACGGCCGATAAAGGTCTTGGGGTCCAGTATGGCGTCCAGCTGGCCCAGAATGGGGGCGAAGTAGGGGTCTTTCTGGACTCTGGCCAGAAGGTCGTTATCGCCGCCCTCCTGTTTGACCACAGCTGCCGCCTCCTGGGACAGGACACGGATCTTCTCGTGGCAGTCCTGTAGGAGCAGAGTTTTTATATATAGGATCATGAAAATGTTGTTTCTGAGATGACAACAAAAGGGACTGAAGCAAAAGAATTAATTTAGACATTAAAAAATGCTGTAAATTCTAGAAATTATTACATGCATCTACTTTACGTCAAAATAAAAGTTCCTGGCTAAAGCGAGCCGAGTTTAAAGATACAGGTGCTTTGTATTTTGTTTCAGTAAACATGCTGCATTTGCAGAAAGCAAGCATTTGCCTACTCCCATGTTGGTGTGATGTTGCTTAATTATGCTTGCACAAAATATCTCCACAATGAAATTATTGATACAAAAAAAAAAAAAAAAAATCACCAATAATTGATCAAAGGCAAATTATTTAACAGCTACAACGGTCTGGTAAGATAAAAAAAAAAAGACATTATGTTACAGGAGTGCAGCTTATAACAGAAAAGACACTTACGCCATACAACTATACTGATATAATAGCTGGGGACTGTGCAGCACAGCCCAGAGTGAGTTGCTGTGACATTAAACTTTTAAAGACAAACACCAGTACCTGTCTGTTCCCTCCAGCCTTCACCATGGCCATGATGATGTTTTCTGTGGCCATGAAGGGCAGCTCCTGGCGGATGTGTCTCTCTATGACTTTGGGGTAGACCACCAGCCCCTCTGTGACGTTCTGCAGGGTGCTCAGGATGATGTCAGCTGTCAGGAAGGACTCCGGCAGGGAGATGCGCCTGCACACGAGCAAGGGGGTAAGTTAGTAAAGGAAGCAGGAGAGCAGCCTCACACTGTTCACTGCTTCAGTCACAACTTAATGCAAACCGAGTGACATCTCTTTCTGCACAAACCCCACTGAATTTTTTCTGTTTTCAGCTCTGACAAATTTTGTATTAGGACATTCATGTGATTGTGAAATAGCCGCTGCAGCAGCATGAGTACCCTGAACTGATGCTACATGTGTTCAATGTGACGTCTGTGGCAAGTCAAGTGAGAGGAATGATCCTGATCAGATGCTTCACTTCCTTTCTTATTACATTGTTGTTGGTACGACTAATGACGTCACACATTTTCCATTACTGGTCCCCACCTCAAACAATCTCACCAGTTTAAAGATCTGTTACTCCCTCAGAAGGCGGTACAGAGCCGGGATCACTTGGATCCCTCATCACGCCTCTGTCAGGTTCACATTAAAAGCTCAATATCACGGACGCATACATATCACAGCTTGAAAAGGCAGTCTGACAGTGGCTAGTGTATCATCCCACACATGCACATGCTGTGTGTCTGTGTTGTTGACCTGTTGGCGCTGTCGTCCAGCGTCCTCTCCAGCCACTGGACCGATGCCGTCTGCAGCGGGTCGGCCATCAGGGCCACCAGGTGTCGGGCCAAGCTGCAGCAGCGCTCTGCACGCATGGGGTTCCTCTTGTAGGGCATGGCACTGGAACCTGAGGAGGAGGAAGGAAAAATATTTCATGCTCACATAGTTTGGACTAATACACATTACATTAGGTGTCAGAATGAGGTCTGACTGTGTAAAGGGTATTACGAGTGAATGTACCAATCTGCTCCTTCTCAAAAGGCTCCTCGATCTCCTTGAGGTTGGCGAGCAGGCGGATGTCTGTACAGATCTGCAGCAGGAAGACACATCCAAGATGGGCTTAATGCTAATTTCATATTCCACTTTAAAAGTGGTGAACCTACGGCTGAACGAGGCAGCAGCTGGTTAATTGGAGCACTTGCAGATTTCCATTGAATGCCACTAGATGGCAGCGTTACTCTACGTGCCTCTTGCTGCTGCAGCGTACCTTGTGAACAGTGGCTCCCAGGCTGGCCAGGCTGGACAGAGAGTCTATGTCCACCTTACGGCTGTATGTCTGTCCAGTCACCAGGTAGGATCTGTGCGGCAGGGACACCATCATCAGAAACAATAAGAATAACAATATGCATGTCTGTATAAACTGTTAAACAACACCTCTCCTACTAAGGACTACAAAATCTGCCCTCAGGGGACCACGGGTGATGTGTGTGGCTATCATCTCCATGTCAGCTCATCTTGTATTATTAATAGTTATATTTATTCCATTATATTGGCATCTTTATCCAGATATGGTTCTACTGAATATTAGAGGCAGGGATTGTAAATCTCTAGTACATTTATCAACCTTTGACAACAATTCACTTGAAATGTTGCCATGTGCACAGATGTTTGAATGTAGACATAGAGACTAAGTTCTGTAAAAAAAAAAAAAAAAAACAAATCTCCCTGTGGGAAAATAAAGACGAAAGCATATCATTTTGGGTGGTGAACTTACTTTTTGAAACCAGCCATTTCTGTCACCATTCTGTCAAGCTCTTCCACCTGAAAGGAAAATTATGAAACATGAGCTTTTTTCTCACTTAATAATAATAATATTGGTAAAATATTCAGTTTCTTGATTTTCTGAACAATTGATATGCAGGTTGTAAATGGCATTTTATTTATTATTCATATATTATATTTTTGACTTACACATTTAATTTAAATTAAAATGAGTCCAATATCAATAGGCCCTATATTTGGTACACTTTAAAGGTAAATTCATCAATCTTGTGCAATTTGCAGGCAAAATCAAGAGGATGGCTCTATAGAGAAATTTGTGCTCTATAAAAAACATTAAATATATGAGACGGTTGCGGGGGAATAACTCTGAGTTGGGCCACTTAGAGGGAACCGTTTTTTCTTGTCTTAATGACCGGAGAGATGTGAATTCATCAATCGATTTACCAAGGTATAAAACTGGTAATTACCTGGCAATGGACAATTTATTTATGATATTGACCTTGTCATGGTCCCCCTGAAACAGCTGCAGGAAGCTGGCCTGGGTGCCAGTGGTCCCCTTCACCCCCCGGAAACGCAGATCATCACGGGCGCGCTGCAGGTTCCTCATGTCCATAGCCAGGTCCTGCAGCCACAGACAGGCTCGCTTTCCTACCGTGGTCAGCTGGGCGGGCCTGCAGTAAGGGGGGGGGGGGTGTTCCTCATCAGAAGAATCAAACAAAGGAAACACTGGTAACAAGATGTAACTGATGAGACGGCCCTCTGAGAGCTGCAGCTGCACTCAGACTCACTGGTAGTGTGTGAAGCCAAGCGTGGGGAGGTCAGCGTATTTCTCTGCAAAGTTTGCCAGTCTGTCAATGACTCTGGCCAGCTGCGGAAATAAGGGTTAGCACTGAATTATTACATAACACACACTGTTTCCCGTGCCCATACAACCCTGGCATGTTCCGCCTGTTTATGTATTCCATGTGTGATGTGCCAAAACACTGCAAAAACAATTGCTGTGGTGATTATTTCTACATTGTTGACTTGTTACTCAACAGCTGAGGCTTGCAAAGGAAAAAAAAAAGTCATATACCAATTTCATTGATGCACAACTGGATGTGTGTGTGTTTGTTTTCTGGGGAACAGCTGAGCCTCACCTTAGGCAAGAGAATGTCAAATCCGTCACGCAGCATAATCAGATCCTGAGGAAGAAAAACAAAACCACTTAGATAACATGAGAACTTTTACAGAAAGCCAACATGCATAAACCCAATGCAGGATTGTGTTTTTCAAGGACAACGAGCAAGTGATCCTTGTGTACGATTTATCATCATTAAGCATAGAAAAAGTGAAAAGTAGCTGTCGTGATGTCAGAATAACATTAAGAAGCCCTGAGTGCAGCAATTTAGATGTCACAGTCTTTGTGTTTGGAGCTAGAAGTGCCTGCTTTGGATGAGAGAGTAGATCTGGAGAGGAGCGAGAGCTGGATCTGACTGAAAACCCAGCAGCTAATTTATCAGGTAAGGAGAGCGCTAGCTAGGTAGCTAGATCTGTTAACAAGGTTCAGCCATAATTCCCAACAACTGTGATATTGACCGGGATGCTTATTTTGACTGGTTTAAAACAGGCTTAAAACAAGATATATTTCATATATATAATATATATTTGCAGCCAATGGAGTCGCCCCCTGCTGGCCATTAGACAGAATGCAAGTTTAAGGCTCTTTAGCTTTTTGTTATATATGACTTTTAAACTTAAAAAGTTTAATAATCTCTCCAAGTGTCTTGGAGTTTCCTGAACAACATTTGTATTGTTATCAGTATAATCATTATTATTATGGACTGTATTTACGAGACAGATTGGGGAGAAAATAAGAGATTCCTGCACGTGTAACTGAATGAATGATGCAGGTAATACAGTCGTCCTGTTTCATAATAATTACAGTGTTGTCTCCCACGTAGCAGGAGGTGGCACCGAGGTGGATGATGGGAGCAGCGGTTGGGCAGCAGTGTGCGAAGGTGTGGACGTGGGCCATGACATCGTGCCTGAGTTTACGCTCCTCCTCGGCCGCCATGGCGAAGTCAATGTCCACTTCATGGCTCTCCATCTCCAGAATCTGGGCATCTGTGATGGGGAGACCCAGAGCCTGAGGAGGACAACAGTGAAGACAGAGGAGGAGAGAGTGAAGACTCTGCTGCTCATTCATCATAGTCCAGAGAATGGATTTTATTATCCTTGTTAGAATAATTGCCTCTCTCTTCTTATTGTTTTAAGATATAAAAAATAATCATGTTAAGATGCTTGGGGGAGACAGCCTGATGATATTAGCTGTCCTACTGTCTTTTCCACAGTCTTGACAGGCATGTGCTCTCCTCGTGAGATCCTGATTAGATTTGAGTTGCTGCTATTGGGATGGGGCAGTCATGTGATGGGACTAAAGAATTAGATAATTGGTAAATTGAGTATTGGTCTGCCTGATGTTACAACACAGCTCCAGCCTTAAAAAGGCCAAACTCCTACAGGTTAACGGTCAGAGTGTGAGCAGGCCATTTCTAGGCAAATAGTGACCCAACATAACAAATGACAAAAAAACTACAAAATGTTTAGGAGTCCAGGCTGGTAACATGCAGCCTCTCAGGGGACGGCTTCCTGTTACTGTGACATTCTCTGCATGCTACGTTCACAGACGAGTCACACAGCAGCAGAAACAGGCCGCACTCACTCTGCACAGGCAACTGCAGCAAAGCCCTGAAGAGCTTCTAAAAATACAGGAGAGGTGGAAAAGATGGACTCTGATCAGCTCTCATTAGTGTTTGTGTGTTTGTCATGTGAGGTAATACATGTGAGAGCACCAGTTAACCCCCTGCTGCCCTCTTTAAAATCAATTCGTGTAGAGGAATTAAAAGATTTGCATAATAAGTGTTTAAAATGTTGAGAGAAATGTAATAGATGTTTTTTAATCATCAGCAGCAGTTCAGCTGATGCTGCCTGGTCTGTATTTCGTCTCTCAGATAAACCTTCAGCACTGTGTTCTTAACATGAGCCAGGGATCACATGCAGGTTCGGTTTGAGAGCTAAATGTCAAGATGTTTCAGAGGTTTATTTTCTGATGGCAGCTGGAGCCCAGACTCACTCTGAGTGACCAAACATTGTTCAAATCCACATTAGGGATGAACAATTCATTAAAATATTATCAAAAAGCAATATAGGCTTATGTTCATACCATTCAGAATAAAGTATTGTGATGCTGCAGAGAAAAACCTACATATCTTCTCTTGGGTGCGGATAAATAAATAGTAATAATACACCTGACTATTGGTTTTAATATTTTTTAAAATGAAAGTAAAGGTAAAAGGCAAATATGAGAATTCCCTCCTAAATCATATATCTTATCCCAAGTATAATATCAGCCTGGATAAATAGGATGCAGGCTCTGTCAGCTCACAGATATCTTGAAAATGTTTATAAAGTTAAGCTATTTATGAGTATTTTTTCTTTTTGGAGGACTTTTTTCTCATTCACTGTGAGGGTCAAAGGACTGTGGGTGACATATCCAAGTCTGTAAAGCCCTTTGAGGCAAATATAAGATTGTGATTCTGGAGTGTATAAATAAAGTATAATTTAAAGATATTGCAGCTTTTTATAAGGTCAAGATAACTACTTCTTTACTGTTGTATTTGTCATTATGGAATACATTGTATAAATGAGATAAAAATGAAATTCATTTAAAAGGATGGTAAAACTGTAAAATCTGAAAAAACAAAAAAAAAAAAAAAAAACTTGAATATAAATGATCTTGCCACATCTAAAGCTGTTCATGTTTTGTCGTGTGTTTGGCTCTGCTATTTGCATGCTACAAGGAGTAAATATTGAGACACTTATTAGTTACTTGCAACAAACTTTCAGCTAGCCTGAAAATGAGCCTTGACAGGAAAGAATAGCACAAGGAGTAGACATGCCTCTGCACGGCTCAGGACCTGACAGCCATGCAAAGGACTCTTACATGGGTCCTCCTTAAAACTATATTTAGAGCAGGGAACTTGATATGGCTCTCTGAAGGTCGCAAACATTACTTCCTAGCTTAAAATAAAGCATAATAAAAGTGTGCATTAAAACACAATACAGGCAGGGACACGGGCTATGTTTTGTGTTCTGCAGCTACATGTGTCAAACCTTCTCAGCCTTGGCCAGGTAGATCCACAGCTTTCTCCAGGTTGTGAATTTCTTCCTGTCACTGAAGTTGTAGGCCATTTCCTTGCTGGCATACCGCGACACCAGCGGGGAACGGTACTTCATGAACTCGTCGGCTGCCTCCATGTTTGTAAAAGATGAGCTGGTGTCCGTGAAAACACACAAAAGTCTACCTTGTACCTTCCAGCACACACACTAGCTGCCCAAGTAGCCGCGCGGACTCGAGTTTGTATCACATGGGCGAAGAGAAGCTTTAACGACACTTCAAGCGGGCGTACGGCGTGAGGTCTGAGCACGACACTTGTGGCGGTGTACGGTAGAGTGGCGTCATTGCCTAATTGCTCTTCAATTGTTTGTTCAAAACAGCTGCGACGGCACAGAATAAAAACAACGCCCCGTTACGTTAAAGTACGACAACAAACGTTGTAAAATGTCTGAGAACGGTAATTATTTGTATTTAAAATGCACACAAGTAACATTTTTAACCTTCTTTTACATGATTTTGCTTGGGTCAGTGAATGTATCTCGCCATTTACCGTACATAACTGACCTGTTCAGGTGCCAAGGATGAGCTCAGACTTTCAGGATTAATTATATATTTTTTCGGCTCAGAAATGACTCACACTAACAGGGCTTTGAATTCAATGCAATTAGACAACGTCTTCGAGTCGTGCTATTTATGGGAACTGTAATGTATTATGTAAGCTGTGCCAGCATGTCTTATATCAATATTTAAATTTATTCATGCAGTATACATCCCCTCACTACCTCACAATGTTTTTAAGTCTGCAGGCACAATATAAATAGTTGTGTTTGTGCATGATGCAGCAGCTGGGGAATATATCCAGCTGTAAACAGAACACAGTGCTCCCTCTCTCACTCTCTCTCTCTCTCTCTCTTTCCCTCTTTTCGCTCTCCCTCCCTCTGTGTCTATCCATCTTTCTATCTGTCCTTCTGACTGCAGTCTGCATACAGTGCCACGCTGCTGCTGCTGCTGCTGCTGCTGCTGCTGTGTGATACGAGCAAGTGGGAGGAACAGCTTCCTCTGTTTTGCCTTAAAAAAATGACAAGACATCTTCCTGGAGCTGCTGCAGCAGGGTTGGATTTGGCTTCCAGTCTCCTGCATTGCACAATCTTTCCCCTCTGCTTGGACAGATAAATAAGACAAAAGACAGAGCGCCGGGAGAAGAGGCAAAGGAGAGAGAAGCTACAGAGGGAAAGGACGGGAAAGAGGCATAGTGGGGGCGGAGGGGTGTGCACGATAATAGATTAAAAAAAAAAAAAGAGGAGGGAGAGGTTGAATGGCAGAGGAGGTATGAGGAGAGCGAAAGAGAGGCAGGGTTAGACACAGGAAACAGAGGCTAGAGTGAGTTACGCTGCAGTAGAATGAGAGTGAAAGAGAGAGCCAAGAAGCATTTGAGCTGCCAGCCTTTCGCACGCCACTCAGAAGACGTTGCTTTCTGAAGGGGCACAAGAGGAATCCACCGTGGAGGCGAGAAGGAGAAGGAGGAGGGGGGCTGAGGAGGAGGAAGCCAGAGGTTCTACACACAAGATGGCTGCTGTGTCCTCTGCCTCTGACACTGGTAAGTGGGTTTTCATCCTTTGCTGCACACCTCGCCGCAGGTCTACCCCCCACCCCCCATCATCATCACACAGCATCTGGGTGTAGAGCCATTTCATGTAATGACCTGCGATGCTGGGACACTGTTGCTCGTCCAACTTCATGTGTTTAGCAGCTCACATGGAGAGTGTCAGCAGTGGTGAGTAACAGGGGTAAATTAATAAACTTCCCTCTCCCCACTCTGTGTTCTCCTCTCTTGTCATCCACACCGAGCGGACACCATTCCCCTTGCCATCCTTTGAATATTAATATTCCCCTATGATGCTGTTTTTCAAAACATTTACCCTCTTTATGTAACTTTTATTAAATTATATTCTGTCCACATGCCACTCGCCTTGGAAGTAGTCCAAGGTTCCTCCTCTCTGACCCAATTTTTCCAAAGGCTAAGGACAGAGGAAAACAAAAGGGGAGGCATGCTGGGACGGAGGTCCTGGGGAGAGAAGGGGATAAGGACAAGTGTGAATTAGGAGGCAGTGAAGGAGAGAAGGTATAAGGTAACAAGGGGCTGAGATAAGAAGGGCATACATGGGAAATCTAAGGAGTGAGGACAATTGAGGGAGAGGAAGTGAGTAAGAGATGGTTGTTGCAGTGGAAAGAATGCAGAAGTTTCCTCATCTCCTAAAAGCAGTTTGTGGATAAGACTGTACTTTAGTGACAGAACAGGGGATTAAAGCTGGACTAGAGGGGACTCAAGGAGTGCAGACCTCCAGTGAGACCAAATGCGATATCTTGCATTGTTAACAAAAGGGACAATTAATATGTGTATCCACCCAGTTATTCAGATCCACACCAAATCTCTTGGTTACTTGCTTGGTCCACCCTTCCACCAACTTTCATGCAAATCAGGTCAGTAGTTTTTTTCTGAAAAAGTCCTGAGAAACAGACAAACAAACCAACCGAAACTAAAACACGATCCCCTGGCAGAGGTATTAAAAGATAAAAGTTAAGACCAACTGCCATTCTTGTGGGGAACCTCTGGTTTAATCTGTCTGTGTTTCAACAGGGGACCCCAGGGGTCGGCACCCCCCGGAGCGCAGACTGCTGATCCTTGGGGGCCCCCAGTCTGGTAAGACCTCCACCGCCAACAGCATCCTTGGGGATGAGGTCTTTGACGTTGGGACAGAGACAACTCACAGCAACGTGGGCCAGACAGAGATCTATGGCCGACGGGTCACTGTGGTGGACACCCCGCCATGGGCCCTCCCCACTGACCCAGAGGACAACACTGAAGCTGACAACAATGACAACGCCGGTGCTGAATCGGACAACCCAACACGGCCACCGCCGAGCCTGGACAGCGAGGGGCCGTGCATGGGGGCCATTCTCTGCCCTCCAGGACCCCACGCCATCCTGCTGGTGGTGTCTGTCACCCAGCCCTTCGGTGACACAGAGAGGAGAGCCGCGGAGGAGCAGCTTGGGGCCCTGGGCGGAGGGACCTGGAGGTACTCCATGGTGGTCTTCACTGGGGTGGACAAGTTGCCTAAAGGGGTCTTCATTGAGGAGCACATAGCCAACACTGGAGAGGCCCTGCAGTGGCTGGTGGAGAGATGTGGAAGCAGGTAGGATGTTTTCTCCCCCCCTGACGAACTAATAGGGCCCTTGGAGGACGCAGACCTCCACCAAGGCCGTGCCCTATCTGGCAGTGTTAACGAAAGTGAAAAATAATTATTGTATGCTCCCTGAGGTTTGGACCCGCTCCAAAATTCACAGTTCTTCCATTGCTCATGCTGCACCCTTCACCAAGTTTTATAAAAAGAGCTTACACTGTTAACCTTCTGAAAAAATGACGTATGGAGAAGCTCCACTCAATTGATACATCTAATACAGCCTTTATACTGGAACTAACTTCATATGTGAAAAAAATGTATGATGGCGTTTGGGGTTCCAAAGGGTTAACGCTACCTTTATTATATTACAGATGTCTTTCTATTCTATTCTTATGCAGCAGCAACTGCAACAAAGCAACGGGATCAATGATTTCTGGCTTTTCCGAGTGGTATTGTGGGAATCATAAGCGGACTACTCTTGTATTGTTGGAATCTCCATTTCACTGAGTGGAAGCCCGAGAAAAAAGGCTGAAGAAAAACTGGTCTCAATCAAAGCTTTATTCTGGTCACATGCAGTAAAAACAGCACTGGGCCCAAAGAGGCAGAGTTCAGAAAAGATCTCTGTCAGAATGTGCAACAAACAGTAGGAATGGTGTATATTTATCTTCTTGGGCCCTACAGAGGAGGCTGGACTCGCACGTTATCCTAATTCTTCTTGGCCTTGTATGTCTCACATCTCTGTCTGAGAATGTATATAACAATGTGTGTGGATGTTATCTGGACGCTTTGTACCAGATAAGAGAATCTGCTGACTTTGTGACCTTGCTACTGTTTAATTCTATCAGAAGTCACTCAGCAGGCCTGATCATACATTCAAAGAGTACACAATGACACAAATGAAATGATCGTATAGTGGAATGAAATACATCAACCTCATTATTACACATTAAAATCAGGTACCAAATTGAACTTAATATAACACTTTACAGCCTGACCTCTGCATCGATACAAATATAATCTTAAAATCACTGCATATTGTTTGTTGTGATTAAAGACATACTCCAGCGATTTAGTCTTACATGACCATATCGTTGGGGGACTCACAAGAGAGACAGCTTAAAAAAAATGTAAAAAATCTGCAGAGGCCGAAATGTCCTGACTTTTAGTCCCCGTATGTTTTCAGCTCCAAAAACACTCGGTCCTAAATGTTCCACTTCATAGAGTCCTGCTTAGGCCCAAACTGTGATAACCTTGATGACATCACTAGAAGTTATTATATTATTTAAAATTTTGGAAAAGAGCCCCAGAAGACATTATACAACAGTTTCCACACACAGAGTTTCGTGAGTTTCCCTCATGATCAGAAATATGAACTTTATGTGAAAAACTAGTGCAATTCCCCTTTAAAAATGTTTATTTTTTCCCCCACCTGCAGGTACCACGCCTTTGACAACACTCGGAAAGACACAGAAGACAACACACAGGTACCGGAGCTGATGGAAAAGGTGGAAGAAATGATCACTGACAACCAAGGTTTGTTTTAATTTTAAATAATATAAATGTTCAGTAATGTTATTACATTATTAATGAACGCACCAATTGTTGCGTAGAGCTGGTTGAACCAATGTTTAATGTATCGCTGCTGTGGCCCAGGCTGGTACTTTGAGGTGAATGAGTTGATTTTACTGGAGGAAGAGCAGGCGAGGAGAGCTCTGGAGGAGGAGAGGATGAGGATGGAGGAGCACGCTCGGCAGAGGGAGCAGATGATTGGAGGACCTCCCAGAGGTATGCCTAGGCTGTGTGTGTATGTGTGTGTGTGTCAGTGAGTTAGTCATGTGGTGAAGGAGTGAAATAAGTGCATATGTGTCATAATGCCGCTCCAGAGAAAACAAAACCCCTAAAGTGGTGTTCTAGGAAACAGCTTACTCATTCCAGGCAATCAGTGTTTTCCTTGCTGTATTCATAATAGCTTCTAATTATCTCTCACATCTTTCTTTTCATGTCTCCCTCTTCCTTTGTCTGTGTGGGTTTACAGAGCTGAGACTGCTCTTGTTGGGCTGGAAGGGCGTAGGAAAGAGCTCGGTGGGGAACTCCATCCTGGGCCGACGGTACTTTGAGTCGGGCCAGGAGACGGAGCTGTGCCTCAGGAGGCAGGCGCTCGTATCCGGCCGTCGGATCACAATTGTTGACACCCCTGGCTGGGACTGGTTCTCAGTGAGGCGGACCCCGAAGCGCATCCGCCAGGAGTCCCAGCGTGGAGCTGCCCTCCTGCGGCCAGGACCCCACACCCTGCTGCTGGTCCTGCCCGTTGTCTCGTCCCTCACCGCCAGGAAAAGGCGGACGCTCCTGGCCCACATAGAGACTCTGTTCGGTGACAGTGCGTGTCTCCACACCATGGTGCTGTTCAGCTGTGGTGACTGGCTGGGTCGCACGCCCATCGAGGAGCACATTCTTCGAGGTGGGAGGGAGCTGCAAAGACTACTGGAATACTGTGGGAACTATTACCACGTCCTGGACAGTAAGATTCCTGGGAAGGACAGGAGTGTGTCAGTCCTACTGGATAAGATGGAGGAGATGATCAGAGAGAATGGGGACAAGGCCTTCCTCCCCATTCAGACCGAGTGGTGTAAGTCAAGTTCATTTCAAACTCATTTTGCAGAGCTAGTAAGTATTTAAACCAGTGATACTCAACCGAATCTGGGACAACCAATTTGTAAATCACGAAAACTATTAATACATTCGCTTTTTGTGCTTTAAATGTAAATAAGACTGCCTACACCTGACCTGCAGTTAGAAATTTAGTTAGTCATTTAATTAGAAAATAAATACATCCTAAAAAAGGATAGATGACTTATGGTCCTCGTAGGGTTATTATTATTTAATCCTTGTTTTTTTATAAACTGGCCCCTTGTCATTCTTCAAAAGTGGCAAAGCAAGTTGATTATCCGTGGTTCAGGGAGTTAATGCCTGAAGTGTGTGTGTGTGTGCGTGTGTGTAATCACCGAGATGTCAAATTACGCATCTGCCTAATATACCTGTGTTCTGTGTTCCAGTGAGCGAGGAGAGCTCCTACTCTTCTGACAACACTGAGCCGGAGGATGACTGCCGAGGATGCCAGCTACAGTGACACGACAGCACTGAAAAGGAAAGCGGCCCGGCTTTTTATCCTCGTTCTGAGTCTCCATCAGGCCCAAACACCACCTCACATAACTTAACCTCATCAGAAAGACGTGAAGAACTGATCACTGAGCAAAAGCTCAACACGGACTGAAAGTGCAAACTCTCCTCCAAAACCCATGAGGAGGAAGAATATTCTGCTTCTGCTTCAAGGGACCAGAACTCAATCCCTGTCCGCGAGCATGTTCACAGATATCAGCTGCTGCTAAAGAGACCCAGTTTCAACACTGCAGAGGAAAGAATTACTCGTCATTATAACTACGTGTTCAGAGCGCACTGATACAAGCCGAAAGCATCAAATCAAAACCAAAAGAAGACAATATTATCAACCAATAGGACTCATATCTGCAGTAAGGTTGTCACTCTTGGTTATTAAAAGACTGAGAGTAATCTGTGTATGACTTGTATCATGAATTTGGACTGAACTTACAGTATAGCCCCCTGCCCTCTTCTACATCAAGTGCCATTCCGTCATTCGCTTCGAATTAGTTTGAATTAAAAAAGATTAAAAGGAAAGCGAAAACATGGACGGCGTGACAAAAGATTATAATGTGAAGTGGAATGTGTACTTAGAAATGTCAAAAAAGAAAAAGTGAGTGTCATGAATCGTTGTGCTTATCCGGTACCTTAAAAGAACCCAGTCATGTGACAGAGTGATGGAAAAATTCTTTCATTGAAAGAATTCTTTCCTTGACGGGGAGGATGAACTATGGTTAATCAATTACTCAACCTGTGTTACCAAGAATTCTTAAAGAAGACTTGTTTTGCATGCCTCTATGGAGGACCTGAAAACCGAAAAGAACCCTTAATGAATTCGTAATGAAGTCGACATTTATCAAAAGCAAAACTGTATCAAAACAAACTCGTACACATAGGCTGTTTCCCAACACGTGCATTTGTACTGCTATTCACCCGGACTAATTACAATTACTAATAACATTATGCCTTAATATAAAAGTAAAAGCTGAGTTGTAGAAAGATCTACCTCCCTTACAGACGACAAGAAGGGGGAAATAAGCTGAAGAGACATAAAATATTTTGCTTTTTTTCTGTACCGAGCTCTAAACATGTTCATTTCTGATGTAAAGGTGGAAACTTCAACATAGGGGTCTATGGGGACTGACTCTGTTTTGGAGTCGGCCTCAAGTGGCCATTTGAGGAACTGCAGTTTGGCACTTCATCTGTGATGTGTGTTTGGAAGGTAGTGAGCATGCAACTGGATAAATGAGACTTGTAGCAGAGAATTGGAGATGGATGTTCTGATACAGTTTGCTGTTGTTACACCTGCCCCTCATTCACTTTGACTTGCACTGTTTTCTGATTCTTTGTTTACCATAGAGACATGAAAGAAAAACTATTATTTCTTTGAGAATTCAATGGAACGCGCTACAAGTAACTGATACGCAAGTGGTCATTTTGAGGGTGAGGTAATCCTTTAACGTGATTAGTTTCTGCTCAGGGAGTCAGAGTTGAGTCGCTTCCTCCAGGGCAAAATCTGGTACATTAAACAGAAATGCTGATTAATGCTGATTGCTAAACTGCAGACGTAAGTCACATATTAATCCAGAGCGGGTTTTTTTTTTCTGGGAGTATTTGCTTTCATTTGCTGGAAGTGAAAGAGAGTCCGTGTTTGCACTTTGCTTCTTTCGTGCTGAAAAACTACATTGAATCCATCTGCAGAGGTAAATTTTGTGATCCCACCTCTGCTGTAGCATTCATAATGAGAACAGTTACAGGAAAAGCTCTATTGAAACTGTGTGCAGTCTCAGATCCCTGCAGAGCAGCTCGGGGCTGGTTCTGCTTCGCTGTTTGCAGCCATGCATCCAGTGCATTTATATCGACAAGGTAGATTCAGCTACGTGCCTCAGCATCAAAGCGTGAGAGTGGGAGTACTGTGCAGCCCTGCGGCAGGGCAGTATCCTATAGGCTACATCAAGCTTTCGCATGCTACAGAAACAACATAACCTCATGAACCATTGGAGCTCACATAGGGCTTTTAATACCTTTTCTACATCAGTGAGACATCTGTTCCTGTGATCACTAGCGAAAAAAAGATTAAAAATATATATTCAGCTCTCAGAGGCATGTTAAGACGACGCATGCAGATAAACGAGTGCCTACAGAGTTGAAGGCAACCTCACTTCTTATTCCTCTGACTCTTGCTTGAGCAAGGCTTTGTGAATTTCTTGTATGACACATCACATCCCTTAACCTTACAACTGCAAAAAAAAAAACAAAAGAAAAAAGTGGAGAACTCCCACTCTGAAGGTACAAACAAGAGCATATATAATATGTGACCGATACCACTGCCATGCTGTAAAATGTTCTTTTCTACAAACGATGTAGCCTCTAAAAGAAACCCTGACACTGCTATCCCTACGCTTTACTGACTCTGTGCTTCATCTAGTGACGTAGGCTACCGCAGCACTTTGTGTGACAAACGCATGACTTTACAATTTGATATGAGGATGTTTCAAACATTCATTTGGAGTCTTAGAGTCCCACCTCACCTGTGAATATGTCGTATAAGCCGTGTATATCTACAGTGTCAAACATGTTACATTGTATGCTCTTAGCGAGGCATTTTGCACTGTGTTTAAGTCCTCTACCACCTTACTGTGGCCAAAGTGATGTTCCTCCCCGTGTGGTCCCTTCCTAAATGGTGATTGCCTCATCAGTACTTTGATCATCATCAGACAACAATAAAAGATATGGATATATTGTTGTGTAGTTTTGCCTTTTTATCTTATTTGACTTCTTTTAATCTGTATTGTACTTTGTTCCCAATGATAGACTGCATCCCAGTGGTATGATGTAAGTACCTTTACCCAACTGCTGTACTTAAGTATGAATTTGTTTAATGATTCTTTACAACATCTCAGAGAAAAGTCTCATACCCTTTACTCAACCACATTTATCTTAAAGCTTTGGTATTTTTCAAATTATAGAGTTCTTTCCACTTCCTGTTTAGTGAAAACCCTTTGTGTTTTTATTTTGAATGTTCATGATGAAAGGATGAACGGTCCTTTATGTGTTGAGAAGATTCTTCTACTTCTGCGGCTAAATAAAACTATTTACTTGGATCAGCTGAAACATGCAAAGCTGTTTTTCTGACCCCATGAGAAGTTGACTTTTTAGCGGTGTGTGGTTCTCGCAGCACAGGCACACGACAAACATCTCATGAGCTTATAGATTATGATGCACTGCTGTAGTTTCATCCATCAAACGGAATAGAGAGGGCTAAAATTAACATAAGCCTAACTTAAAGAGCACAAGTAATATCAATACAGAACTGTCGTGTATGATATTACCAATATTTCACTGCAGTATAACTACTTGTGTGTTTGAGTCCCTTTATTATTTGTTATGTTTTTTTGTGATCTCTTCCTGATTTTTATGTCATTGACATTTGACATTTTGTAGATTTGATGTAGGACATTTTCTTATATTGGACTACTTTCACAGTGTAGTATTAGTTTCTTGATTTATTAAAGAATGTTAATACATCTCCCACCACTTTGCAACAATAACTATCTGTATGTATCATGTATATTACATATAAAGGGCAAGACAGTGGTGGCGTGGTAAGCAGTACTTGTGTGCTTTCCTCACTAGGTGGCACTGTAGCAAGCACATTTAACTATCACCATAACAGGAGATTAACCATGGGGATAATGACAATAATAATCATTCATTCATTCATTCATTTTCTGAACCGCTTCATCCAGGTAATCCCGGGTCACGGGGAGGCTGTGCCT